>JAYKKT010000092.1:2700000-2742500 GCA_036023115.1 Brasenia schreberi | reverse complement strand
GATGTCTAAGAACTTGCAGTTGATCCAATGCGCAAAATCGATATCTGAATGACCTTAAAATTTTTATGGGATGATCTGCAGATTGTAACAAACCTGGTGCTGTTTGCGACGACCCTCGGTTCATTGGTGCGGATGGAATCACTTTCTACTTCCATGGCCAGAAGGACAAAGATTTCTGCTTGGTCTCTGATACAAGCCTCCACATCAACGGTCACTTCATCGGCAAGCGAGGGAACGGCATGAAGCGCGACTTCACTTGGGTTCAGTCCATTGGAGTTCTCTTTGATAACCATAAACTCTTCATTGGTGCCAACAAGGTAAATTTACAGTGCATCACCGGAAATTCAAATTAAAATACAAATACATTTTGAGCCCGCTGGCATGCCAACCTGAACATAAACAGTGCAGACGCTTGCTGCACTGTGTTGGGCGTCTGTCATTTGGTGTAGGATGTCACCCATCCTATAGGACAGAAGCCTGAATGGTTAATTTCCAAGTTACGGTCACCTAAAAGAAAAAGAATCAATGAATACACAACATAATGTAATCCCCTCTTTTAATCAACGAGTACATCATTAGTAGTACATTATAATGCTACTTATGATTGAGAAGCCATTGATCAGCTTATTTAAAACCATCTATTTGTAGGTTGGACAATGGAATGATGCCATGGATCAGCTTGCAATTGCCCTTGATGGCGTGCCCGTCTTCCTTCCTACCATCGAGAACGCTCAATGGATTTCACCGTCCTTGGATCTCACTATCACCCGCCCAGAGAAAACCAATGAAATCGTGGTCGAAGCACCGAACAAGTTCAGGATTACAGCTAAGGTGGTTCCCATCGGCAGGGAGGAGTCAAGAATCCATGGTTATAACATAACTGATGATGACTGCTTCGCTCATCTAGACCTCAGCTTCAAATTCTATGCTCTAACCGGCGATGTGAATGGGGTGCTCGGTCAGACCTACGCAAGCAACTACAAGAGTCGAGTCAAGATGGGCGTCAAGATGCCGGTGATTGGCGGAGATCGGCTGTTCTCGTCGTCGGGAATCTTTGCGGTCGACTGTGCTGCCGCAAGATTTGAAGGCATAGAGCGTGTGAGCATGGTGGGTGCCGTCGATCATGAGCCCGTGCAGTGTAAGAGTAGCTCCACTGGTCATGGGATTGTTTGCAAGAAGTGATAAAGGAGAGTCAATGGATGCTGGTTTATATCCATTGAAACGTTCCATTGTTCTTCCGTTTTGATCCCGTTGCTTTTGTTCTTAACTTGTGTTTCCACGTGTTTGCTTTGCAAGAATAAATGAAGGGCTGCCAAAACTATATCCTCGTTTTATATGTATGTGCTTCCCTGCAACTTTGTTGTATTCCTGTTTCTAACAATCCCCCTCTCTGTGTGTGTGTTAAATTCTGTCTATCTACATAAACGTGCCGACGAAACGCGTGATCTAAAAGGAAGATAGCACAAGCTCAGCAGATCCATGTATTTCTTTCTGCTTGTAAAATGCATCTAGTAACTACAACCGTCTTACTTTGAAATAATAATGTCTGAGATCATCCAGTTCAATTTCCTTCTGTAAAGAAATAAAATTTGATCAATCTTTTGTGCGTCATAGCTGCCAACTGCATGCAGCACCGCAAAGGTACGCGGGCTTTGGCCTTGTGTTTGACGACGCGTAACATCTGTTTGAGACCATATCAGCAAAAGAAAATTGGATCATGTATTTCCCGTTATCATGAAGATGAATCGTCCAAAACCACCGACAAAAATTGCATTATCTTGATGCATGCGGTATTGATTGTCAGCTCTATTCATCTATGCATTTAAAAGGAACTGGGAATAATAGTTAAAGAAATCTTAACGCTTTCCAACTTTATGATAAATGCGTCAATATAAATGGCTGCCTCAAATGCGATATATCTAAAGCAATCCTCATCTTCACCCTCCTTCTCACTGCTGCAACCTGCGGAGGTGCTCTCTCTGGTAGACGTTGTACTTCAGGGGAATCTAGAGAACACATAGTCTCCAACATTGGTATGGACTGTCTGCAAATTGGTGCTAATTGACCACCTAGCCACTATCGTTTTCATGTAAGCATGTTTTCGTTTAAAATGCCCAACAAATTAATATTTCCAAGGATGGAGTATTCATATCTCAGAAGTCTTAACAATTTGTTAGTGTTACCTGGTTAAACCTCACTATATTACATAATCTGTTCATTCTATTTTAAATAAGGATTGATTTTTCTTTTTTTATTGTTTCAGAATAACCTAGATAATGCCACATCCCAAAAACACGGCCTGACTTTTCTTCTGATCCCAACCTTCAAAAGAAGGATGTTTAAATCCCAATAAAAGAGACTTAACATAACATGCATTATCATCAGTCTTGACAAAAGGTAGCTGGTTTCTCTCAAGCATCTGATTCATAAAAAGACTCTTCAGGAAAATTTGTTCATTCACAGATGATATCCTTTGCAAGGGGATAATTAATATCGATGATTCGGAGTGAACTAGTACTGGTGATGGATGATATTTTTCTAGGTATATGAGACACAAAACGTAAAATATGCTGTTCATACCACCCTTATAAGGTGAAGTAACTAAAGGATGAGGAGGAGGATGACCTCGTCTAGGAAAACAATTATGCGCATACTTTGATTATGAGATATAATATTAACTTTTGTTGAAATTCTGAACTGTATACCTGTATATGTGACTTTTGTGTAATATGTGATGCTAAGATGTTTTGCAGATACTTTAATGATCAAATTCCATATGTGATATTTTTGCTTTATTAATTACCATTATCTATATATTTATACTTCATTGGTTTATACTGGTTAAACTGTAAACAGATTAACAATTAATATTTACTATTTTATTATGAAACAAAACTAACGAGAGATGAGCAACGGAGTATTCGTCGCAGTGTTGTCTGACGCGTATCGTATCATGTATCGCTAGGCTCTACGATACGGGCGTATCGTATCGTATCATACTTTAATATTAAAAAACTATAAAAATTATTTAAAAAATCAATAAAATTAGTAAAAATCTAAAAAAAATCAAGAAAATTCTGGTAATTGCTTTAAATTCATATAATGCAAAGTTTAGCACAAATTGAACATTTATTATTGAACAATTGCATCCAAAATTATATATTTTGAATCAAAAAATAAAATACATTTATATTTTACATATTGTAAATTTGTATTCTCCTTGATGATGTTGTTGCACTTCAAATTAATTCATGCAATGTCTTCTTCAGTTAGGACTTAGGAGTATATTTTCTTGGTTATCTTCCATAATCCACTCATGTAATATATCAAAATTAACAAACTGCTATCTTTGTACATGTAGTTGTCATATTTACTAATTTTCATATGTGAGCAAAACAAAGAGCTCCATTTATTTGATTATTGAGTCTATGACACTTCAATGATGTGATATTATTACTTGATGATGTCCCCTTTTTCTCTTATTGGAGACTAACTTTTTAACTAATGCTTGAGTTTCATTTCTCACTTCATAGACTGAGTTAAGCCTCACACACATTGATCATGTTCAACTCAATGGAAGTCATGTAACGTGAACCCTAAAATAGTGAAGTTGTGAAATCCCTACTCAATGAACCGAGAGAACTAAATGTTTTTAATTGTTTACGATCTTATGAAATTGAAACTGTTAGCAAAAATATATCTAAAAGTTATAACAGAAAGAGAAATGATTTTGTTATAATTTTCTTTTATACATTATTCTTATTAAATAAATGAAATTATAAACCCAAATTATAAGCATATTGGAGGATGCCTTTAAGAGAAGTGAAGAGAGGACAAAAACATGCAAAAAAAATTTGATTTTTTTTTTGAGCGTATCGTACGATATAGTACCGTATCGTACGATACGACACGATAACCTATATCTTACGATATAGGTTACCGTACGTATTGCCGATAACACTGATTCGTCGCATCATAGCGATGTAATCGAACATATGACCATAGCAAAACAGTGAGGCATCGATGGGATTACGATGAATTAGCAAGGGAATTATCGACGGGACATTTCCCTCCCTAACTAATGATCAATGATACGCGAGGAGAACTTCGGTTGTTCTTCAAGCTGATTAATTGTGTGCCATTTGCCACAGAACTTGTCTTCACGGTTTTGCTTGTCAGCAGAAAACGTAGAAAATAAGCTGCATTCTGCTAGAATATCTTTTCAAAGAAAGGTACAAACAAAAACTTCCACGCGCCAGTGCTCCATTAATTAAACGACAAATGCGTCGAAAACAAGGGAAAGAGAGAATACATGAAAACACATATGACAGACATCGTTTTATTGAACTTGACGAAGACAAAAGAAACTTTCGGAGATGCCAACAAACCATCGGATCTCCAACCTCACTTCTTGCAAATAATCCCACGGCCATGGAACCCAGTCTTACAGTGTAAATCCTCGTGATCAATGGCTCCCATCACTTTCCAATCATGATCAATGCCCTTGAACCGTGCTACCGCGCAGTCCGTGGTAAAGATTCCCGATGATGAGAACTCGCGATTTCCACCGAGAACAGGCATTTTGGCACCCAGCTTTGCTCGGCTCTCGTAGTTGTCTGCATACGTCTGCCCCAGCACCCCAGTCACGTCGCCACTCAGCGAATAGAATTTGAAGGTAAGATCGAGATGAGCGAAGCAGTTGCCATCGGTTATATTATAGCCATGGATCCTCGATTCCTCCTTGCTGATCGGAACTACCTTTGCCGTAATCTTGAAGTTGTTGGGAGCTTCCACAACCACTTCATTGGTTTTCTCTGGCCGAGTGATGGTGAGAACGGAGGCAGATGACGCCCATTGGGCTTCTTCTGTGGTAGGAAGGACGATAGGTTCCCCATCAAAAGCAATGGCAAGCTGATCCTTGGCATCATCCCACTGAGCAACCTGAGAAATCAGAGAGCTAAGGTAGGTGTGCGTGTAGGTGTAGGTGTGCGTGTGCATGCATGTATTTTTTTGTATATATATATATATTTCATTTCAATATTCATAAGTTAAACTTATTAAACTGTTTGTAGAAAGTGATTATATGTTTAGAAATGCGTAGTTGAGTTTTTAGGAAATATAACTGCTTCTACCTAAGAAACCTACCTTTTATTTTTCAAAGTGCCCTGTATTGTTTAAACCTTAGTTGAATAATTTAAAAAAGTTTAGATAACAAAATGTTAGCCATAATTGGTGGAGTACATTGTATCCCTACTTTACCTTTTTGGTACCAACGAAGAGTTTGTGGTCATCAAAGAGTACGCCAATGGACTGGACCCATGTGAAATCACGCTTCATTCCTTCACCTCTCTTGCCGATGAAATGGCCGTTGATGTGGAGATTGGAGTCTGAAACCAAGCAGAAGTCTTTTCCCTTGTGTCCATGGAAGTAGAAGGTGACACCATCACCGCCAACCAAGCGAGGGTCGTCACACATAGACCCGGGCTTATCACAATCTGTAAATTTGACTCCAAACAGTTTCATGAGTTTGAAGGTGCATGCAAAAATTCCATCACTACAGACACTTACTAGATATCAAATGATTATAATAAGTTAATAACACGGTTGGAAACTCAGTGTACAGGGTTTTGTCATTTTTCCGCAGTGTCATAAAGGATAAAACAGATACAGCGCAAATATATGGACCCTATTCCAATACTCGATGTTGTTCTCGATATTGATTTAATTATTCTATAATTTTGATGGATTTGTTATAAGGAAAGGCCTACTTTTAAAATAAGCTAGTTGTCGAAAATTTTATCCGGGTTATGTCGCTTCAAAGCAATTTAATTTACTAGATACAACTTATATACGCATGCAGGGATACAAAAATTAAGTGCGATTTGAAGCTTTTCTACGAGTCATATACTGAAAACTTACAACAGACAGGCTTGCAGGTCTGGCAATCCATCTTGCAGGTTTCAGGACAGGTTGGAGGGCAATTATGCACCACTCCGTGGCAATTTCTGAACCCATGGCGTCTGCAAGTAACCCTCCGGCATCCTGAAACAGTCGCGGCAGTCATGATTATGAAGATGAACAAGAAGAGAATGAAGGCACCTGCGCTCTTTGATGAGGCCATCTTTCAGTTAATCTGCTTTTGTTCTCTGAACCCCTATCACAATAATTAGCTAACACTTTTTGCTTGTTTGGTTGATTTAAGTCATTGGCGAATTCTTGATTTATAGAGTTCAGGAGTATGAGGACAGAGTTTGAAGGAGACGATCAATCTACACTGGCAATCTAATCTATTCATAAAGGAAAGAGAGCCAAAAACGAAAGCACTAGTGGCATGCACGTATATCTTCGGATGCAGGTACAGCCCAGCATCTATTTTTCAGCTTTGAAAGTATAGACGACGTGAAGTTGGTAGCCTAATTTGGTTCAATCTGCGGGCGCAAGATGGTCAGTTCTCGAGCAGACTTATTATGGATCTAGAATTTCGGTCAATACTATCTCAACAATTCGTGCGTGTCATAACTACGTGAACATTCTTCTGCTTCTCCCTCACTTCTGTTAGTTTATCAGTAAACCAACTTTTGGCTGCAATATGTGACAGCCAAGCAGGTGGAAGGTGAATGCTATTGAAAACTATCGAGTTTCGAATTTGGACCTTCTTTCTGAAAAAATGGATCTAGTAACCTAAACCAGTATGGGCATAATTAATAGAATGAAGAGTAGATCTTGCTGGATAATGTCATGAATTTGACACAGACATGGGGATTAGATCTCTACCGAGGTGTCGGCCTCATCGAACGCAATAGCTATCCGGAAGAGTCGGCACAATGAATATTTGCTGGGTGTCATACAAGACCAATGGCCATATATGTTAATGTGTTTTTCCCTCTTCTATTTATGGAGAGGGCCGCACAGCAGTAGAAGAGGGAGTGCGCAGTGTTATAAAGATCACTTGAAACTATATGTTACATTGTGACAAAGCCTTGGCACAGTGAAAGCAAACGGCAGTTTGATGACAGAATAGCGTCTACCTCTCGAACTCTTTTGTTTATATGCATGCTTTCTGCCACAGGACCTGGAAGTAGGTTTTCTTTTCGAGCCAACAATTAATATGCCAAATCAACATAGGGCCCGGCATAAATTGCAATATAATCAGCTTAAGCCTAAAGAGAAAATCCAGTAAATGTCCTGGATATAAATTAAAACACTAGTACCCAATTTGCTGAGCTCCTCTCTTCTGCTTTACGTGGCCGAACTGAAACCACAAAAGCATGTAGATGTTCAGATTCAGTTCGTTTTGCGTTGAGTCTGCACCTGGATATGGATTTAGCATTGACTTTCCAAATCCAAATCCAGGAACAAGCCCGGATATGATAGGCATGATCTGATTAAATTTGATTAAGTAGATGTTGATCTAAATCCTGGGTCATACCAACTGAATCACTGATTGACGCAATGCATGCATTGACCCTTAAAATCATAACCAACTCATGCAAAATGGAGGGTACAACTCTTCTGCAGGCTGGCGTTCGATCAGCAGTGATCTATACAGCGCAATTCCCTTGTGCAACCACGATTTATTTTTGGTGACAACCGAGCACAGTGTTTTCATTCAGTGTACTTAATACTTGTGATTCTTGACAGGCTAGCGAATTAATTGTTTTTCTTTCTTTTATAATTAGGGGTAAGACTCCGAAAAGGCGTGTTGGGTGACAAGAAACGTGTGTGCAGTTTCTATATCAGGCAAGCTACTTAAATAAAAAGAAAAAAGTGCGTTCACAATGTTAAATATATATGAGATCTCTTCTATTTTACGGTAACAAGAAAGAAGTGCAAGTTGTCAAAAGAGTATTCTCAAATACTGAAAATTTTCACGAATATTTTAATCTCATCCAATATTGGAGCTTGTTAGAACAAAGAAAGGGATGAGCTGATCATAGCTCTCATAACGTCTCCTTTTATTTTTCATGAAAAGGAATGGAGATTAGTCGACGTTTACATGAGATCATAAAACAACAAACAAGAGCTCACAATTTTGAGTAAAGAACCAACTAAAAGTTCCAATACAAGGGCTTATACATCTAATTAAATAAGTCCATGGGTTACAACTTGACAAAAGAGCCTGCGAGGACAGAAAGTTGAACCACGAGTAAAGAACTAAATATGATGACCAAAGGCGGTCCAGATCTCCGGCACGAAGCATGTCGTCAGCCTTCTATTCTTTTCTTCACCAAAATATAATAAATGAAGGATAGCTAGATTCATCCATACAAAGAGTAATTCCCCCCATAAATAGACAAATGTTATAACTATTTTTGTCCTCGCTGACTTAACCTTTTCTTTTCTTCATGGAGAGAGAGATCTAAAAACCCATTTATCATGCTTCTTAACTCATAACCAATAACAAATAAGATGAATTTTATGGTGCACCATGCATGAAAACGAGGCAGCACGTTCTGCGTTGAATTTCTCCATACCCCAACTAAATCATGCAAGCATGTTATACAATAGACTACGTACGAATGTCGCAATATTGTGTTTGATATGCGAAAAATGAGGGAACGTACAACCTTTCCTTCTTGGGTGCCATCCACGAACTTCGAATATATATTTCAAATAAGGCATTTTAAGCATGCTATTATCTCCCTATTATCAAAATGGTTTTCAAACTGAATGTTGCAAAGTTCTGTTAGGCTTTAAACTTTTGCCGCACGCCTAATGCAAGCAACAATTAACCAGAATAAATTAATCATTAAGGACATCATGATGAGAATGGGATTAGAAAGTGCGAGAAGGCTAAACACTGTAAGAAAACCTTTCAATTTTTATGAGTCAGCTAGCGATATAAATTGCTGCGAATCCAAAATCACTCTCGGTTCATGTTGCTCATCAGTCCATTTTGTCATTTTAAGTGGATCTTGATTAGATCTCGTATATAATAAGCTAAATAAAAATGGTAGATCATGAATTTTTTATTTTTTTGGTATGTGTAATAACAATGTTCTTCATTCTTTTTTATATTCTTAATTTAATTTAAATTACATTTATGCCATAGGTGAACATGAATAAGCATGTTGGAAGTGTAGGATCTGGTTTTCCTATCACCTATGTTACACGGAAAACAAAGATGAAAGAGCGCATCAAAAATGGTAAATCTCAAAAAATTAAAGAATACAAAAATGGACAGATACATACACACACACACACTTATATATATATATATATACACGAATCTGCAATCTACTTGGTCTAAGGGAGAAGTTGCAAATATGTAATGCAAGAAAAACATAATTAGTAAAACTGAAAGCAGAAGAAGAAACTACCACATCGAAAAAATATCAAATCGTGAAGAGAACTTTGCATGAACGAACACGCTATATAAGTTTTTAACAAAAGGAACCAGCTTATATTATGGTCATCCGCAATGTCTCAGCTCTTGTTTCTTCTTTAGTGATATTAGCAAATTTTATATATTTCTTGTTGAGAGATCCTCTTCTTTAAGGATGCTTTAGTCTTTTTTCTTTGAAAGATTCTTTACTCTTTTAATTATAGAAAGTATTTACCCAAGCAAAATCATATGGGAGATGTTTCATTTGAGTTTTTCACTATACAACATAAACTTTCATTTGATTATCAAGATCCTATCTCTCATTTTAGCTTGATCAATTTCTCCACATTCTTGAGAACTTCCTCTGGAGGTCAGTTGATGAAGTCTGGCGTGTGACATTGGTTCAGACATATTTTGTACATCCCACACCGGTTCCCGATTTTCCTCATAGATTTAAGATCAATTTCATACGTGCTGTAGTTGGGTCAACTTGTCCTTCTAAACTTGGAGAACCTGTTCTCTTCTACATATGATCTAGCCCATACCATGGTGGGTTTTGAACCAAGTCTTCAAGTAGCTGATTGACAAGAACTCCCATAGTGATCTTGAACCGATTTTTTGAATTGCCCAAGTAAGAAACTTACTCTGGCAAGGAAAGGAAAAACGTGTTATGTAATGTCATAAAAGATGGAGGTGTGTGGCTAACTTGGTGACTCTCCATTCGGTGGTAGAACTTCCATGAAATTAAAGTGGCTTAACATGCAAGTCATCCTTTTGGAGTGGAAATCCCACAATTTCAAACCAGTTAGCGTGCAACTCCTGTCAAATTATATCTCACTTCTGACATTCTTCCGCCACTGCAAAAATATAGTTCAAGTTTTTGTTATTTTCTTTTCCGTTCGCCATTCTACTGGAAACCCATTCTCTTGCTTTAGTCCTCTGCAACCTATTGAGCGTGCCCTTTGATTTAGATATATAATTTCTGGTCTTGCTATTAACAGAATGGTTCTAAGTTTGCTGATTGCGATGCCATAATACCTTGCAATGTAGTGAAATCCCAACTCACCACTCACTCGAATTCGTTGAACTCAGCTTCACCTATCCACGAACATCATGAAAATCTTTTACTAAAATTAAGTTTGTCCTGTGTGAATCTTAGTAGCAGTATGCACTACATCCAAGTACAAATGTGGTTGATTTCAATGTGTTAGACTGGGTCTCAACAATGAATTCTGCCTTTAAGCGACCTATCAATTCAAATTGCCTCATATATACTGGAAGACAAGAATTCGAGTCATCAATAAATTTTCTTCCAGTAGGATCTTCTGTATAATTTTTTTGCTTCGTAGATTTTAAACATAATCATTCCAGAACATTCCCTCGCTTGTACGCGCAAATTGAGCCTTGTGTAAACTCACCTTTAAATTATTGGTTTCTTATCCTCTCATACAGACACTCAAACACTATCATCAATTAATGGCTAACATAACTGACATAAATATTCATGCCTCCTATCATCAATTCATGGCTACCATGGCACGAAATACCAGATGTAGGTACCAAAATGTCAGTTCTCAAGCTATCATGCATATTGGTACAATCACGAACATTCATGGAATCAAGACTAATCATCTTCATAAACTGTACCCTGTCACAAGAACTGCGATCCTCAAGTAACGTGCTGCGAAATTAGAATTTTCCACAACATTGAACTTGAAAAATTTGCTAAAAGTACTTCTAGGATCCCTGATCCTACGGCTTCCGAAAACATGTTGGATTACCCATTTTTGTTTTCGACATTGATAGATGCTGCTTGAACAATGGACCTTAATTCTTTCTCAACATATCGCTCGGGTTGCCGAGACATTTTGACATAGTCCTGGTGTTTCGTCCATAAAATTTCAATCATTGACGTAAATTGAGAAATTCTTGATTCTTTAGAAATCCAAGATTTCAAGCTTTCCAGATTGGGTTCATGTGACTCATTTGAGCATGAGGTTACCACAAAACTAGCTTAATTGTAATGTTGACTTCGAAATCTCAAAACAAATACCCTCAATTTTCTTGGTGTCAATTGCGCAAACTTCCTTGTTGAATAATCAAGCTTTAGGTTATCTTTTTCACATATACGTGCACTAGTAATGGAGCAATTACTGTAAAGAAATGGTGACTTTTTCCCAAACGGAGTATCACTTAGGAGCTTCACGTCTATCGTAGTTAATTATGTCAACAAAAGCGATATTAATAGCACTTTTTCAGATTTATTCTTGTATTTCTTAAAGCATCTATGATCCTTATCAGAGAATTGTTCCATTTTCCCAAGGATGCTTTGCCAAGGCATCTTCTTAATAAGACTTCAAGGGTAACATTCAAACCATCGACCCGTTTTCTTCAAAATAAGAACTTCTGTTTGTTAATCAAGCGCCACTCTTACAAGAAACCGACAAAGATAGATAGGGCGAACTTAATCCAGCGTTACTGATCTGGTCACTGTGTGTTGGTATTCATAGATTAGAGGCATGTGACAAGGGCTTGAAGCCATGGATATCATCCCCTCCCACAATGACCTCAACAATTTTTTGTGGAAACACACAATCATTCCTTGTGTAAGTACGAAAAGTTAAAGTTTATCAGCTTCCTCTTGCCATTCAGAAAAGAATATATATATGATGGAACGGTTCTAATTTGCAACGGTGAATACCAAACCAAACCACACAGAAAAAAGAGTCGCACCATACACGTCCCTCGAGTAATAAAGCCTTAACATCGATATTTACCTTTTAATATTGGAATTCTGGGTAGCATTGTGAAAAAAATGATGAAAATAGGACACTGGATAGTGGAGATTGCCAGATGCTATTCCAGTACTTTTTATAAGTTCTTTCACGAAATTGTCCGCTAATTGAACTGCACGCCGTTTCATGTAGCAAAGCTTCAACTAAAATGAATAAGCTGCAGCAGGTGACCAATGCGTCCTTTATCAAAAAGGTTTTCGAAGCCCTCGCTTGAAGAAGATGATATCATAGAGTGGCATCTCTAACATCGCTTCCTGCAGGCTGCAGGACTTGTACATGGACTCCACATGGTCGTCTGCACCAAATCAAATACCATGTCTAAATTGTTGAGACGCCACGTGGCGAAGCTGCGTGAGAATCTGGGTTTCCTTATATTTCATGCCACTAAAGACGTACGCTAAATGCCTAGTAAGGCTGCACTTGGAATTCTACGTTGGCTGAAATACGAGCATGAATGTCTTGCCTTCAAGTCAGGGAAAAAACCAACGTGTGAGGTTTTGCACGCCCATTGCGAAGAGTCAATGGAAACTGCCAATTAATATTAATTAATTCTGTATCTATGAGAAGCAAGCCAGTCTAGTCCATACTATCACATTTGCTTCTGAAGGAAGAAAAGGAACAACCGTAAAGTGAATGTTTCTTACCGAAAAGTAAGATCGACTCCATCAAGTGGCTGATTCAGAATACAGGACCCAATTATTTTCCCATAGCTACAAATAAATTAATCAAATTTTCGTCATCATAAGATTGACAATGCAGTCATGTTTTAAGGTCCAACAGTTACTGCAGATGTCCTCAGTTTTTCGTTTACATCTTTTATTGAGAAAACCTATTCGGGACTACAGACCTATCCGATTATATTGATTAATCGAATTGTAATGAAGATTCACAGTGAGGATAATTGCATGAGGGTATCCAGTAGGATATATATGGTACATGCATATCTAGCAACTAACACATAACAAAGTGCATCGTCCATACCACGAGACAGGCTTGTGGTTGTAGATTTTGAACGTGCACATGCTTTTCTGCAGCAATTTGAAGACTTACGAAGGCCTCGACCTTGTGATAATTCCATACTCTTTGCCCATTTGACGGGAAATTAGATGCCGCATTTCTTTTAAGAGGAGAAAGAGGATCTAGCCAAAGAATGTGCTTCTCTTTTCCCGCCGCTCCTCTATTTTGTTAAACAAGTGAAATGTCGCATTCGTACAATATCTGCTGCACATTTTTTCGATCCAGAATAGTTAGAATTCTTGGTGGCATCTTCGTTCGCCTCCTTTATTCGAATAGTAAATATTCTGAAATTAGTTCGTTACAAAAAAGTCTCAGAGTGTATTTCTGCGTATCATGTTCTGGAAAAAGTTGCCGTATCGGCATTAGATCCATCTTCTAGACATGAAGATGCTGAGGGTTTCAAGGATACGGAAGTTAAAAGGAGAGCTGGAACTTAAAAGAAGAAACCTATGGGAGAATAACACGGACAAATATCCAGATTACTGCAGACCTATGAGCTGTATTTGCTTATCTTTAACTTCATTGAGCAGGACGGATCATTCAAACCTGTGCTTTTCTAGGATGAAAATGCATTTATTGATAAAAGAAGTCCAACAAGGCAATCAAGGTGAACTACAGATCGTAAACTAAGATACCCAAATTCAAACAATGAATTTCTTTTGATGCATGTTTCTGATGTTTAACTTATTATCGGACAAATCCCATTTCTAGATTAATTTTATATGAACCAAATTGTCTCTTGTTTCTTCTTTTTTTTCCCAGTGAAGTTGATATGGTTTAAGATCCGATACCAGTAGCATTCGCTTGATATATGCAAGCTTCACAACTAATGTTATGACAAGGAAAGAGGAATAACGAACCATATCCTCATAATGAATCCAACTATACTTTAAGCAGCTGATGGACATGATTTATGAATGTCATACGAGCCAGGTCCCTACCACCACCCAATTCGCTTCATAAGAGATAGATCTGCAGTTTGTAATGTAAATACTTTTATATTTAAATAAAAGCTTATTACCTAAATGATATGGTCTACGCCTGGCTTCTAGCCTTCTACTGCCTTGCTGGACCCGAGCAAGGTAATGCCTGCTGTAGGCCCAGTTATAAACCGCACTTGCATCTTATATTTGGTTCCGGATTCAGATCTTCGCATGCCTTACTCAACAAGAATCTGTAGACACCAGATCGACGAAGCTAATTTCTGTATCAATTCATTTCTGCTTAATATAATACCATTACGGATAGGAATAAAATCTGTTAGTAATGCCTTTTTCTTTTATTTTGAAAGGCAATCTGGGTTTTAGGCAGGATTCTACCTAATAAAAGGACTCATATCATATGTATCACAGTTACAGAACCCTTTCTTGCTAGAGGGCTAGCCCAATACGATAGTTCCCACCCATGCCCCTAGTGGGAAACCTATTAATTGGAAAATAAATATCACTTGCATCTGTTACAAAATATTTGTTCCAAATAAGTTGGATCTCATTTTGAAGGAAATATACAAGAAATTCACGCCTTGTTACATTTCAGTTCCTGTAACTGTAAAATTTGGCATTTATCCTTGAGACAAGCATGCTGTGTGTGTGCGTGTGACACACACACACACACACAGAGAGAGAGAGGAGAGAGAGAGAGAGAGAGATTTGGTGAGTGTAAAACATTTTTACACATTTGTTCATGAGTTCACATCATACTGTAACACAGGGATCATCAGGTGGGCTTAGTTCACATCATACTGTAAAACCTTTTATATTTGAACGTACTTCACAAACAGACGAGATCAACTAAGCCCACCTGATGATCCCTGAATTTATCACGTGGGAGAGGGAAGAAGATCCACATCGGCTGTGATATTGCACAAAGAGCAAAGAGCTAGCTCACCTGGTTAGTGGGGCGACTCACGAGTGAAGTTCATGAATTTGACACCTGGGTCGTGAATAAGGCTTCCTCCTCAACCAAAAAGCTACCATTGACAATACAATTTCAAAGATTAGGAAAACAACATCCAAGGTAGCAGATTGAGCTTAAAGGGGCCAAAGTACTCTATTTGTTGTTATCCATTTTGATATTATGGTACAAACGAAAACAGTTCAGTTGCAGTAAATTCGGTGGGATCCTACATGCCAAAATGGATCTTCAGTTGAATCTGTCTCAGTCACGGTCCACGAAATCTGTGTGAATGAGGAAACGATATCTTTAGGTATTGCACATTGCTCTCATGAAACCGTTCTTGATATGTGCGCGTCATCCTCACTGAAAGCTCTCAATTCACGACAGAATTGATGAAGCTAGAACATATGGTTCCCTTTACACCATGTTGAAGTCAAGATTAATGCACGAATACATAAATTATACCATGTTAACTGCTGTAAAATATATTGCATCGACCTAAATCGGCCAAGGCACCAATATTGGGCCTAGGGATAAAGGTCCTATCCTCGAAGTTGCACTAGTTGTTTTAACCAGGATCAGGGTCAAGGTAGAGAAATATTTATACTTGGGGAGGTCTCCCAATACCTCCCGGCAAAAAAATGAATTGTCTTCTCCCAATTAATTTAGAGAAAGCAACTGGTAAACTTAAGTTAGCAAAAAAGAATTGTCTTCCCCACAATTAGTTCATGCCATGGAAGCCGCGGCCTCTCATTGTAAATTTCCAGTTCTGTCTCTATTTCTAACCTAAGATAAAAGTTCTGTTTCCTGAGCTAGACGCGGAAAGTCCAGCATGTTGCAATGATGCATGGGAACGAGGTTCTTTCTCCGAAAGGCAAGAGGGGTAAGCGAGAATCCTACCAGTTAGATCGCTAAAAACAATTATGTACAAATTATACAACTTTTGGGTGTAAGTTAGTAGGGTTATCCTTGATTTCCTCAATATCACACTAGAGAAATCCATGGATTTCCTACTGTCCTTTGGTTGTTAATCCAAAAGTATCCAGATTTTGGCCCCCTTGTGAATCAAGACAAAATCATTGCAAATCCTTTGATGGGGAATAGTGGGTGAAACGACATTATATGTTAGTGTAAGTTGGTTTTCTTATTGTTTTGATCAAGACAAGATCACAATGGTTTGCTTAACAAAAAAGTGTCACCAATGCTTTAGTTTCAACTGTTTCGAACTTAGTTAATCTGGCCAAGTATATAGCTATAAATTTCGATCAATAACTAGCTTTTTCAATCTTAAAACAACAAAAGGGTTATACAGAAGATATACTACTACATCAGAAATTCTTCTTCTCTGGCTTCTTCACCCTCTTGCTGCTTTTGTGGGGATACCGCAGACCTAGGTAAAAACAGCTTAAAAGCCCCCCTTGGTAATTAGGCATGGGCGTATGACATTCCCAGACGCATTTGTGCTGCATTCCGTGGATTGTACGAGTGAAAGATACCTGGGATGCTTATTCAACAAGATTTTAGTTTTGACTAAAAAGAGAGATAGAAGCTTTGAGAAACAAACTAAGTCTCCCGATTAAGTCAACATCGTCCCCTATTTATGTTACTAGACGGAGAGGCGCAATAGCCATCGCAAGTGCATGCTTTAAGAAAAAGTCTTCACATAGTGGCTTTCATCTATTCCTACTCTTTCTTGTTATCATTCATTCTGCAGAGTTGGCCATGTCTGCAGCTAACCCTAATCCGCCCAAAACTCCCAAGCAAGTGGCGTGCAGGAAGAGTAAGTTCACGCTTTGCTATGGGATTGTTCAAATCCGCCCTGCAACCTGCCCAAGGAACTGCAAAATGGATTGTGCCTCCTGTAAACCCGTCTGCGGTAAGTGATCCCCTAACGCCTATAAATCCTCCCGTTGTTCATACGTATTATTTGATGCCACTCTGCCGTCTACCGACTTTCCCAACAAATAACAAAGAATCTAAATGCATCCAGAAGGTCAAGTAATTTGGAGCAGATATGCGACTTCATATAATCTTTTACTAGTAGGCACCGTGCTTATGGTATAGCCTATATCTTCCTATATGTTTCTGTAGATCATCAACAAGATAGAACCCTCCTCCCAAGTGTGGAGAGAGAGAGAGAGAGAGAGAGAGAGAGAGAGAGAGAGAGAGAGAGAGAGAGAGAGAGAGAGAGAGAGAGAGAGAGAGAGAGAGAGATGCCCTGTTGCGATGGTGTATCCTTAAGATTTTTGTTGATCCACGTTTAAAGCCATCTTAAATGACACAGTAGCAAAGTTGTCTTTCCAAATTTTACGGTTATGGAACTGGATTGATAAGCTTCAATTAATATGTGCGACTCAATCATTTAGTTACTGATAAGTCGTCCATGATTTTGAACCATTAAACTTTGTTCTGTTCTGCATGTTCGACAGATTGCAACATACCCGGTGCTGTCTGTGATGACCCTCGCTTCATTGGTGAGGATGGCATCACCTTCTACTTCCATGGCCACAAGGACAAAGACTTTTGCTTCCTCCACAGCATTTACAGCTGATCCAGTGCGCATATGCAAATGTGTATAGATCACAACCTCTCTGCATATTCTAAAAAGATCGTCATAATCATCATGACAGATTGCACAATGGGATGATTCAGTTGACCAACTTGCTATTGTCTTCGACGGGCAACCGGTGTTCCTACGTAACCTAGAAGAAGCAGAGTGGAAGACCGAAGCAGCACCTGCGCTCACAATAACTCGCGTAGGAAGTACTAATGAAGTTGTTGTTAATATATCACAAAGTTTCACAATTGCATCAAGAGTTATACCAATAAGCAAGGAAGAGTCGGAGGTCCATGGCTATGGGATAATAGATGAAGACTGCCTCGCTCACTTGGACTTGGGCTTCAAATTCTATTCTTGAGTTGACAAAGTGAGTGGCATACTGGACGTATCTATGCAAAGTCATATAAGAGTAGAGCTAAGACGGGTGTGGCAATGCCTGCATTGGGAGGAGCGAGGGAGTTATTTTCTTCGGGTCTCTTCACCACCGGCTGTAAAGTGGCACAGTTTAAAGGCACAGAGTCGAGCAATTTCGAGAGTGTGGCTGCGTTTGCAGGGGTTGACTTATGTGGCACTGGAATTTCTTTAAGAAAATAACGAGTACGCAGCAAGAGTTTCTAATAATTATAATCTAGTACTAGAATAATTGGCCAAAATCTCTCATTGGCCTTCACAAGTAGTATTCTCCACAAAATTCTCCCGACCAGGATGTTTTTGTTCCTTCCACACGATGTAACTTCATTGTACAATTAGACCGGCTCTCTCAGGCAAGAAATTTTTCTTGCCTTTGAACTTTTGGAGGCATAGATGCATCACAATACTAAACTAAGAGGCAAAAATCTAATGCTTAGGCCTTTATATACATTCTCAAGAAAATTGGTCCAAGTTATTTAACTGCGGTCCTTGGACACAATTGAACTTAACTTGCATAGTAGGTTCACACATACACATACACACCCATATACGAAAAGACACACATAAAGGCATGCATACATTGTGTGCGTTTTACACAAAACTGCATGTGTTCTACATATTTATTAAATGGAAAAGCTGGTCGAGTGTTCCCTTCCAGATCGAAACGTTTCCCTAACCCGCAGTTCCTTTCACGTTGCGAGGCATGTTAGGAGTGCAATCGTGTCGGCACCCGCAACGACTCCTGGCCTAGACCAATAAACCAGTAGGCAGGTCACCGGAGTGTGATCTAGGTGCGACCGGTTAACAGGTTTCTCTTACTATGAGGCAACATTTGAGGATGTTTGTACCTTGTAGCTTGATGCGGTGAAAAGATAGACGCCTTTAAAGTTGAGGAAACCATTTTTCAGTCATTACCTTCTCTTGCCTTGAAGATACAGTCAGAAGCTAGTGGTCCTAAGAGATCCAAAATACCAAAGGAAGTTCAACCCCAAAGATTGCACAAGACCATAATGAAGCAAAGATGATTAAAGGCAAAAACAAAAGGTTAAAATTCATGCAAGTGGTCGTTCATTATATACAAGATCCAGAAACTGCACAAGCGAAATAAAAAAGGATAGCGTCATCTGTCACGACCCACTAACCACATCCCAAACCATGAAAAATGAAGCCTGGGATGCCTTCATGAAAATGATCAAGATCAAGAAACAGGCAATAGAAGTTCTTTAGCCGGTACTCTGAAGTATGACAAGCTCAATACCTTGTGGGTTCCGGATGTTGATTGAATTCGATGCAGGCGAAAGGAGATAAGAATTATGATCGTACCCTCCAAACTAAGAAAGAAAATAGCATATACGAATAGAGGGGCTAAAGTAACATGCTGCAAAATTCGAATTTGCCACAACGTTGAACTTGAAAAATTGCTAAAAATACTTTTAGGATCCCTGACCCTACAGCTTCGGACAACATGTTAGATTAATTCTTTCCCAAAATATCTCTCAGGTTGCTGAGACATTTTGGCATAATCCTGGTGCTTCGTTCATAAATTTTCTACCATTAAATATAAATTCAACAATTCTTGATTCTTTGGAAATCTAAGATTCGGGCTTTCAAGACTGGGTTCGTGGGACTGATTTGAGCTTGAGATTACCACAAAACTCAATTGTAATGTTGCCTTAGGAATCTCAAAAATATATCCCTAATTTTCTTGGTATTCTTTTTTAGTGTCAATTGCGCAAACTTCTTTGTCTGATAATCAACCTTTATGTTATTTTCACAAATTCACTAGTAATGGCGCGATTGCTGTAAAGAAACAGTGAAGCAGAAAGGAGGATAAAGTCTAGCGATGGTGGTAGTATTACTGTAAAAGAACGCTGAAAGAGGTTGACGACCACCATTGAGGAACCAAAGGACATTTTTCTCAACTGGATACCACTTACGAGCTTCACGGCTATGGATGTTGTCGTTATGACAATAAAGCAATATTAATAGCGAATTTTCAAATTTATTCTTTTATTTCTAAAAAGCATCTAAGAGCCTTATTAGAAAATTGTTCCATTTTCCCAAGGATGTGATGCTTTGCCAAGGCATCTTCTTATTAGGCCCTTCAAAGGTATTATTCCAACCATCAAGTCATTTTTTTCAAATGAAGAACTCTTTGTCACTCTTACAAGAAACCTAGAAAGAGAGAACAAGCGCTACTGATCTGGTCTGCTGTTCAATGGTATTAATAAATTAGAGGCATGTGACAAGGGCTTGAAGCCATGGATATCATCCACCCCCGCAATGATCTTAACAGTATTTTGTGGACAGTCTTTCATATAAACACTCCTTGTGTAAAGACGGAAAATTAAAGCTTATCAGCTTTTTCTTGCCATTTAGGAAAGAATATGTTAGCACTCTTATTAGTTTAAGAAAATTCAACATCTTAACCTTCTACTAATTCAGGATGAGTATTTTGGTGTCCTTGTAATTTCAGAATGTTCCTTTCTAGCTTCCACCTTATCAATTAAAGAACTCTTTGGAACATTCTGTGCCTCCCTTGACATGAGTAAACTAATGTCGGCATTTACCTTTTACTCTTTGTTGGCTTGTGGGCTAGTTAATGCTGTAGCCTGGTTAGGAGCGTTGGCTGTGATCCTCCCTGTCTGGTTGAATAAGGCTCCAGGTTGTGGTGCTTTGGTGGTAAACTGTAGGACCTTTTGTCGCAATATATCCGAGCTTCGTGCCAGAAAACCATTTCTACCGGGAAGAGTTTGCATAGAAGAGCACGATCAAGAATTATGGATTCTGGATATCACCTTGTTCCCAAATATAAATATAATGGGAGTGAGGAGAGTGGAAAGTAAAGGCTTTTCATCAATGTATTTTACGTTACGATTGTGCAGCTCTAAGTGCCAAAATACGAGATCTAGTGCTGCTTATCGTTGGGTAAATGAGATTGGAAATTGAAAATTCACCTCGCAGAGATTCTCCGCCATTAATTGAAAAAGAAATGAGTGAAGTAAAATGAGATCCAAAAGAAATAGGGGAAACAGAATCAACCCTTAAGCTTGATCCTCGACATGCGTGGGTGTTTCAGAGGATTTCGGCTTCCACGTTTGGGGGGGTGACTTTGACATATGGTATTGGTTGTGAACAGGAAAGGACGAGGGTGGAGTGATCCAAAAGGGACAGTGCGCTGACATCGTGCAAGATCCATTTGGATTCTCGTTCATCTGAAAACTTTCATTTGGATTGTGTAATTAGGGGTGACGGTGGTCTGACTTGGTTCAGTTCTAACCTCAACCTCGAACCAAACCAATGTAACCGGTTCTCAATTTTTGAAGAACCATAGGAAAGAATTAATATACATAAAACTGAACCTAACCAAACCATCGACTTTCCTTTGGTTTGTATCCTAACTGCAGCTCTATACACTACAATTTCCACGAGTTGATGAGTGCTTCCTAACGAAGCTAGGTATTGTGGAGCGCTTGCAAACTTCACATAGAAGATAAGGGAGACCGAAGAAGAGGGGGAAAAAAAGGTTAAAGGATGAAGGTTTGAGAAAGTTTATTGAGAGATTAAAAAATAGGTTTAAAAGAGTTGTTGTAGTTCGTCCACATCTAGGGTTGGGATATATGATATATTAGATCAAATTGACCTAAACCACACAGCAAAGAGAACCAAAATCATACACGTCCTTTGAGTGTAATCAAATCTCTGGTATCGATATTTACCTTTTAATATTGGATTCTATGTATCATTGTGAAAAACAATGATGAAAACAGTGAGACATTGGATAGGGGAGATTGCCAAATGATATTACAGTTTCTATCGAGTTCTTTTAGTTATTTCACGAAGTTGTCGGCTAACTTGAATTGCACTCCTTTCATTTAATATCGATTCTCGTAAATGTAAAAGCGCCAGGTGATCCATGTATCTTAAAGTGGTACCTCTGGCATCACTTCCTGCAGGCTGCAGGAAGCGTAGATGGATTCCCCGCGGTCGTCTGATCCCAAATGAAATTCAAAGTACCAGCAAAATATTGAGGTGTACGCGGAATGCCTAGTAAGGCTGCATCGGGATTCTACGTTCGCTGATATACAAGCATGAATGAATTGCCTTCAAGTCGGGCAGAAAACTGACGTGTCAGGATCTGCGAAGAGCCAAGGAGCTGCCAATTAATATTAATTAATTATGTATTTCTGAGAATCAAACAAGTCAACTCCTGACTACCTATTTCAGTTTCTAATAAGAGAAACAAAGGAACAACTCTAAAGTGAACGTTTCTTACACAAATGTAAAAACTAGTTCATCAGGTGGCTGATTTAGAATACAGAAAGCAGTTATTTTCCAAAAGCCACGAATAAGTTACTCAAATTTTCGTATCTGTGTGAAAAATGAAACAGTGTGTATGTTCTGCACATGGTTCTCGTGAAACCATTCTTGATATGTGCACATCATCCTCACTCACAGCTCGCAATTCATCATAAAATTAATGAAGCTTGGAGTATTCCCTTTACTCCATGTTAAAGACAACCTTAATGCATAAATACATAAATTATACCATGTTAATGCTGTCAAGTACCGTCGACCTAAATCAGTAGCTACACACCAGCATCGGGTCTAGGGCTAAAGGTCCTACCCTCGAAGTCGCACTATTTATCTTAACCAGGGTTAGGGTCAAGGTGGAGAAATATTTATATTGGGGAGGTCTCATTCCCCGCACCCTCCCGGCGAAACAACGAATTGGCTTCTCCACAATTAATTTATAGAAAGCATCTGGTAAACTTAAGTTAGCAAAAAAAAGTTGTCCTCCCCAAAATTAATTTATGTGAGAGAGCTGATGCGCTGTCCTTTCAGTCCCGGCTCTGTTTTCTAACTTGAGATAAAGATCTGTTTCCTGAGTTACACACGAAAAGTCCAGCAGGTTGCAATGATGTTTGGAAACGAGGTTCTTTCTCTGAAAGGCAAGAGAAGCTAGCGAGACTCGTACCAGTTAGACTGCTAACCACAATTCTGTATAAATTATTTGACCATGAGAAGATAGTTTCTACAACTACTGTTCCCAAAGTTAATTTGGCCAAGTGGATCACTAATAAGCTTTTTCAATATCAAAACAACAAAAGGATCATAATGAAAATATACTATTGCATTCGAACTACTCTGGCTTCTTCCCTCTATGGTTGCTTTCTTGGGGGCTAACTAAATCAGTTCTTAAAGTCTCTAGGATCACTCGATTGTGCCGGTCAGGTTGGCGAAGAAGAACAAATTGCCAGTGGAAATAAAGTACAACCATACTAGAACTGCTCCTACATTGCCGCAGATTTGGAAAGAAAAGCTTTGAGGGGGGCCTTCATAATTTTGCATAGGCTACGCAAGACATGCACAGACGTTTGTGCTGCATGCCGTGAACTTTACGAGTCAAAGATACCTGGGATGCTTATTCCACAATATCTTGGCTTTGACTAAAAAGAGAGATAGCAGCCTTGAGAAACAAACTAGTTCCCTCGATTATGTCAACATCATCTCCTATATATGTTACTAGATGGAGAGGCCCAATAGCCACCGCAAGTGAATGATTTAAGAAAATGGCTTCACATAGTAGGTTTCACCTCTTCCTACTCTTTCTTGTTTACATTCATTCTGCAGATTTAACCATGTCTGTAGACGACCCTAATCCGCCCAAAACTCCCAAGCAAGTGGCTTGCAGGCAGAAGAAGTTCGCGCTTTGCTATGGGATTGTTCACACCTGCCCTGCAGCCTGCCCAAGGAACTGCAAAGTGGATTGTGCCTCCTGTAAACCCCTCTGCAGTAAGTGTTCGACTAAAGAGAGACTACGAACTTTTAAGACCCTACATTGATGGTCCATCATTAATTTTTTTCATGATCCTTGTTTAAAACCATCTTAAATGCCAGAGTGGCACACCATATTCCCAAATTTTACGGTTATGGAACTGGAATATAAGCTTCAATTAATATGCTTCCGCTCAATCATTTACTTAATAATAAGTCGCCCATTATTTTGATCAATTAATCTTCTCGTGTTTGCCATGTGCAACAGATTGCAACAAACCCGGCGCTGTCTGTGATGACCCTCGCTTCATTGGTGGGGATGGCATCACCTTCTACTTCCATGGGCATAAGGACAAAGACTTTTGCTTGGTGACTGACTCCAGCCTCCACATCAATGGCCACTTCATCGGTAGAAGAGGCGACGGCATGAAGCGTGACTTCACCTGGGTTCAGTCCATTGGTGTGCTCTTTGACGACCACAAGCTTTTCATTGGTGCCAAGAAGGTAAGTTTGTGAAATCTCTCTCTCTCTCTCTCTCTCTCTCTCCACCAATCCACATGTGCTCTATCTATTCCTCAGATAAAGAACTTTTTCATATGTACCTTTAAGTTTAAAATCTTGATGCACCTAACTATGAAGTCTAAGTAACTGAAACTTCTTGAA
Source organism: Brasenia schreberi (assembly GCA_036023115.1). Taxonomy (NCBI): domain Eukaryota; kingdom Viridiplantae; phylum Streptophyta; class Magnoliopsida; order Nymphaeales; family Cabombaceae; genus Brasenia; species Brasenia schreberi. Next base: position 2,718,055 of record JAYKKT010000092.1, on the reverse strand, counting down.
TCATCCGTCTGATTATGATCTTTATGACTAGAGACATCGACAAATTGAGGCATGTTTTATTGCATTTACAACTGATCCAGTGCGCATATGCAAGTGTGTATAGATCACATCCTCTGCATATTCTAAACAGATCGTCATAATCATCATGGCAGGTTGCACAATGGGATGATTCAGTTGACCAACTTGCTATTGTCTTCGACGGGCAACCGGTGTTCCTACCTAACCTAGAAGAAGCAGAGTGGAAGACCAAAGCAGCACCTGCACTCACAATAACTCGCGTAGGAAGTACGAATGAAGTTGTTGTTAATCTATCACAAAGTTTCACAATTGCAGCAAGAGTTATACCAATAAGCAAGGAAGAGTCGGAGGTCCATGGCTATGGGATAACAGATGAAGACTGCTTCGCTCACTTGGACTTGGGCTTCAAATTCTATTCTTTAGGTGACAAAGTGAGTGGCATACTGGGACAGACCTATTCAAATTCATATAAGAGTAGAGTTAAGACGGGTGTGGCAATGCCTGTATTGGGAGGAGACAGGGAGTTCTTTTCTTCGGGTCTCTTCACCACCGACTGTAAAGTGGCACAGTTTAAAGGCAAAGGGTCAAGCAATTTGGCAGGAGGTGACTTAGGTGGCACTGGAATGTCTTTGAGAAAATAAGTAGAACGCTGCAAGAATTACTTGTAGTTATTATATTCTAGCGCTAGAATAACAGGCCAAAATCTCTCTCATCGGCCTCCAGAAACAGTTTCTCAAGAAAATTCTCCAGAAGAGGGTGTTTTTTGGTCCGACGCGATCAAACACCTATACAATAAAATTGGCTCTCTCAGGCAAGAAATTTTGCTTGCCTTTGAACTTTGGGTGGCTTAGATGTATTAGAAGACTAAACTAAGAGGCCAAACTCTAATGCTTAGGCATTTGTAATCATTCTCAAGAAAATTGGCCCAAGTAGGTTAACTGCAGCCCTTGGGCACAATTGAACTTGACTTACATAATAAGATCTCTCTCTCTCTCTCTCTCACACACACACAAACACAAACACGGACACAGGCAGGCATGTGTACATTTATGTGCTTATTTATTTTATGTGCGTGTATATAACACAAAACTGCGTAGGTGTTGTACATGTTTAATAACTGGAAGATTTGGGCGAGAGTCTTTTACATCTTTGCCTATATAAATTAAGTTATGATGCAAAGGTTTCGAAACGAAGCTCTGATCACACTTTTCAAACTTCCACGAGTTTATGAGAATGGTTACTAGTTTGAAACCTAAGAAACCTGTAAAAGCTTGTGTATTTATGCCTTTAGTTTCTGATCATGATGTTTAGATACCTATCAAAATTCCCACGCCTTTCCAATCTTCCAAGCATCTTTTTTTGCATTGAAGACTTCATTTTAAATTTATGGGCAGATGCTTTTCAGCAACAGTCTTTTCTTGCTTTGAAGCTAAAGTGAGATAGAAGCTAGTGGTCCTGAGAGATACAAAATACCCAAGGAAGTTCAACCCCAAAAATTGCACCCAACCAAAACTAAGCAAAGTTGATTAAAGGCAAAATGAAATTAAAACTCATGCAAGTTGTCATTCATTAAGACAAGCTCAATCCGTTGTAGGTTCCGGACATTAATTAAACTCAACGCAGGCTAAAGGAGCTAAGAATTATGATCACACACTCCAAGCTAAGAAAGAGGTCCATAGCATATACGAATAGAGGGGGTAGGGTAAAGGAACTAATTTAGCAATACAACTAAACAATAATTATCTATAATGGATGTCTAATTTTTTTCTTAAATATGTCAAAGTATGAAGTAGTTTTGAGTTTTGGGCAGTTAATCATTAACATGTAAAAAAGATGTCTCTGACATAAATGAAGATGATGAGATGGATGAGCGGTCATATAAGAAAAGACCGTATACATGATGAGGTTATTAAAAATAAATTAGGAGTGGTACCAATAAAGGATAAAATGAGAGAATATCGTTTAAGATGGTTTGGATATATAAAAAAAAAGATCAAAAGAAGAACGTGTTTAAATTTTGGAAGTATTAAAAGAGGTGGAAGACGACCACAAAAGTATTGGAAAGAAACAATAAAGAACATGCACATGACAGGTCTCGGTGGAAACAAAGACTCCATGTAGCTTACCCCGTATAGTATGGGAAAAGGCTTAGTTGTTATTGTTGTTTATCTCAAAGTATGAAGTACTAAGCCAAGAAAGTTGCCATCTCCCCCGGCAATCGGGCGATCTAGAACACAGTTTGTTTAGCTAGTTAGTTCAAGGCCACAAGTTGACATCTTAACATTTCAAGATCCAGCATCATCTATGCAACTGCGTCAGTCGGTTTAGTTAACACACTGAGGAAAACAAGTAGGAAAACGTTTGGCATAGAACGATCACAATTGTTCATTACATCATTCCTCCCGGTAACGGGAGAAGGGGGCTTAGATGAAAATATCTATAATAGGAAAGATAACTCCTTAAATCATACTCACCCTTTTAAGAAAACAAGATGGACCTACTTTGTCCAGCACCAAATGCCGTTGCAGAGTGTCCCACCCACTTAAACTGCCTTAATACCAAATCTAAAGCATTTCGAAGCTTTGACTATGTCGCTCCCTCAGTCCTTTGTAACCCCAAAGAGAAAGACGTGTCCCACGCAACACTTAAAATGCCTTAATATCAAACCACAAGAGGCATGGTTGTCTTCTGCGCAAGTGAACATTGTTGGGCTCTTACATAAGGCTTGGTGAAAAGGCTTTAAAAAGGCAAAAGGATGCGTGTTTGTGTCTGTGTATGTGTGTGGAATCTTGCTTTGACAATCATTCGGCATTGTGAAACCATCTCTAACGCAGTTTTTTGGTGCGAGCCACTTTCCAAAAGCATATACATGTATATGCTTTTTTAAAAGAATAATTTGTTTTATTGACGGATAAAAAGTATTTTTTTTCCTTTTAGCATGACGGATAGAAAGGATTAAGCACAAGAGAAGGTGATAACTGATCACCCTGCAAAAGAACATACAGAAGAAACAAATAAAAAAACCGAGAAACAAGAAACCGCATCTCTACTGAAGAAGAATAAATGAAGCAAATTACCATTTGCCTTCAAAAGTGTACTCGCTAAATCTCTCTATGGATTGCATGGGATCTTGGGGGCTCAGATGTCACAGTCACTGTTAACTTATAGCATTTTGCCGGAATACCAAAATGGGACTTCTCACCCTGTGTCTTGAATCATCCCAAACGAGTGAAGCTGAAGCCAGAGGCTTGTCGCGAAGAGGGCTGCCCTTCACTTTAACCTTAAAGGAAAGCCGATTGATCTTGGCTCCAAATGAGAGGGTGTTTGGAGTAACAGTGATCGTGAACCCACTTGGTACCCTGACTTTTGCCTTGTAGACTGAATTCACCGGACCTACATTCGTCACGGTACGTTCGAATACTGCATCGATCTGTTCATCTCCTTCCTCAACACTAATCTGCATCGACGGGTAGTTGAGACCATCGTAACTGTGGGCCGGTGGGACTGCTTTGCAATCACGGTATTGGCCTTTGGTGAGTGCCGTCAATGTAGTGCTATTCAAGCCTTCTTTGCAGAGAAACTGTACGTATGCCAGTTCGTCTATTTCATAGACTAAGCCAGGATAAATTGCGCCTTTCGGATCGAAGAGGCCTGCACCATAGGCTAATTCCGCGTCCGGATTTGTTCTCGGGTTCATCCTTCGTGCTGAATTGATAACACAAGATTAGTGATCAAATACTTCGAGACCAATGTCATATATGCACACTTATATGACAGTGCCGCACTCGTGTCCAGTACTCCCGCACTCAATATTGACACTGACACCATGTCCATCCCAAAATTGTTAGGTCAATGCACTTATTCGGTCAACCAGTTGGGAGTTGTTTTGACTAAAAATTGACTAGGTCAATGTGTTTTAGTAGAGACTCGTCTAAGAATAGGTTGATAGAGTGAGAGGAGAGACGAGAGAATAAGCAGGTGGGGGATCGAGAAATGGAGCAGTAAGAGTAAATAAGAGAGAGAGGAAGAGGACAAAAGGCAAAATGAAAGAAGGGAAGGCCGGCCACGTCATGTTAGATGACTTGCCAAATGCAACGATTACGCATGTTTGCTTTGTCTGAACAGATAATTACATGTTACATATTTTAGTGTAAACATTCATTAACTACAGGTTTCAAGTTTAAATGTGAACTTTGGGATGCCGAAAGAAACTCTGTTACTTCGTTCTATCGAATAATTTTGTAGAATCACTACAAGAAAGCTGAGTTACAGTGACGGCCTTGACTGGGGATTTGGCCCAGAAGGGAAGCAATGTAATTCAGATTATAGAATTGACATTTCTGGTGCCAAATCAACGTACAGTGACGCCAAAGACAATCATTGATCAGCTTTTTTCCGGCACACTGCTGGCTAGCCTGTAATCGTGATTTGCTTTCCAGTATAAACTTGAGAAAGTTATAGAGGAATAGGTCATCACACTAAATTAAACCTGTTTTAGTGAATTGATTCAATAGAAGATAATAACATTTAAAACTTTAAATTAACAACAACAACTAAGCCTTTTCCCATACTAGATGGGGTCAATTACATGGATTCTTTATTTCCACATATCCCTATCATGTGCCATGTTAGCAGTTAACTCACAATAACCTAGACCATTCTTTATTGTTTCTTTCCAACAATTTTGTGGTCGTCCTATACCTCTTTTAATACTTTTCAAATTTAGTTTTTTGTACCTTCTTACATGTTCTTCGTTTGATCTTCTTTCTATACGTCCAAACCATCTTAAACGATATTCTCTCATTTTATCCTCTATTGGTGCCACTCCTAATTTGTTTCTAATAACCTCATTATGTATACGGTCTTTTCTTGTATGACCACTCATCCATCTCAACATCTTCATTTCTGTCACAGACATTTTTTGTTTCATGTTGATGATTAACTGCCCAACACTAAGAACCATAAAACATGGCAGGCCTAATTGCTGCTCTATAATATTTACCTTTTAACTTTAATAATATCTTCTTATCACAAAGAATATCTCATGCTCCTCTCCATTTTAACCAACCGGCATTAATTCTATGGGTAACATCTCCATCAATTCTTCCATCACTATGAAAAATTGACCCCAGGTATTTAAAACTTTCCTTTTGGGGGATGCAATGTGTGCCAATTGTAATTCCTATGTCCTCTGAGGTAACCAAATGATTAAACTTACATTCCATGTATTCTGACTTTGTTCTACTAAGTCGGAGGCCTTTGCTTTCTAATGTTTCTCTCTATAGTTCTAATTTTCTATTAACTTTTTCCTTATACTCCTCCACTAATATAATGTCATCTGCAAATAACATACACCAAGGTACTTCATCTTGAATATGTTTTGTTAACTCATCAATCACCATTATAAATATGGACTTAAAGTTGATCCTTGATGTAACCCAATATTAACTTCAAAAAAGTCTGTCATTCCTTCATAAGTCCTCACACTTGTTTTTGCACTATTATACATGTCTCTTATAAGGTTAATGAATGTCAATGGAATACCTCTTTTTTCCAAAGTTCTCCAAAGAACCTCCCTCGATACCCTATCATAAGCTTTTTGTAGATCAATAAATCACATAAAGGTCTTTCTTTTTTGTACTAAAATATTTCATAAGACGTCTCAAAAGGTGAATTGCTTCAACATTAGATCTACCTTACATGAATCTAAATTAGTTCTCTATTATACTTGATACTTATCTTTACCTACGTTCGATAATTCTTTCCCATAATTTCATAGTATGGCTCATTAACTTGATATCTCGATAATTCACACCGAGGTATCAAGTTAATGAGCCATACTGTGAAATTGTGGGAAAGAATTATCGAACGTAGGTAAAAACAAGTATTTTAGGATTGTTGGTGAAACTATGTATGAGTATGTGTGTATTGCAACTATTCGTAACTAAGAGTTCTCTTATCCATGCATCTATGGAGCATATATATATTCTAGATTGACTAAATTACAAGATATAATTAGTTTCTCTATCAACAATTCATTTGGCCTCTAAAAGCATGGTGGCATTGACATGGGGAAAGCTAACTAGTCCACCCTCCTACCCTCCAGAGCTCGCAATAATCTCGTGGTTTTTTTTAGAAAGGCATTGCTTTGATGAAATTGAGCCTAACTTTAACATCGCATTCACAGTATAGGTTCTCGCCTCCGGGTGCTCTGGGCCCGTAATGTTTTGGAGGCAATACATCAAGAAATAGGAAAAGAGAAGAAACTAGAACAGAAAGGTGTACGCATACCTGTGGTCATAAGGGCGGACCGGATTGCAGCAGGAGACCAGTCAGGGTGGAAGGACTTGACGTAGGCTACAGCACCGCTCACATGAGGGCATGCCATCGAAGTTCCTGACATCAAGTTATAGTTGACGAAGCGTGTATCATCAAAATTCCCCGTAACTGAAATCAGTGGTGAGTATGCTGCCAGGATATTTATCCCAGGGGCTGCAATGTCAGGCTGTAATTTTGATCCTTGTTAGTATACAAAATACCATAGTCTAATCTTAGAAAAAAAAATGATGCAGCTAGAGGGAAAGTTTTGCTGTTGATAATCAAGGAACTTGATGAAATATGGCCAAATAGATGTTTTGTTTGAGAAAAGCAATGAAGAAACTAAAGGGAGACTATATATACATCTGGTGCACGTAAAACAAAGTGAACATCTTAAGGAAAGAATAAGAAGATCAAAGGTTTGTTGTTCATTTCATTAAACATATCACATGCCACAAACGAAGTTCACAGCGTCCTGGGATTATTGATATACTGTGTTATCCGAACCCAAGAGGCAAGATAATTAAGGAGTGAAATGTACACTTTCTATGAGTAGTAACGAGTATCTGTGTTATGAACATCTTATGTTTCTGAAAATAAAACTCATATGGTTTCTGTCGCTGGATATTATTAATGCAACAAATAGTGAAAGTGGTATATTCATATAATTTTACATGCCTATGTTTTTGTCTTCAACGGAACGTTCTAGGGTCGAAATCTGACAGGTTGTTGGATGTAGAGGATCCCGCTGCTTGTTGCCGAGGAAGACAATAAAATGTGCTCATGTTGATGCAGAGTTTAAAGATTAGGGTATGTTTTACCAACTTCACTGCACTGATGTTTGTAGTCTTACCTTAAGGAGCCTTTTCGAGAGGAGGGTTGGGCCACGAGAAGAGAAAGATGCAGCCATTGGAGTGCTTGTGTTGATAGTATGAGTCTTGTATATAACCCCTTGAGGTGACCTTCAAAGGAAGAAGCAAGATGAACACATTTGTTTAACTTCTGCTTGAAACTAGAAAAAATGCAGTCAATTTTTTTTCTCTTAGATCTCTTAAGGGTACACGAATAACATGTAGATTTCAAATGTTTACTTGGCTGTTTTGCTGTTTTAAGTTCAAGAAATAAACAGACGTATCAAGAATGGTATTAGGAACAACGGAGATGATTTCCTTGGTAAAATATCAATTCAGGAAATAAACAGAACACATCAAGAATGGTATTGGATACAACAGAAATAATTTCTTTGGTAAATATCAGTTATTTATTGTTAAAATATATCATGCTTGCAGAGTCGGTACTAAAAAGTTTTGTAAACATCGAAATATTAATAAATAGAAGAAAAATAGATTAAAAGCAAAAAAGCTGATGGATCAGGCCTGAAGCAGTCCGATTGGACTGCTTCACTACAAAGCACGTTTTGTGATATGGCCACTCCAAATAACGGTATCTTACAAGGGATATAATGAAACTCCTCTTGGTACTCATCATGACATTTTGAAGACCACAAGAGACTCATGCAGTTATTATCCTTGGGAGTCATGAGCGTCACCAAACAGCAAAATGAACACCACCCTATTCATAAGCGATGAGCATCACCAAAAGTCTATTTTTGTTGTAGTGATTCTTCTTGCTGATTCATCAATAATAACGATAATCATAAAAAGACCATGAAATAACAAAAGCAGCAAAGCCAGAATAGCTTAATCGGCTTCAAAATTCATCGATTGATCAGATAAACTCCGTCACTAATAAGTAATCTGGTGATGGCAATTAAATCTGCATGTTGTTAGGTTACCTGGAGGTGTTGATGTAGCGATATAGTATGGTTGATATGTTGGAGTCTAGTTCAATTGCCGGTAGAACAAAAGGGAAAGCTGTGTCAGGTTTATCGTCGATCTGCATGATGACCCCGGCTGCTCCAATGTCTTTAACGTCGTCATCGGTGCCACCACCCATAGGAATGCAAAATATAATCTTCCCCTTCACCTTGTTTTCGTCAAGGCTCTCTGGAATACAGGCACTGCATGTAACACAGGGCAATCGCCAAACGAACGCTACTTAATTTCTTTCAAAATGCAAACCCCAAATTAACAACAATTATTTTATTTAAAAATGAGGCTCTTTCCTGAAAGAGCTGGATCAGCCCTATCCCGTTCATGCTGTATCCATTCTCAGCTCTTTGGACAGCTAAGGGTGTTTCAGTGTGAGAAAATCGACGAATAGTTCAGTTGAATTTGATAACCAACCTTATGATCTTCTGAATAACATCACATGCAGTACTCAAAAATTCCAATCAAACCCAACACTGATCCGTATTCCATCAGATAATGATTTGAATCCGCGTCGAACATTTGGATCAAAGTATGACTTCTATTAGTTTACTGGAGGATCTAAAAGCCTTTAAGATGATCACTTGAACGTGGACCAACGTTAACCTAATTCAAGCCAAATTAATTCACTTGCTAGGATCCAATCCGAATTCAACATGTGTATATATCTCCGGATGAATTTAAAGAAAACTTTAAATGAAAAAAAGAATTTAATATGACAGAAAAGCATAACATTTACGAAATATTGGATAATTTTAAAACAAATCACATCTGTTCTAGAACATATTCATGATTTTCAAAATATCAAGTCATAACCACGTACTCTAAAAATATGATGACAAATACAAATGCGACAGAGCTATTAAAGGTTCATCCAATGTATGAATAACACAGTTTACTTCACAAACATGATTGGACACTCAGAACGAACTGCAAAAACTTGTTATATGATCTTACACGGGATCGAAACCAAAAGCGGTCGAATCCTTTGCTGCTTGGGCTCCAGTTATCAGTGGGTAGTATTTCTTACGTGGGGAGAATGTGTTTAATGATCTACCCTGCAGTGTGAAGAAAAACATGCGCTGTTAGAAATTCGTCACTCTCTACTCTAGAAATCCCGAAACTTTCAGGCTCCCGCAAACACACTCAAATACAGGCAGACAGCATCTGGAAGTACATTCTGAAGAAATATATCTATATATAGATATATAGATTAAGTATGCCTTTAATATACTTTGCATATAGATCCTACGGATACAGAGTGAGATTACGATGAGAACAGGTGGGTCATAATTGAAAACATAGATACGTTTGGGTAATATCTGAGCAAAACGAACGAATAAAGGGAGAAGGAAAGGTGAATGAACTGAGAAACATACAATGATCTGCTTGCCATTTGGCAGTCCAACTTTGGTTCTGAATTGTCGATCTATGGTGCTTGCTGCCACAGTGAATATCCAGGGCGCCCCGTTTTCAATAATTCCGCGCGTTGGGCCGTCGTTCCCGGCGGACGCCACCGTGATGACTCCCCTCTTCATTGCATGGAAAGATCCGATCACGATACAGTCGAGGAAGTAATCAACGACGGGGCCGCCGACGGATATGGAGATCACATCGACGCCGTCGGCGATGGCATCGTCGAAAGCAGCAAGTATGTCGATGTCCGAACAGCCGTCTAACCAGCAAATCTTGTACACAGATAGACGAGCACCCGGGACCCCACCGCGAGCCGTACCGGCGCCGAGTCCGTAAAGACTCGTGTTGCGGACTGGCACTCCGGCTGCTGTGGATGCTGTGTGCGTGCCATGTCCCATTGTGTCAACCGCTGAGAGTATGTCCGGGTGGTAGGGTGGCCCCTCGGACCTGTAGTATCTGGCTCCGATGATCTTGCTGCCAAACGTTTGCTGCGATCAGTATTTGGTACTGTATCCGATGATCAAAATATGAAACCATCGATTGTGGAGTTCTAAGACAATATTCTCGGCCTTGAAATTTTGAAGCTCTCTCAAATTTGGTTTGCGCAACACAACTGAGGTGATTTTCTGCATGCTTTTCACTAAACGTGCCATGACATATTCATACAAACTAATTTGCAAGAAGATGTCTGAGGTGTATGGGTTTGTGTGAATCTCTGTGAGTATATATATTATATATGTATATAGAGGAAGAGAGAGTACTTGTTACAGCCTTTAAAATGTTGAGATTTTTCACATCTGCCCTTATATCTGGAAGGGGGAGGTCCCAAGCCCTTGTCCCTGAAGCTGCTTGAACCCGGGGTGATACCTGCACTACATTAGAGAGAATATATACATTAAGGTGATCATGCACCGTTTGCTCCGTGACCTTGCTTTCAATTCATAACAAACATGAGGAGTTTCTCAATCGCTGAGTCTTTAATTAGTCAATAGCAAAGAGAGGAACACAGAGCTTTTTCCTCTTAAAAGGGGATTCGGGAAGTGTTTGCCGATTCTCGCGATGGACGGGTGTGTGAGTGGAGAGAGAGAGAGAGAATGGAGCTGACCTGAATCAAGCACGGCAATGATCACATCGTTTTCGATCTTGAGGTTTCTTCTCACGTTCAGCGGAAAGCCGACGTAATCCCACGATCTTGTGGTGTGCAGCTTGTGGTACGTATTCGGAAAGACTGACACAACACCTTCAGTTTCTGCAAAGAAATTGTCGAGCAATAAATTGACATATCTAGTATACGGAGATACGAACTTGTTCACCAGTTCTTCATAATAAATGAACACAAGGGGGAGTTAATTTTGTAATGTACGAGCATTTACACGTTCAAGAATAATAAACACGTCGTCAAATGATTTAATGTATATTAGCTACGTACAGAAGAAACCATTAAAGATTTAAACAATGACAAAATCATGCCAAATTGTCTCCCATGTAACAATGACCTCCTTTCGTCCCGTATCCCTCAAGGCTTCAGACATTTGTCCTTTGGCATTGCCGTTTAACTAGCGTTATCTTGTGATATGTCCGAGTTTTGCACCCGATCAAGTCAAAAGTAAATCAAAATCGTGTCACACCCAGGTAAGGATGGACGTTCGTTTCCAAAACCTATACAGCTAGCAGACTAAGGTGGTGATTAAGTGCAGATCTCAAATCTACGATACACATTCCTTTTGGGTGTGGGCAAAATTACGTAGAAGCAAACTGAGTGTTGCTTTCTCTTGGTCAAGAGATGGGAATCACTTTCGAAATGAACTAAGAAAAGGAAACTCCTTCCACAAAAATGTGTTCGACATCATAAATATCTTGAGAAAAACTGAAAAATAGTTATGATAGTTCGGTCAAGCAGTAGGTTCGAATCGCTGTGAGATGCTTAACGGACACCAGCATTGTTGGCACCCAAAGATTACGAATATTCTTGTTGACATTACATTACTCCATAGACAACCTATCAGCTGGAAATTTATTCTGTTTGGTTTAGTTCTGCAGCAAGAAAAGAAAGCCAGTAATGGCGGATCTTACTAACCAGATAACTTTTCTGCTTCTTCCAGTAAGAGCTTCGCCGCAAATGCATTAAAGCTTCTCCTATAGCTGTAAATCATGGACTCTCGAGCAATTTCATGGCTGCCAAGTCAAGAATAAAATCCAACGTAAATACTCGTGACAAGCTCAAAGAAAATAACTCAGGTTTCGATAAAAAAAGCTTGAAAAAAATCCATGAAATATGTATCAAAGAAAATGTGTCTTTTAAGACTCTTATAGTGAACTGATCCTATATGGGGGAGAGAGAGAGAAACAGAGAGAGGCACCTTCCAGTTACAGATGCAAGCAAGTCATGGTGCGCGCTGGATTTAAAAGAGCTCGATATGTCACCCATGTAGACCACGTAAGTCTGTCAGTATGAAATTAACTTTAAAGATAAAAAAATTATACATAAAATCCCGGGGTGATGTGAATTGATTGATGACGGGAACACTCATATGCTCAGAGAGTATATATACACAGACAGACACACACATATATACACGCACATGCTACATATACACTTATTTATGTATACATAAGCTCACTTAGACAAGGGAAACAAAGACTAGCTGTGATTACAAGAAAGATTTGAAAGATAAGAAAAGCTGGTTTCTGTTGTCTAACTGACCTTCCTTTCTGCTGAGCTACTGCAGGGGGCCACCATTAAAGCTAAGAGTGAGACTAAGAGGGACATGTTTGAGATACCCATTTGTCTTTTTGCTTTGCGTTTGTGTTTGTTCGTCTGTGTGGAATCAATGGAGCAATTGAAAGAGTGTTCCAGCGTTGATGGCATGAGGTGCACTAAATAAACCGAGTACGGTATCGTTGAGAACTTTCAGCCTTAAACAGTGGATTCCTGAAGACTTTTCGACTGTTGAAAAATACTAAAAATGCCCTTCGGGATATACAGAATGGGGCACCGGCACATCTCTCCTTCGCGGCAGAAGTAACTGTTGGACTCTGGAATTTGGGATTTGGATGTAGAATCCGCTATCATTTTGGGTCACTAAGACTTGGTTCTGATTCCCTCAAAAAACTCAAAATCAAGCAAATACTAATTTGAAATCTAACTCTGGTTGTAGCTGCACTCAGATTAAGTGATATGCAGTATCTCAAATCTTTTACATGATTAATTTGTGCAACAATGTTGATGGTTCGATTCAAAGTCATGGAAAAGGCTAAGCTCCTTTCTTGGTCTGGTAGCTGATCCAATGGGATCGATTACTTTACGCAATGATAGCTGGAATATCGTTTTCCTCCTTTGTTCTTTTGGTGAAAATAGGTTGGTTTGTGTTTGCACACCATCAACGAGTGGAAGCTTTGAAATATTCAAGTAGCGATTCTGAAATTTCGTTTGCGAGTTGGTCGTTCTTATCCGATGTTTGACATCTTCATCGCATGTGTGGAGCTGGTCAGAACCTGTATGGTCTAGACATTCTAAAAGTATGGTTAGAAATTGCTATTATTTTGTAATAAACCTACTGTTTGTTTCATGGAATAACCTTTTGTCACCCACAACACCACCTCGATTTTGTGCAGTGCACTTACTTGACTGCGATCTAGTTGGGTTCGAGGATGTTTTGGAAGGACTCAATGCGACTAGATCCAAGTCATGTCACGATCACAACAAACAAGAGGGACTCATATGTAAAACGAGTCGAACATGAGCTCACAATATCAGGGAGCAACCCGAGCGGTTCGGTTTGCTGAGCTCATTTACCAGACCTCTCTAAGGAAGCCTAGACACGGCAGGTTTGGGACTGGCCTGGTGGATCCAACCAGAACCGAAGGCCTGGAACAGCATGGTTCCTTCCAGTTCCACCTTAATCTGAACCCAAATTCAATTTCCTTTAATATTTTCTGATTTCAGGCAGCTTAGTATTCCAGCCCGCCTGTTGGCTTCCCGAAAGGAGAGGGTTAACTGCTGGTCTCCCTATGGGCTTATGTTCAGATAAATTGTTTGCCATGCTAAATGCTGCCCAACGTAAGAGTCCCTGATTTTATTTTTTGTTTAATTGGGAACTATGGAGAAGAGTATTGGAAAAGGTTGTTTTTGTTGTTGTTGTTTTTGGGAACTATGGAGAAGAGTCCTCGAAAATAAATTGTTTTATTTTTTGTGTTAGTGGATGAATCTAAGAAAAAAGTTAATGGAAAATTGGAACTATAAAGAGAAACATTATAAAGTAAAGGCTTCCGACTTATTAGAATAAAGACAAAATATATGAAATATAAGTTTCATCATTTGGGTACTTCATAGGACATAAATTAAGATTAATACATATTGAATCCTTCACTAGGAAAATTTTAAATTCCTAGATCAATTTTTCAAGTGATTGAAAAAAATTGATTGGAGATGTTATGCATATAATTAATGTTGGTTGGTTAAAATGGAGAGGAGTATTAAGTATTCTATGTGATAAGAAAATATCATTAAATTTGAAAGGTAAATATTATAGAACAACAATTAGATATGTTATGTTTATGATTTTGAGTGCTGGATGATTAATCATCAATGTATACAAAAGATACTTGTAGCATGAATGAAGAGGTTGAGATGAATGAGTGGTCACATAAGAAAAGATAAACAAATTGGGAGTAGTACTGATAGAGGATAAAATAAAAGAAAATTGTTTAAGATAGTTTGGACATACAGAAAGATGATTAAAGGACGTTCTTGTAAAAAGGTATGAAAAACTAGATTTTGAAAATGTTTAAAGAAGATCACAAAAGTGTTGGAAAGAAATATTAAAGAATGATCTAGTTTATATTGAGTTATCTTTTAGCATGACACACATGGAAACAAAGAATATATGTAGTCGATTCTATCTAGTATGGGAAAAGGTTTAGTTGTTAATTGAGACACCAAAGCCTAAGACATGCACATGCATACTCGCATGTCCGTCCCTTATAATTGAATTCACCGGCTGCATGGTGGGGAGTCAGCGAGTCCTGCCAGGTGAGCTAACACTTTGGGTGCAAGAGTCTCTTTAACTATCCGTCTCTTAAAGTGATTATAGTGTGAAAGCCTCAACCACTAAGCAATGACTCTGGCATAAAACCACGAAATTGGTTTACACAAGGCTTCAGTCAATGAGATTGTGACAAGTGGTTTTAGTGACAAAGCCAATCAATTGCCACTTCGTGGTCGTATCCCCCCCCCCCTCTCTCTCTCTATATATATATATATATATTCATTTGCTGCATTTACTGCTAAGCAAGTGGCTACTGCATTTCTAGTTTTGGTCGGCAGAGCACATGGCTGCCGGGGATTGAGATCCATACTTGGCCTGAATCTTGTGCAAAGAGTACTCGAAAAGGTACTAAACTCTGTCGGATCACCATGTACCATCCCCAGACGATGGAAAAGCAGCGGGAGACATCGGCTACGAACATGTCATATTAAAAGAAAAGCGTTCTTATGTTAGCACTCCCTCGTGACCAAGAGCGTTCAATCCTCCATTTCTTTCTTTAATTTCTAAGGACTTCAATCAATACCAGAAAATATAGGCCTATGCATCTTCATTGGAGAAGGAGACGGGGGGTCAATTCTGTCCTGGGCACAAATTGCGTACAACACTTCACATTTCTCTTCAATCGCATTCGACTCCTTTCTTTGTTGTTTACGGGCATCATCCACCACAACGCATTTCCTTACATGGGTGGATTGCACCGGGATATACTCATTCACATTTAGATGAAGAATTATGCATGCATAGAATCAAACAAAGGAATTCGAATTGCATCTGAAATTGTGCCATGCTTATAGAATGAACAACTCCCTTTCCCTCACCGTGACATTTATCAATTGGCAATAACCTGCAGCTGTTGGGAGGGTCCAAAAAAATGCCCTTCATTCACATGTACAAGTTAAAACCACTTGAGGGTAATACATTGCAACAATCACCAAGGTAAGCGTCAAACGGAGGCATTTCGTCTAGTTGAATTACTTGAATTAGTGAAAAAGGGAGGGGCCCCTCACAGTTATCGCTAGGTTAACTTGTTTGGAAGGAATTGTGAATCTTTTTAGAGCAGTGAATCTTTCTAGAGCAGTATTAAGGATCTTATCGAAAACTTACAGCAGCTTACCACACAAAAGCTAAGAGAAAAAAGAGCAGAGGTATGACAAAATCTACGATTGGGTTCAAAAAAGTATAAGCCTCGGGCAATTTTGCCAAGAAAACCACTCGACTGAAGAACAGAACCAAGACATACAGATTAAACTAAAGATAACATTGCATCTATGTCGTGGATCAGACTTATTACGAGGGTCTGAGCCCGTCTTCAATGACGTAACCGGCTCAACATAAATAATGTTGATGTTTCTATTTATAACCAATGAAACAACCCTATCCATCTTCCATTCTTGATCCATCAAATGTCATGTATTACAGAGCAAGCCACATCTTTCATTTGTAGCCAAGGAGTTCTAACTTCACAAAAAGCAGCGAGATTCCCTTGAAACTTACTTTGTTACAACAGAAAACTCAGCGTTCAGTAATTGATTGACAAGGTATCTATTAGCAACTGGAAGACAATGACTGAGCAAAGATTTAGATTTAAATTCATTTGTTTTCTGAAAACGTACTATGGCAGGTTGATTCTATCAAATTCATCATGCAGAACCCGTCTCCACAATTTGATTAGCTCACTTCATGGTGATGTGAGCAGTCCAGAGTTTAATGACAGGATTTCATGGTAGGTCACTAATAACCAAAATGAACATCGCTAATTTCAGCATTGGCCCTTGCCATATTTGGACGACAGCCCCGAACAAGTAGAATGAACTTCCAGTGTGGATGAACATGTCAGCCCCTAAACATCTGAGTTTTAGTAGATACTAGATACAACATATTAAGTACTAATGATTAATGATTTCAAATCATTAGATATACACGGCAATAGCATCACCGTACTCACATCTGATTTGTCCTAGTTCATACAAAAGGAAATATGAACGCTACTACGCCACCAAGTTCAATA
Source organism: Brasenia schreberi (assembly GCA_036023115.1). Taxonomy (NCBI): domain Eukaryota; kingdom Viridiplantae; phylum Streptophyta; class Magnoliopsida; order Nymphaeales; family Cabombaceae; genus Brasenia; species Brasenia schreberi. Next base: position 2,701,418 of record JAYKKT010000092.1, on the reverse strand, counting down.
TGAGCTTCATGCCTGAGCTTGCTCAGCAGCCTCTTCCCAGAAGGTTGTCTTCTTACCAGTTTTCGACACAGTCTGCAGCACAGCTTCCGGCTGAACGCTGCCTTTTACAGTCACCTTTTGTTCCTTCAAATCCACCTCATATGATTCAACACCTGATATTTAAGAAGCCAAGAAATACATAATGAGAAAGATCTCCACCATATACTCCAACAGTTAATCGTTCCATTGGAAGGAGATCCAGGAAAACTGAAGAAAGAAGGTCGTAAATCAAGTTGAACACAGAATGACGTGAAGCCAATTCAGTCGGTCTATGCCGACAAAACAGAAGTCACTCAGAAGATTATATCAAAGTAACAAACTAGACTTAGATGACAAGACACTTGAAATCTCATAAAACATAGCCGCCAGGAATCACTTAAAAACAAAAATGTGTGACTCAATAAGTGATTTTTTTCTAATATGCTCTCTGTTTTGCATGAGTGGTCATACAAGAAAAGACCGTATACATAATGAGGTTATTAGAAACAAATTAGGAGTGGCACCAATAGAGGATAAAATGAGAGAACATCGTTTAAGATGTTTGGACATATAGAACGAAGATCAGAAGAAGAACATGTAAGAAGGGTAGAAAAACTAAGTTTGGAAAGTATTAAAAGAGGTAGAGGACGACCACAAAAGTGTTGGAAAGAATCAATAAAGAATGATCTAGCTTATTGGGAGTTAACTGCTAACATGGCACACGATAGGGATCTGTGGAAACAAAGAATCCATGTAGCCGACCCCGTCTAGTATGGGAAAAGGCTTAGTTGTTGTTGTTTATGCTCTCTGTTTTGCAGCTTTTGTTAGCCTTGGATGAACCATCAAAGCTATTACTACTGGATTATCCAGATCCCCAGAGGTATGTTTAAATTGAGCTTTCACCATGTTATGGTTTTTAAATTGATAGATGACCCACAGAAAAAAAAATCATGGATCTCCTGTTTTCTTATGACGTAAGAGGTATGGTCAAAGTAACCCAAGAAACATGATTGCAGAGAAGACTACCGCTTAACATCACAAGAGTGTACAATGTGATGGCTGAAACACAGCATACCTTCCATTTTGTTTAGTACCCTCTTCACAGCCCCAACACAGCCCTCGCAACTCATGTCAACCTTCAGAACAACAGTCTGCACAGGCAAGAGGAACAAACCATGACAACACAGACAATTGGGTCGCAATAGAAACTCCATATCTGTGTGCACACTTCATATTCTATGAGAAACAATCAACAAAAATAAAATGGTTGTTGCACACACTAATCAAGCTACACACACCAAAACAAATTATGCAAAAACCATCTTCTACTACGTTTTCCTGATCTGATGATAATAATAGTTCAAGTGTTCATAGATGGAGATGATATTCTAGCAAAGGAT
>JAYKKT010000092.1:2262500-2695000 GCA_036023115.1 Brasenia schreberi | reverse complement strand
AGACCTTTACCTGTGATCTCTCTTGATCAAAAGTATAATATAAACTAGATTATATATATATATATATATATATATATATATATATATATATATATATATATATATATATATATATATATATATATATATATATATATATATATATATATATATATATGTGCGTGTGTGTGTGTGTGATGGATAGTCTGCCTGTATTTACTTTCTCTTATGTTATAGCAATGATGTCTAAGAACTTGCAGTTGATCCAATGCGCAAAATCGATATCTGAATGACCTTAAAATTTTTATGGGATGATCTGCAGATTGTAACAAACCTGGTGCTGTTTGCGACGACCCTCGGTTCATTGGTGCGGATGGAATCACTTTCTACTTCCATGGCCAGAAGGACAAAGATTTCTGCTTGGTCTCTGATACAAGCCTCCACATCAACGGTCACTTCATCGGCAAGCGAGGGAACGGCATGAAGCGCGACTTCACTTGGGTTCAGTCCATTGGAGTTCTCTTTGATAACCATAAACTCTTCATTGGTGCCAACAAGGTAAATTTACAGTGCATCACCGGAAATTCAAATTAAAATACAAATACATTTTGAGCCCGCTGGCATGCCAACCTGAACATAAACAGTGCAGACGCTTGCTGCACTGTGTTGGGCGTCTGTCATTTGGTGTAGGATGTCACCCATCCTATAGGACAGAAGCCTGAATGGTTAATTTCCAAGTTACGGTCACCTAAAAGAAAAAGAATCAATGAATACACAACATAATGTAATCCCCTCTTTTAATCAACGAGTACATCATTAGTAGTACATTATAATGCTACTTATGATTGAGAAGCCATTGATCAGCTTATTTAAAACCATCTATTTGTAGGTTGGACAATGGAATGATGCCATGGATCAGCTTGCAATTGCCCTTGATGGCGTGCCCGTCTTCCTTCCTACCATCGAGAACGCTCAATGGATTTCACCGTCCTTGGATCTCACTATCACCCGCCCAGAGAAAACCAATGAAATCGTGGTCGAAGCACCGAACAAGTTCAGGATTACAGCTAAGGTGGTTCCCATCGGCAGGGAGGAGTCAAGAATCCATGGTTATAACATAACTGATGATGACTGCTTCGCTCATCTAGACCTCAGCTTCAAATTCTATGCTCTAACCGGCGATGTGAATGGGGTGCTCGGTCAGACCTACGCAAGCAACTACAAGAGTCGAGTCAAGATGGGCGTCAAGATGCCGGTGATTGGCGGAGATCGGCTGTTCTCGTCGTCGGGAATCTTTGCGGTCGACTGTGCTGCCGCAAGATTTGAAGGCATAGAGCGTGTGAGCATGGTGGGTGCCGTCGATCATGAGCCCGTGCAGTGTAAGAGTAGCTCCACTGGTCATGGGATTGTTTGCAAGAAGTGATAAAGGAGAGTCAATGGATGCTGGTTTATATCCATTGAAACGTTCCATTGTTCTTCCGTTTTGATCCCGTTGCTTTTGTTCTTAACTTGTGTTTCCACGTGTTTGCTTTGCAAGAATAAATGAAGGGCTGCCAAAACTATATCCTCGTTTTATATGTATGTGCTTCCCTGCAACTTTGTTGTATTCCTGTTTCTAACAATCCCCCTCTCTGTGTGTGTGTTAAATTCTGTCTATCTACATAAACGTGCCGACGAAACGCGTGATCTAAAAGGAAGATAGCACAAGCTCAGCAGATCCATGTATTTCTTTCTGCTTGTAAAATGCATCTAGTAACTACAACCGTCTTACTTTGAAATAATAATGTCTGAGATCATCCAGTTCAATTTCCTTCTGTAAAGAAATAAAATTTGATCAATCTTTTGTGCGTCATAGCTGCCAACTGCATGCAGCACCGCAAAGGTACGCGGGCTTTGGCCTTGTGTTTGACGACGCGTAACATCTGTTTGAGACCATATCAGCAAAAGAAAATTGGATCATGTATTTCCCGTTATCATGAAGATGAATCGTCCAAAACCACCGACAAAAATTGCATTATCTTGATGCATGCGGTATTGATTGTCAGCTCTATTCATCTATGCATTTAAAAGGAACTGGGAATAATAGTTAAAGAAATCTTAACGCTTTCCAACTTTATGATAAATGCGTCAATATAAATGGCTGCCTCAAATGCGATATATCTAAAGCAATCCTCATCTTCACCCTCCTTCTCACTGCTGCAACCTGCGGAGGTGCTCTCTCTGGTAGACGTTGTACTTCAGGGGAATCTAGAGAACACATAGTCTCCAACATTGGTATGGACTGTCTGCAAATTGGTGCTAATTGACCACCTAGCCACTATCGTTTTCATGTAAGCATGTTTTCGTTTAAAATGCCCAACAAATTAATATTTCCAAGGATGGAGTATTCATATCTCAGAAGTCTTAACAATTTGTTAGTGTTACCTGGTTAAACCTCACTATATTACATAATCTGTTCATTCTATTTTAAATAAGGATTGATTTTTCTTTTTTTATTGTTTCAGAATAACCTAGATAATGCCACATCCCAAAAACACGGCCTGACTTTTCTTCTGATCCCAACCTTCAAAAGAAGGATGTTTAAATCCCAATAAAAGAGACTTAACATAACATGCATTATCATCAGTCTTGACAAAAGGTAGCTGGTTTCTCTCAAGCATCTGATTCATAAAAAGACTCTTCAGGAAAATTTGTTCATTCACAGATGATATCCTTTGCAAGGGGATAATTAATATCGATGATTCGGAGTGAACTAGTACTGGTGATGGATGATATTTTTCTAGGTATATGAGACACAAAACGTAAAATATGCTGTTCATACCACCCTTATAAGGTGAAGTAACTAAAGGATGAGGAGGAGGATGACCTCGTCTAGGAAAACAATTATGCGCATACTTTGATTATGAGATATAATATTAACTTTTGTTGAAATTCTGAACTGTATACCTGTATATGTGACTTTTGTGTAATATGTGATGCTAAGATGTTTTGCAGATACTTTAATGATCAAATTCCATATGTGATATTTTTGCTTTATTAATTACCATTATCTATATATTTATACTTCATTGGTTTATACTGGTTAAACTGTAAACAGATTAACAATTAATATTTACTATTTTATTATGAAACAAAACTAACGAGAGATGAGCAACGGAGTATTCGTCGCAGTGTTGTCTGACGCGTATCGTATCATGTATCGCTAGGCTCTACGATACGGGCGTATCGTATCGTATCATACTTTAATATTAAAAAACTATAAAAATTATTTAAAAAATCAATAAAATTAGTAAAAATCTAAAAAAAATCAAGAAAATTCTGGTAATTGCTTTAAATTCATATAATGCAAAGTTTAGCACAAATTGAACATTTATTATTGAACAATTGCATCCAAAATTATATATTTTGAATCAAAAAATAAAATACATTTATATTTTACATATTGTAAATTTGTATTCTCCTTGATGATGTTGTTGCACTTCAAATTAATTCATGCAATGTCTTCTTCAGTTAGGACTTAGGAGTATATTTTCTTGGTTATCTTCCATAATCCACTCATGTAATATATCAAAATTAACAAACTGCTATCTTTGTACATGTAGTTGTCATATTTACTAATTTTCATATGTGAGCAAAACAAAGAGCTCCATTTATTTGATTATTGAGTCTATGACACTTCAATGATGTGATATTATTACTTGATGATGTCCCCTTTTTCTCTTATTGGAGACTAACTTTTTAACTAATGCTTGAGTTTCATTTCTCACTTCATAGACTGAGTTAAGCCTCACACACATTGATCATGTTCAACTCAATGGAAGTCATGTAACGTGAACCCTAAAATAGTGAAGTTGTGAAATCCCTACTCAATGAACCGAGAGAACTAAATGTTTTTAATTGTTTACGATCTTATGAAATTGAAACTGTTAGCAAAAATATATCTAAAAGTTATAACAGAAAGAGAAATGATTTTGTTATAATTTTCTTTTATACATTATTCTTATTAAATAAATGAAATTATAAACCCAAATTATAAGCATATTGGAGGATGCCTTTAAGAGAAGTGAAGAGAGGACAAAAACATGCAAAAAAAATTTGATTTTTTTTTTGAGCGTATCGTACGATATAGTACCGTATCGTACGATACGACACGATAACCTATATCTTACGATATAGGTTACCGTACGTATTGCCGATAACACTGATTCGTCGCATCATAGCGATGTAATCGAACATATGACCATAGCAAAACAGTGAGGCATCGATGGGATTACGATGAATTAGCAAGGGAATTATCGACGGGACATTTCCCTCCCTAACTAATGATCAATGATACGCGAGGAGAACTTCGGTTGTTCTTCAAGCTGATTAATTGTGTGCCATTTGCCACAGAACTTGTCTTCACGGTTTTGCTTGTCAGCAGAAAACGTAGAAAATAAGCTGCATTCTGCTAGAATATCTTTTCAAAGAAAGGTACAAACAAAAACTTCCACGCGCCAGTGCTCCATTAATTAAACGACAAATGCGTCGAAAACAAGGGAAAGAGAGAATACATGAAAACACATATGACAGACATCGTTTTATTGAACTTGACGAAGACAAAAGAAACTTTCGGAGATGCCAACAAACCATCGGATCTCCAACCTCACTTCTTGCAAATAATCCCACGGCCATGGAACCCAGTCTTACAGTGTAAATCCTCGTGATCAATGGCTCCCATCACTTTCCAATCATGATCAATGCCCTTGAACCGTGCTACCGCGCAGTCCGTGGTAAAGATTCCCGATGATGAGAACTCGCGATTTCCACCGAGAACAGGCATTTTGGCACCCAGCTTTGCTCGGCTCTCGTAGTTGTCTGCATACGTCTGCCCCAGCACCCCAGTCACGTCGCCACTCAGCGAATAGAATTTGAAGGTAAGATCGAGATGAGCGAAGCAGTTGCCATCGGTTATATTATAGCCATGGATCCTCGATTCCTCCTTGCTGATCGGAACTACCTTTGCCGTAATCTTGAAGTTGTTGGGAGCTTCCACAACCACTTCATTGGTTTTCTCTGGCCGAGTGATGGTGAGAACGGAGGCAGATGACGCCCATTGGGCTTCTTCTGTGGTAGGAAGGACGATAGGTTCCCCATCAAAAGCAATGGCAAGCTGATCCTTGGCATCATCCCACTGAGCAACCTGAGAAATCAGAGAGCTAAGGTAGGTGTGCGTGTAGGTGTAGGTGTGCGTGTGCATGCATGTATTTTTTTGTATATATATATATATTTCATTTCAATATTCATAAGTTAAACTTATTAAACTGTTTGTAGAAAGTGATTATATGTTTAGAAATGCGTAGTTGAGTTTTTAGGAAATATAACTGCTTCTACCTAAGAAACCTACCTTTTATTTTTCAAAGTGCCCTGTATTGTTTAAACCTTAGTTGAATAATTTAAAAAAGTTTAGATAACAAAATGTTAGCCATAATTGGTGGAGTACATTGTATCCCTACTTTACCTTTTTGGTACCAACGAAGAGTTTGTGGTCATCAAAGAGTACGCCAATGGACTGGACCCATGTGAAATCACGCTTCATTCCTTCACCTCTCTTGCCGATGAAATGGCCGTTGATGTGGAGATTGGAGTCTGAAACCAAGCAGAAGTCTTTTCCCTTGTGTCCATGGAAGTAGAAGGTGACACCATCACCGCCAACCAAGCGAGGGTCGTCACACATAGACCCGGGCTTATCACAATCTGTAAATTTGACTCCAAACAGTTTCATGAGTTTGAAGGTGCATGCAAAAATTCCATCACTACAGACACTTACTAGATATCAAATGATTATAATAAGTTAATAACACGGTTGGAAACTCAGTGTACAGGGTTTTGTCATTTTTCCGCAGTGTCATAAAGGATAAAACAGATACAGCGCAAATATATGGACCCTATTCCAATACTCGATGTTGTTCTCGATATTGATTTAATTATTCTATAATTTTGATGGATTTGTTATAAGGAAAGGCCTACTTTTAAAATAAGCTAGTTGTCGAAAATTTTATCCGGGTTATGTCGCTTCAAAGCAATTTAATTTACTAGATACAACTTATATACGCATGCAGGGATACAAAAATTAAGTGCGATTTGAAGCTTTTCTACGAGTCATATACTGAAAACTTACAACAGACAGGCTTGCAGGTCTGGCAATCCATCTTGCAGGTTTCAGGACAGGTTGGAGGGCAATTATGCACCACTCCGTGGCAATTTCTGAACCCATGGCGTCTGCAAGTAACCCTCCGGCATCCTGAAACAGTCGCGGCAGTCATGATTATGAAGATGAACAAGAAGAGAATGAAGGCACCTGCGCTCTTTGATGAGGCCATCTTTCAGTTAATCTGCTTTTGTTCTCTGAACCCCTATCACAATAATTAGCTAACACTTTTTGCTTGTTTGGTTGATTTAAGTCATTGGCGAATTCTTGATTTATAGAGTTCAGGAGTATGAGGACAGAGTTTGAAGGAGACGATCAATCTACACTGGCAATCTAATCTATTCATAAAGGAAAGAGAGCCAAAAACGAAAGCACTAGTGGCATGCACGTATATCTTCGGATGCAGGTACAGCCCAGCATCTATTTTTCAGCTTTGAAAGTATAGACGACGTGAAGTTGGTAGCCTAATTTGGTTCAATCTGCGGGCGCAAGATGGTCAGTTCTCGAGCAGACTTATTATGGATCTAGAATTTCGGTCAATACTATCTCAACAATTCGTGCGTGTCATAACTACGTGAACATTCTTCTGCTTCTCCCTCACTTCTGTTAGTTTATCAGTAAACCAACTTTTGGCTGCAATATGTGACAGCCAAGCAGGTGGAAGGTGAATGCTATTGAAAACTATCGAGTTTCGAATTTGGACCTTCTTTCTGAAAAAATGGATCTAGTAACCTAAACCAGTATGGGCATAATTAATAGAATGAAGAGTAGATCTTGCTGGATAATGTCATGAATTTGACACAGACATGGGGATTAGATCTCTACCGAGGTGTCGGCCTCATCGAACGCAATAGCTATCCGGAAGAGTCGGCACAATGAATATTTGCTGGGTGTCATACAAGACCAATGGCCATATATGTTAATGTGTTTTTCCCTCTTCTATTTATGGAGAGGGCCGCACAGCAGTAGAAGAGGGAGTGCGCAGTGTTATAAAGATCACTTGAAACTATATGTTACATTGTGACAAAGCCTTGGCACAGTGAAAGCAAACGGCAGTTTGATGACAGAATAGCGTCTACCTCTCGAACTCTTTTGTTTATATGCATGCTTTCTGCCACAGGACCTGGAAGTAGGTTTTCTTTTCGAGCCAACAATTAATATGCCAAATCAACATAGGGCCCGGCATAAATTGCAATATAATCAGCTTAAGCCTAAAGAGAAAATCCAGTAAATGTCCTGGATATAAATTAAAACACTAGTACCCAATTTGCTGAGCTCCTCTCTTCTGCTTTACGTGGCCGAACTGAAACCACAAAAGCATGTAGATGTTCAGATTCAGTTCGTTTTGCGTTGAGTCTGCACCTGGATATGGATTTAGCATTGACTTTCCAAATCCAAATCCAGGAACAAGCCCGGATATGATAGGCATGATCTGATTAAATTTGATTAAGTAGATGTTGATCTAAATCCTGGGTCATACCAACTGAATCACTGATTGACGCAATGCATGCATTGACCCTTAAAATCATAACCAACTCATGCAAAATGGAGGGTACAACTCTTCTGCAGGCTGGCGTTCGATCAGCAGTGATCTATACAGCGCAATTCCCTTGTGCAACCACGATTTATTTTTGGTGACAACCGAGCACAGTGTTTTCATTCAGTGTACTTAATACTTGTGATTCTTGACAGGCTAGCGAATTAATTGTTTTTCTTTCTTTTATAATTAGGGGTAAGACTCCGAAAAGGCGTGTTGGGTGACAAGAAACGTGTGTGCAGTTTCTATATCAGGCAAGCTACTTAAATAAAAAGAAAAAAGTGCGTTCACAATGTTAAATATATATGAGATCTCTTCTATTTTACGGTAACAAGAAAGAAGTGCAAGTTGTCAAAAGAGTATTCTCAAATACTGAAAATTTTCACGAATATTTTAATCTCATCCAATATTGGAGCTTGTTAGAACAAAGAAAGGGATGAGCTGATCATAGCTCTCATAACGTCTCCTTTTATTTTTCATGAAAAGGAATGGAGATTAGTCGACGTTTACATGAGATCATAAAACAACAAACAAGAGCTCACAATTTTGAGTAAAGAACCAACTAAAAGTTCCAATACAAGGGCTTATACATCTAATTAAATAAGTCCATGGGTTACAACTTGACAAAAGAGCCTGCGAGGACAGAAAGTTGAACCACGAGTAAAGAACTAAATATGATGACCAAAGGCGGTCCAGATCTCCGGCACGAAGCATGTCGTCAGCCTTCTATTCTTTTCTTCACCAAAATATAATAAATGAAGGATAGCTAGATTCATCCATACAAAGAGTAATTCCCCCCATAAATAGACAAATGTTATAACTATTTTTGTCCTCGCTGACTTAACCTTTTCTTTTCTTCATGGAGAGAGAGATCTAAAAACCCATTTATCATGCTTCTTAACTCATAACCAATAACAAATAAGATGAATTTTATGGTGCACCATGCATGAAAACGAGGCAGCACGTTCTGCGTTGAATTTCTCCATACCCCAACTAAATCATGCAAGCATGTTATACAATAGACTACGTACGAATGTCGCAATATTGTGTTTGATATGCGAAAAATGAGGGAACGTACAACCTTTCCTTCTTGGGTGCCATCCACGAACTTCGAATATATATTTCAAATAAGGCATTTTAAGCATGCTATTATCTCCCTATTATCAAAATGGTTTTCAAACTGAATGTTGCAAAGTTCTGTTAGGCTTTAAACTTTTGCCGCACGCCTAATGCAAGCAACAATTAACCAGAATAAATTAATCATTAAGGACATCATGATGAGAATGGGATTAGAAAGTGCGAGAAGGCTAAACACTGTAAGAAAACCTTTCAATTTTTATGAGTCAGCTAGCGATATAAATTGCTGCGAATCCAAAATCACTCTCGGTTCATGTTGCTCATCAGTCCATTTTGTCATTTTAAGTGGATCTTGATTAGATCTCGTATATAATAAGCTAAATAAAAATGGTAGATCATGAATTTTTTATTTTTTTGGTATGTGTAATAACAATGTTCTTCATTCTTTTTTATATTCTTAATTTAATTTAAATTACATTTATGCCATAGGTGAACATGAATAAGCATGTTGGAAGTGTAGGATCTGGTTTTCCTATCACCTATGTTACACGGAAAACAAAGATGAAAGAGCGCATCAAAAATGGTAAATCTCAAAAAATTAAAGAATACAAAAATGGACAGATACATACACACACACACACTTATATATATATATATATACACGAATCTGCAATCTACTTGGTCTAAGGGAGAAGTTGCAAATATGTAATGCAAGAAAAACATAATTAGTAAAACTGAAAGCAGAAGAAGAAACTACCACATCGAAAAAATATCAAATCGTGAAGAGAACTTTGCATGAACGAACACGCTATATAAGTTTTTAACAAAAGGAACCAGCTTATATTATGGTCATCCGCAATGTCTCAGCTCTTGTTTCTTCTTTAGTGATATTAGCAAATTTTATATATTTCTTGTTGAGAGATCCTCTTCTTTAAGGATGCTTTAGTCTTTTTCTTTGAAAGATTCTTTACTCTTTTAATTATAGAAAGTATTTACCCAAGCAAAATCATATGGGAGATGTTTCATTTGAGTTTTTCACTATACAACATAAACTTTCATTTGATTATCAAGATCCTATCTCTCATTTTAGCTTGATCAATTTCTCCACATTCTTGAGAACTTCCTCTGGAGGTCAGTTGATGAAGTCTGGCGTGTGACATTGGTTCAGACATATTTTGTACATCCCACACCGGTTCCCGATTTTCCTCATAGATTTAAGATCAATTTCATACGTGCTGTAGTTGGGTCAACTTGTCCTTCTAAACTTGGAGAACCTGTTCTCTTCTACATATGATCTAGCCCATACCATGGTGGGTTTTGAACCAAGTCTTCAAGTAGCTGATTGACAAGAACTCCCATAGTGATCTTGAACCGATTTTTTGAATTGCCCAAGTAAGAAACTTACTCTGGCAAGGAAAGGAAAAACGTGTTATGTAATGTCATAAAAGATGGAGGTGTGTGGCTAACTTGGTGACTCTCCATTCGGTGGTAGAACTTCCATGAAATTAAAGTGGCTTAACATGCAAGTCATCCTTTTGGAGTGGAAATCCCACAATTTCAAACCAGTTAGCGTGCAACTCCTGTCAAATTATATCTCACTTCTGACATTCTTCCGCCACTGCAAAAATATAGTTCAAGTTTTTGTTATTTTCTTTTCCGTTCGCCATTCTACTGGAAACCCATTCTCTTGCTTTAGTCCTCTGCAACCTATTGAGCGTGCCCTTTGATTTAGATATATAATTTCTGGTCTTGCTATTAACAGAATGGTTCTAAGTTTGCTGATTGCGATGCCATAATACCTTGCAATGTAGTGAAATCCCAACTCACCACTCACTCGAATTCGTTGAACTCAGCTTCACCTATCCACGAACATCATGAAAATCTTTTACTAAAATTAAGTTTGTCCTGTGTGAATCTTAGTAGCAGTATGCACTACATCCAAGTACAAATGTGGTTGATTTCAATGTGTTAGACTGGGTCTCAACAATGAATTCTGCCTTTAAGCGACCTATCAATTCAAATTGCCTCATATATACTGGAAGACAAGAATTCGAGTCATCAATAAATTTTCTTCCAGTAGGATCTTCTGTATAATTTTTTTGCTTCGTAGATTTTAAACATAATCATTCCAGAACATTCCCTCGCTTGTACGCGCAAATTGAGCCTTGTGTAAACTCACCTTTAAATTATTGGTTTCTTATCCTCTCATACAGACACTCAAACACTATCATCAATTAATGGCTAACATAACTGACATAAATATTCATGCCTCCTATCATCAATTCATGGCTACCATGGCACGAAATACCAGATGTAGGTACCAAAATGTCAGTTCTCAAGCTATCATGCATATTGGTACAATCACGAACATTCATGGAATCAAGACTAATCATCTTCATAAACTGTACCCTGTCACAAGAACTGCGATCCTCAAGTAACGTGCTGCGAAATTAGAATTTTCCACAACATTGAACTTGAAAAATTTGCTAAAAGTACTTCTAGGATCCCTGATCCTACGGCTTCCGAAAACATGTTGGATTACCCATTTTTGTTTTCGACATTGATAGATGCTGCTTGAACAATGGACCTTAATTCTTTCTCAACATATCGCTCGGGTTGCCGAGACATTTTGACATAGTCCTGGTGTTTCGTCCATAAAATTTCAATCATTGACGTAAATTGAGAAATTCTTGATTCTTTAGAAATCCAAGATTTCAAGCTTTCCAGATTGGGTTCATGTGACTCATTTGAGCATGAGGTTACCACAAAACTAGCTTAATTGTAATGTTGACTTCGAAATCTCAAAACAAATACCCTCAATTTTCTTGGTGTCAATTGCGCAAACTTCCTTGTTGAATAATCAAGCTTTAGGTTATCTTTTTCACATATACGTGCACTAGTAATGGAGCAATTACTGTAAAGAAATGGTGACTTTTTCCCAAACGGAGTATCACTTAGGAGCTTCACGTCTATCGTAGTTAATTATGTCAACAAAAGCGATATTAATAGCACTTTTTCAGATTTATTCTTGTATTTCTTAAAGCATCTATGATCCTTATCAGAGAATTGTTCCATTTTCCCAAGGATGCTTTGCCAAGGCATCTTCTTAATAAGACTTCAAGGGTAACATTCAAACCATCGACCCGTTTTCTTCAAAATAAGAACTTCTGTTTGTTAATCAAGCGCCACTCTTACAAGAAACCGACAAAGATAGATAGGGCGAACTTAATCCAGCGTTACTGATCTGGTCACTGTGTGTTGGTATTCATAGATTAGAGGCATGTGACAAGGGCTTGAAGCCATGGATATCATCCCCTCCCACAATGACCTCAACAATTTTTTGTGGAAACACACAATCATTCCTTGTGTAAGTACGAAAAGTTAAAGTTTATCAGCTTCCTCTTGCCATTCAGAAAAGAATATATATATGATGGAACGGTTCTAATTTGCAACGGTGAATACCAAACCAAACCACACAGAAAAAAGAGTCGCACCATACACGTCCCTCGAGTAATAAAGCCTTAACATCGATATTTACCTTTTAATATTGGAATTCTGGGTAGCATTGTGAAAAAAATGATGAAAATAGGACACTGGATAGTGGAGATTGCCAGATGCTATTCCAGTACTTTTTATAAGTTCTTTCACGAAATTGTCCGCTAATTGAACTGCACGCCGTTTCATGTAGCAAAGCTTCAACTAAAATGAATAAGCTGCAGCAGGTGACCAATGCGTCCTTTATCAAAAAGGTTTTCGAAGCCCTCGCTTGAAGAAGATGATATCATAGAGTGGCATCTCTAACATCGCTTCCTGCAGGCTGCAGGACTTGTACATGGACTCCACATGGTCGTCTGCACCAAATCAAATACCATGTCTAAATTGTTGAGACGCCACGTGGCGAAGCTGCGTGAGAATCTGGGTTTCCTTATATTTCATGCCACTAAAGACGTACGCTAAATGCCTAGTAAGGCTGCACTTGGAATTCTACGTTGGCTGAAATACGAGCATGAATGTCTTGCCTTCAAGTCAGGGAAAAAACCAACGTGTGAGGTTTTGCACGCCCATTGCGAAGAGTCAATGGAAACTGCCAATTAATATTAATTAATTCTGTATCTATGAGAAGCAAGCCAGTCTAGTCCATACTATCACATTTGCTTCTGAAGGAAGAAAAGGAACAACCGTAAAGTGAATGTTTCTTACCGAAAAGTAAGATCGACTCCATCAAGTGGCTGATTCAGAATACAGGACCCAATTATTTTCCCATAGCTACAAATAAATTAATCAAATTTTCGTCATCATAAGATTGACAATGCAGTCATGTTTTAAGGTCCAACAGTTACTGCAGATGTCCTCAGTTTTTCGTTTACATCTTTTATTGAGAAAACCTATTCGGGACTACAGACCTATCCGATTATATTGATTAATCGAATTGTAATGAAGATTCACAGTGAGGATAATTGCATGAGGGTATCCAGTAGGATATATATGGTACATGCATATCTAGCAACTAACACATAACAAAGTGCATCGTCCATACCACGAGACAGGCTTGTGGTTGTAGATTTTGAACGTGCACATGCTTTTCTGCAGCAATTTGAAGACTTACGAAGGCCTCGACCTTGTGATAATTCCATACTCTTTGCCCATTTGACGGGAAATTAGATGCCGCATTTCTTTTAAGAGGAGAAAGAGGATCTAGCCAAAGAATGTGCTTCTCTTTTCCCGCCGCTCCTCTATTTTGTTAAACAAGTGAAATGTCGCATTCGTACAATATCTGCTGCACATTTTTTCGATCCAGAATAGTTAGAATTCTTGGTGGCATCTTCGTTCGCCTCCTTTATTCGAATAGTAAATATTCTGAAATTAGTTCGTTACAAAAAAGTCTCAGAGTGTATTTCTGCGTATCATGTTCTGGAAAAAGTTGCCGTATCGGCATTAGATCCATCTTCTAGACATGAAGATGCTGAGGGTTTCAAGGATACGGAAGTTAAAAGGAGAGCTGGAACTTAAAAGAAGAAACCTATGGGAGAATAACACGGACAAATATCCAGATTACTGCAGACCTATGAGCTGTATTTGCTTATCTTTAACTTCATTGAGCAGGACGGATCATTCAAACCTGTGCTTTTCTAGGATGAAAATGCATTTATTGATAAAAGAAGTCCAACAAGGCAATCAAGGTGAACTACAGATCGTAAACTAAGATACCCAAATTCAAACAATGAATTTCTTTTGATGCATGTTTCTGATGTTTAACTTATTATCGGACAAATCCCATTTCTAGATTAATTTTATATGAACCAAATTGTCTCTTGTTTCTTCTTTTTTTTCCCAGTGAAGTTGATATGGTTTAAGATCCGATACCAGTAGCATTCGCTTGATATATGCAAGCTTCACAACTAATGTTATGACAAGGAAAGAGGAATAACGAACCATATCCTCATAATGAATCCAACTATACTTTAAGCAGCTGATGGACATGATTTATGAATGTCATACGAGCCAGGTCCCTACCACCACCCAATTCGCTTCATAAGAGATAGATCTGCAGTTTGTAATGTAAATACTTTTATATTTAAATAAAAGCTTATTACCTAAATGATATGGTCTACGCCTGGCTTCTAGCCTTCTACTGCCTTGCTGGACCCGAGCAAGGTAATGCCTGCTGTAGGCCCAGTTATAAACCGCACTTGCATCTTATATTTGGTTCCGGATTCAGATCTTCGCATGCCTTACTCAACAAGAATCTGTAGACACCAGATCGACGAAGCTAATTTCTGTATCAATTCATTTCTGCTTAATATAATACCATTACGGATAGGAATAAAATCTGTTAGTAATGCCTTTTTCTTTTATTTTGAAAGGCAATCTGGGTTTTAGGCAGGATTCTACCTAATAAAAGGACTCATATCATATGTATCACAGTTACAGAACCCTTTCTTGCTAGAGGGCTAGCCCAATACGATAGTTCCCACCCATGCCCCTAGTGGGAAACCTATTAATTGGAAAATAAATATCACTTGCATCTGTTACAAAATATTTGTTCCAAATAAGTTGGATCTCATTTTGAAGGAAATATACAAGAAATTCACGCCTTGTTACATTTCAGTTCCTGTAACTGTAAAATTTGGCATTTATCCTTGAGACAAGCATGCTGTGTGTGTGCGTGTGACACACACACACACACACAGAGAGAGAGAGGAGAGAGAGAGAGAGAGAGATTTGGTGAGTGTAAAACATTTTTACACATTTGTTCATGAGTTCACATCATACTGTAACACAGGGATCATCAGGTGGGCTTAGTTCACATCATACTGTAAAACCTTTTATATTTGAACGTACTTCACAAACAGACGAGATCAACTAAGCCCACCTGATGATCCCTGAATTTATCACGTGGGAGAGGGAAGAAGATCCACATCGGCTGTGATATTGCACAAAGAGCAAAGAGCTAGCTCACCTGGTTAGTGGGGCGACTCACGAGTGAAGTTCATGAATTTGACACCTGGGTCGTGAATAAGGCTTCCTCCTCAACCAAAAAGCTACCATTGACAATACAATTTCAAAGATTAGGAAAACAACATCCAAGGTAGCAGATTGAGCTTAAAGGGGCCAAAGTACTCTATTTGTTGTTATCCATTTTGATATTATGGTACAAACGAAAACAGTTCAGTTGCAGTAAATTCGGTGGGATCCTACATGCCAAAATGGATCTTCAGTTGAATCTGTCTCAGTCACGGTCCACGAAATCTGTGTGAATGAGGAAACGATATCTTTAGGTATTGCACATTGCTCTCATGAAACCGTTCTTGATATGTGCGCGTCATCCTCACTGAAAGCTCTCAATTCACGACAGAATTGATGAAGCTAGAACATATGGTTCCCTTTACACCATGTTGAAGTCAAGATTAATGCACGAATACATAAATTATACCATGTTAACTGCTGTAAAATATATTGCATCGACCTAAATCGGCCAAGGCACCAATATTGGGCCTAGGGATAAAGGTCCTATCCTCGAAGTTGCACTAGTTGTTTTAACCAGGATCAGGGTCAAGGTAGAGAAATATTTATACTTGGGGAGGTCTCCCAATACCTCCCGGCAAAAAAATGAATTGTCTTCTCCCAATTAATTTAGAGAAAGCAACTGGTAAACTTAAGTTAGCAAAAAAGAATTGTCTTCCCCACAATTAGTTCATGCCATGGAAGCCGCGGCCTCTCATTGTAAATTTCCAGTTCTGTCTCTATTTCTAACCTAAGATAAAAGTTCTGTTTCCTGAGCTAGACGCGGAAAGTCCAGCATGTTGCAATGATGCATGGGAACGAGGTTCTTTCTCCGAAAGGCAAGAGGGGTAAGCGAGAATCCTACCAGTTAGATCGCTAAAAACAATTATGTACAAATTATACAACTTTTGGGTGTAAGTTAGTAGGGTTATCCTTGATTTCCTCAATATCACACTAGAGAAATCCATGGATTTCCTACTGTCCTTTGGTTGTTAATCCAAAAGTATCCAGATTTTGGCCCCCTTGTGAATCAAGACAAAATCATTGCAAATCCTTTGATGGGGAATAGTGGGTGAAACGACATTATATGTTAGTGTAAGTTGGTTTTCTTATTGTTTTGATCAAGACAAGATCACAATGGTTTGCTTAACAAAAAAGTGTCACCAATGCTTTAGTTTCAACTGTTTCGAACTTAGTTAATCTGGCCAAGTATATAGCTATAAATTTCGATCAATAACTAGCTTTTTCAATCTTAAAACAACAAAAGGGTTATACAGAAGATATACTACTACATCAGAAATTCTTCTTCTCTGGCTTCTTCACCCTCTTGCTGCTTTTGTGGGGATACCGCAGACCTAGGTAAAAACAGCTTAAAAGCCCCCCTTGGTAATTAGGCATGGGCGTATGACATTCCCAGACGCATTTGTGCTGCATTCCGTGGATTGTACGAGTGAAAGATACCTGGGATGCTTATTCAACAAGATTTTAGTTTTGACTAAAAAGAGAGATAGAAGCTTTGAGAAACAAACTAAGTCTCCCGATTAAGTCAACATCGTCCCCTATTTATGTTACTAGACGGAGAGGCGCAATAGCCATCGCAAGTGCATGCTTTAAGAAAAAGTCTTCACATAGTGGCTTTCATCTATTCCTACTCTTTCTTGTTATCATTCATTCTGCAGAGTTGGCCATGTCTGCAGCTAACCCTAATCCGCCCAAAACTCCCAAGCAAGTGGCGTGCAGGAAGAGTAAGTTCACGCTTTGCTATGGGATTGTTCAAATCCGCCCTGCAACCTGCCCAAGGAACTGCAAAATGGATTGTGCCTCCTGTAAACCCGTCTGCGGTAAGTGATCCCCTAACGCCTATAAATCCTCCCGTTGTTCATACGTATTATTTGATGCCACTCTGCCGTCTACCGACTTTCCCAACAAATAACAAAGAATCTAAATGCATCCAGAAGGTCAAGTAATTTGGAGCAGATATGCGACTTCATATAATCTTTTACTAGTAGGCACCGTGCTTATGGTATAGCCTATATCTTCCTATATGTTTCTGTAGATCATCAACAAGATAGAACCCTCCTCCCAAGTGTGGAGAGAGAGAGAGAGAGAGAGAGAGAGAGAGAGAGAGAGAGAGAGAGAGAGAGAGAGAGAGAGAGAGAGAGAGAGAGAGAGAGATGCCCTGTTGCGATGGTGTATCCTTAAGATTTTTGTTGATCCACGTTTAAAGCCATCTTAAATGACACAGTAGCAAAGTTGTCTTTCCAAATTTTACGGTTATGGAACTGGATTGATAAGCTTCAATTAATATGTGCGACTCAATCATTTAGTTACTGATAAGTCGTCCATGATTTTGAACCATTAAACTTTGTTCTGTTCTGCATGTTCGACAGATTGCAACATACCCGGTGCTGTCTGTGATGACCCTCGCTTCATTGGTGAGGATGGCATCACCTTCTACTTCCATGGCCACAAGGACAAAGACTTTTGCTTCCTCCACAGCATTTACAGCTGATCCAGTGCGCATATGCAAATGTGTATAGATCACAACCTCTCTGCATATTCTAAAAAGATCGTCATAATCATCATGACAGATTGCACAATGGGATGATTCAGTTGACCAACTTGCTATTGTCTTCGACGGGCAACCGGTGTTCCTACGTAACCTAGAAGAAGCAGAGTGGAAGACCGAAGCAGCACCTGCGCTCACAATAACTCGCGTAGGAAGTACTAATGAAGTTGTTGTTAATATATCACAAAGTTTCACAATTGCATCAAGAGTTATACCAATAAGCAAGGAAGAGTCGGAGGTCCATGGCTATGGGATAATAGATGAAGACTGCCTCGCTCACTTGGACTTGGGCTTCAAATTCTATTCTTGAGTTGACAAAGTGAGTGGCATACTGGACGTATCTATGCAAAGTCATATAAGAGTAGAGCTAAGACGGGTGTGGCAATGCCTGCATTGGGAGGAGCGAGGGAGTTATTTTCTTCGGGTCTCTTCACCACCGGCTGTAAAGTGGCACAGTTTAAAGGCACAGAGTCGAGCAATTTCGAGAGTGTGGCTGCGTTTGCAGGGGTTGACTTATGTGGCACTGGAATTTCTTTAAGAAAATAACGAGTACGCAGCAAGAGTTTCTAATAATTATAATCTAGTACTAGAATAATTGGCCAAAATCTCTCATTGGCCTTCACAAGTAGTATTCTCCACAAAATTCTCCCGACCAGGATGTTTTTGTTCCTTCCACACGATGTAACTTCATTGTACAATTAGACCGGCTCTCTCAGGCAAGAAATTTTTCTTGCCTTTGAACTTTTGGAGGCATAGATGCATCACAATACTAAACTAAGAGGCAAAAATCTAATGCTTAGGCCTTTATATACATTCTCAAGAAAATTGGTCCAAGTTATTTAACTGCGGTCCTTGGACACAATTGAACTTAACTTGCATAGTAGGTTCACACATACACATACACACCCATATACGAAAAGACACACATAAAGGCATGCATACATTGTGTGCGTTTTACACAAAACTGCATGTGTTCTACATATTTATTAAATGGAAAAGCTGGTCGAGTGTTCCCTTCCAGATCGAAACGTTTCCCTAACCCGCAGTTCCTTTCACGTTGCGAGGCATGTTAGGAGTGCAATCGTGTCGGCACCCGCAACGACTCCTGGCCTAGACCAATAAACCAGTAGGCAGGTCACCGGAGTGTGATCTAGGTGCGACCGGTTAACAGGTTTCTCTTACTATGAGGCAACATTTGAGGATGTTTGTACCTTGTAGCTTGATGCGGTGAAAAGATAGACGCCTTTAAAGTTGAGGAAACCATTTTTCAGTCATTACCTTCTCTTGCCTTGAAGATACAGTCAGAAGCTAGTGGTCCTAAGAGATCCAAAATACCAAAGGAAGTTCAACCCCAAAGATTGCACAAGACCATAATGAAGCAAAGATGATTAAAGGCAAAAACAAAAGGTTAAAATTCATGCAAGTGGTCGTTCATTATATACAAGATCCAGAAACTGCACAAGCGAAATAAAAAAGGATAGCGTCATCTGTCACGACCCACTAACCACATCCCAAACCATGAAAAATGAAGCCTGGGATGCCTTCATGAAAATGATCAAGATCAAGAAACAGGCAATAGAAGTTCTTTAGCCGGTACTCTGAAGTATGACAAGCTCAATACCTTGTGGGTTCCGGATGTTGATTGAATTCGATGCAGGCGAAAGGAGATAAGAATTATGATCGTACCCTCCAAACTAAGAAAGAAAATAGCATATACGAATAGAGGGGCTAAAGTAACATGCTGCAAAATTCGAATTTGCCACAACGTTGAACTTGAAAAATTGCTAAAAATACTTTTAGGATCCCTGACCCTACAGCTTCGGACAACATGTTAGATTAATTCTTTCCCAAAATATCTCTCAGGTTGCTGAGACATTTTGGCATAATCCTGGTGCTTCGTTCATAAATTTTCTACCATTAAATATAAATTCAACAATTCTTGATTCTTTGGAAATCTAAGATTCGGGCTTTCAAGACTGGGTTCGTGGGACTGATTTGAGCTTGAGATTACCACAAAACTCAATTGTAATGTTGCCTTAGGAATCTCAAAAATATATCCCTAATTTTCTTGGTATTCTTTTTTAGTGTCAATTGCGCAAACTTCTTTGTCTGATAATCAACCTTTATGTTATTTTCACAAATTCACTAGTAATGGCGCGATTGCTGTAAAGAAACAGTGAAGCAGAAAGGAGGATAAAGTCTAGCGATGGTGGTAGTATTACTGTAAAAGAACGCTGAAAGAGGTTGACGACCACCATTGAGGAACCAAAGGACATTTTTCTCAACTGGATACCACTTACGAGCTTCACGGCTATGGATGTTGTCGTTATGACAATAAAGCAATATTAATAGCGAATTTTCAAATTTATTCTTTTATTTCTAAAAAGCATCTAAGAGCCTTATTAGAAAATTGTTCCATTTTCCCAAGGATGTGATGCTTTGCCAAGGCATCTTCTTATTAGGCCCTTCAAAGGTATTATTCCAACCATCAAGTCATTTTTTTCAAATGAAGAACTCTTTGTCACTCTTACAAGAAACCTAGAAAGAGAGAACAAGCGCTACTGATCTGGTCTGCTGTTCAATGGTATTAATAAATTAGAGGCATGTGACAAGGGCTTGAAGCCATGGATATCATCCACCCCCGCAATGATCTTAACAGTATTTTGTGGACAGTCTTTCATATAAACACTCCTTGTGTAAAGACGGAAAATTAAAGCTTATCAGCTTTTTCTTGCCATTTAGGAAAGAATATGTTAGCACTCTTATTAGTTTAAGAAAATTCAACATCTTAACCTTCTACTAATTCAGGATGAGTATTTTGGTGTCCTTGTAATTTCAGAATGTTCCTTTCTAGCTTCCACCTTATCAATTAAAGAACTCTTTGGAACATTCTGTGCCTCCCTTGACATGAGTAAACTAATGTCGGCATTTACCTTTTACTCTTTGTTGGCTTGTGGGCTAGTTAATGCTGTAGCCTGGTTAGGAGCGTTGGCTGTGATCCTCCCTGTCTGGTTGAATAAGGCTCCAGGTTGTGGTGCTTTGGTGGTAAACTGTAGGACCTTTTGTCGCAATATATCCGAGCTTCGTGCCAGAAAACCATTTCTACCGGGAAGAGTTTGCATAGAAGAGCACGATCAAGAATTATGGATTCTGGATATCACCTTGTTCCCAAATATAAATATAATGGGAGTGAGGAGAGTGGAAAGTAAAGGCTTTTCATCAATGTATTTTACGTTACGATTGTGCAGCTCTAAGTGCCAAAATACGAGATCTAGTGCTGCTTATCGTTGGGTAAATGAGATTGGAAATTGAAAATTCACCTCGCAGAGATTCTCCGCCATTAATTGAAAAAGAAATGAGTGAAGTAAAATGAGATCCAAAAGAAATAGGGGAAACAGAATCAACCCTTAAGCTTGATCCTCGACATGCGTGGGTGTTTCAGAGGATTTCGGCTTCCACGTTTGGGGGGGTGACTTTGACATATGGTATTGGTTGTGAACAGGAAAGGACGAGGGTGGAGTGATCCAAAAGGGACAGTGCGCTGACATCGTGCAAGATCCATTTGGATTCTCGTTCATCTGAAAACTTTCATTTGGATTGTGTAATTAGGGGTGACGGTGGTCTGACTTGGTTCAGTTCTAACCTCAACCTCGAACCAAACCAATGTAACCGGTTCTCAATTTTTGAAGAACCATAGGAAAGAATTAATATACATAAAACTGAACCTAACCAAACCATCGACTTTCCTTTGGTTTGTATCCTAACTGCAGCTCTATACACTACAATTTCCACGAGTTGATGAGTGCTTCCTAACGAAGCTAGGTATTGTGGAGCGCTTGCAAACTTCACATAGAAGATAAGGGAGACCGAAGAAGAGGGGGAAAAAAAGGTTAAAGGATGAAGGTTTGAGAAAGTTTATTGAGAGATTAAAAAATAGGTTTAAAAGAGTTGTTGTAGTTCGTCCACATCTAGGGTTGGGATATATGATATATTAGATCAAATTGACCTAAACCACACAGCAAAGAGAACCAAAATCATACACGTCCTTTGAGTGTAATCAAATCTCTGGTATCGATATTTACCTTTTAATATTGGATTCTATGTATCATTGTGAAAAACAATGATGAAAACAGTGAGACATTGGATAGGGGAGATTGCCAAATGATATTACAGTTTCTATCGAGTTCTTTTAGTTATTTCACGAAGTTGTCGGCTAACTTGAATTGCACTCCTTTCATTTAATATCGATTCTCGTAAATGTAAAAGCGCCAGGTGATCCATGTATCTTAAAGTGGTACCTCTGGCATCACTTCCTGCAGGCTGCAGGAAGCGTAGATGGATTCCCCGCGGTCGTCTGATCCCAAATGAAATTCAAAGTACCAGCAAAATATTGAGGTGTACGCGGAATGCCTAGTAAGGCTGCATCGGGATTCTACGTTCGCTGATATACAAGCATGAATGAATTGCCTTCAAGTCGGGCAGAAAACTGACGTGTCAGGATCTGCGAAGAGCCAAGGAGCTGCCAATTAATATTAATTAATTATGTATTTCTGAGAATCAAACAAGTCAACTCCTGACTACCTATTTCAGTTTCTAATAAGAGAAACAAAGGAACAACTCTAAAGTGAACGTTTCTTACACAAATGTAAAAACTAGTTCATCAGGTGGCTGATTTAGAATACAGAAAGCAGTTATTTTCCAAAAGCCACGAATAAGTTACTCAAATTTTCGTATCTGTGTGAAAAATGAAACAGTGTGTATGTTCTGCACATGGTTCTCGTGAAACCATTCTTGATATGTGCACATCATCCTCACTCACAGCTCGCAATTCATCATAAAATTAATGAAGCTTGGAGTATTCCCTTTACTCCATGTTAAAGACAACCTTAATGCATAAATACATAAATTATACCATGTTAATGCTGTCAAGTACCGTCGACCTAAATCAGTAGCTACACACCAGCATCGGGTCTAGGGCTAAAGGTCCTACCCTCGAAGTCGCACTATTTATCTTAACCAGGGTTAGGGTCAAGGTGGAGAAATATTTATATTGGGGAGGTCTCATTCCCCGCACCCTCCCGGCGAAACAACGAATTGGCTTCTCCACAATTAATTTATAGAAAGCATCTGGTAAACTTAAGTTAGCAAAAAAAAGTTGTCCTCCCCAAAATTAATTTATGTGAGAGAGCTGATGCGCTGTCCTTTCAGTCCCGGCTCTGTTTTCTAACTTGAGATAAAGATCTGTTTCCTGAGTTACACACGAAAAGTCCAGCAGGTTGCAATGATGTTTGGAAACGAGGTTCTTTCTCTGAAAGGCAAGAGAAGCTAGCGAGACTCGTACCAGTTAGACTGCTAACCACAATTCTGTATAAATTATTTGACCATGAGAAGATAGTTTCTACAACTACTGTTCCCAAAGTTAATTTGGCCAAGTGGATCACTAATAAGCTTTTTCAATATCAAAACAACAAAAGGATCATAATGAAAATATACTATTGCATTCGAACTACTCTGGCTTCTTCCCTCTATGGTTGCTTTCTTGGGGGCTAACTAAATCAGTTCTTAAAGTCTCTAGGATCACTCGATTGTGCCGGTCAGGTTGGCGAAGAAGAACAAATTGCCAGTGGAAATAAAGTACAACCATACTAGAACTGCTCCTACATTGCCGCAGATTTGGAAAGAAAAGCTTTGAGGGGGGCCTTCATAATTTTGCATAGGCTACGCAAGACATGCACAGACGTTTGTGCTGCATGCCGTGAACTTTACGAGTCAAAGATACCTGGGATGCTTATTCCACAATATCTTGGCTTTGACTAAAAAGAGAGATAGCAGCCTTGAGAAACAAACTAGTTCCCTCGATTATGTCAACATCATCTCCTATATATGTTACTAGATGGAGAGGCCCAATAGCCACCGCAAGTGAATGATTTAAGAAAATGGCTTCACATAGTAGGTTTCACCTCTTCCTACTCTTTCTTGTTTACATTCATTCTGCAGATTTAACCATGTCTGTAGACGACCCTAATCCGCCCAAAACTCCCAAGCAAGTGGCTTGCAGGCAGAAGAAGTTCGCGCTTTGCTATGGGATTGTTCACACCTGCCCTGCAGCCTGCCCAAGGAACTGCAAAGTGGATTGTGCCTCCTGTAAACCCCTCTGCAGTAAGTGTTCGACTAAAGAGAGACTACGAACTTTTAAGACCCTACATTGATGGTCCATCATTAATTTTTTTCATGATCCTTGTTTAAAACCATCTTAAATGCCAGAGTGGCACACCATATTCCCAAATTTTACGGTTATGGAACTGGAATATAAGCTTCAATTAATATGCTTCCGCTCAATCATTTACTTAATAATAAGTCGCCCATTATTTTGATCAATTAATCTTCTCGTGTTTGCCATGTGCAACAGATTGCAACAAACCCGGCGCTGTCTGTGATGACCCTCGCTTCATTGGTGGGGATGGCATCACCTTCTACTTCCATGGGCATAAGGACAAAGACTTTTGCTTGGTGACTGACTCCAGCCTCCACATCAATGGCCACTTCATCGGTAGAAGAGGCGACGGCATGAAGCGTGACTTCACCTGGGTTCAGTCCATTGGTGTGCTCTTTGACGACCACAAGCTTTTCATTGGTGCCAAGAAGGTAAGTTTGTGAAATCTCTCTCTCTCTCTCTCTCTCTCTCTCTCTCTCCACCAATCCACATGTGCTCTATCTATTCCTCAGATAAAGAACTTTTTCATATGTACCTTTAAGTTTAAAATCTTGATGCACCTAACTATGAAGTCTAAGTAACTGAAACTTCTTGAATCATCCGTCTGATTATGATCTTTATGACTAGAGACATCGACAAATTGAGGCATGTTTTATTGCATTTACAACTGATCCAGTGCGCATATGCAAGTGTGTATAGATCACATCCTCTGCATATTCTAAACAGATCGTCATAATCATCATGGCAGGTTGCACAATGGGATGATTCAGTTGACCAACTTGCTATTGTCTTCGACGGGCAACCGGTGTTCCTACCTAACCTAGAAGAAGCAGAGTGGAAGACCAAAGCAGCACCTGCACTCACAATAACTCGCGTAGGAAGTACGAATGAAGTTGTTGTTAATCTATCACAAAGTTTCACAATTGCAGCAAGAGTTATACCAATAAGCAAGGAAGAGTCGGAGGTCCATGGCTATGGGATAACAGATGAAGACTGCTTCGCTCACTTGGACTTGGGCTTCAAATTCTATTCTTTAGGTGACAAAGTGAGTGGCATACTGGGACAGACCTATTCAAATTCATATAAGAGTAGAGTTAAGACGGGTGTGGCAATGCCTGTATTGGGAGGAGACAGGGAGTTCTTTTCTTCGGGTCTCTTCACCACCGACTGTAAAGTGGCACAGTTTAAAGGCAAAGGGTCAAGCAATTTGGCAGGAGGTGACTTAGGTGGCACTGGAATGTCTTTGAGAAAATAAGTAGAACGCTGCAAGAATTACTTGTAGTTATTATATTCTAGCGCTAGAATAACAGGCCAAAATCTCTCTCATCGGCCTCCAGAAACAGTTTCTCAAGAAAATTCTCCAGAAGAGGGTGTTTTTTGGTCCGACGCGATCAAACACCTATACAATAAAATTGGCTCTCTCAGGCAAGAAATTTTGCTTGCCTTTGAACTTTGGGTGGCTTAGATGTATTAGAAGACTAAACTAAGAGGCCAAACTCTAATGCTTAGGCATTTGTAATCATTCTCAAGAAAATTGGCCCAAGTAGGTTAACTGCAGCCCTTGGGCACAATTGAACTTGACTTACATAATAAGATCTCTCTCTCTCTCTCTCTCACACACACACAAACACAAACACGGACACAGGCAGGCATGTGTACATTTATGTGCTTATTTATTTTATGTGCGTGTATATAACACAAAACTGCGTAGGTGTTGTACATGTTTAATAACTGGAAGATTTGGGCGAGAGTCTTTTACATCTTTGCCTATATAAATTAAGTTATGATGCAAAGGTTTCGAAACGAAGCTCTGATCACACTTTTCAAACTTCCACGAGTTTATGAGAATGGTTACTAGTTTGAAACCTAAGAAACCTGTAAAAGCTTGTGTATTTATGCCTTTAGTTTCTGATCATGATGTTTAGATACCTATCAAAATTCCCACGCCTTTCCAATCTTCCAAGCATCTTTTTTTGCATTGAAGACTTCATTTTAAATTTATGGGCAGATGCTTTTCAGCAACAGTCTTTTCTTGCTTTGAAGCTAAAGTGAGATAGAAGCTAGTGGTCCTGAGAGATACAAAATACCCAAGGAAGTTCAACCCCAAAAATTGCACCCAACCAAAACTAAGCAAAGTTGATTAAAGGCAAAATGAAATTAAAACTCATGCAAGTTGTCATTCATTAAGACAAGCTCAATCCGTTGTAGGTTCCGGACATTAATTAAACTCAACGCAGGCTAAAGGAGCTAAGAATTATGATCACACACTCCAAGCTAAGAAAGAGGTCCATAGCATATACGAATAGAGGGGGTAGGGTAAAGGAACTAATTTAGCAATACAACTAAACAATAATTATCTATAATGGATGTCTAATTTTTTTCTTAAATATGTCAAAGTATGAAGTAGTTTTGAGTTTTGGGCAGTTAATCATTAACATGTAAAAAAGATGTCTCTGACATAAATGAAGATGATGAGATGGATGAGCGGTCATATAAGAAAAGACCGTATACATGATGAGGTTATTAAAAATAAATTAGGAGTGGTACCAATAAAGGATAAAATGAGAGAATATCGTTTAAGATGGTTTGGATATATAAAAAAAAAGATCAAAAGAAGAACGTGTTTAAATTTTGGAAGTATTAAAAGAGGTGGAAGACGACCACAAAAGTATTGGAAAGAAACAATAAAGAACATGCACATGACAGGTCTCGGTGGAAACAAAGACTCCATGTAGCTTACCCCGTATAGTATGGGAAAAGGCTTAGTTGTTATTGTTGTTTATCTCAAAGTATGAAGTACTAAGCCAAGAAAGTTGCCATCTCCCCCGGCAATCGGGCGATCTAGAACACAGTTTGTTTAGCTAGTTAGTTCAAGGCCACAAGTTGACATCTTAACATTTCAAGATCCAGCATCATCTATGCAACTGCGTCAGTCGGTTTAGTTAACACACTGAGGAAAACAAGTAGGAAAACGTTTGGCATAGAACGATCACAATTGTTCATTACATCATTCCTCCCGGTAACGGGAGAAGGGGGCTTAGATGAAAATATCTATAATAGGAAAGATAACTCCTTAAATCATACTCACCCTTTTAAGAAAACAAGATGGACCTACTTTGTCCAGCACCAAATGCCGTTGCAGAGTGTCCCACCCACTTAAACTGCCTTAATACCAAATCTAAAGCATTTCGAAGCTTTGACTATGTCGCTCCCTCAGTCCTTTGTAACCCCAAAGAGAAAGACGTGTCCCACGCAACACTTAAAATGCCTTAATATCAAACCACAAGAGGCATGGTTGTCTTCTGCGCAAGTGAACATTGTTGGGCTCTTACATAAGGCTTGGTGAAAAGGCTTTAAAAAGGCAAAAGGATGCGTGTTTGTGTCTGTGTATGTGTGTGGAATCTTGCTTTGACAATCATTCGGCATTGTGAAACCATCTCTAACGCAGTTTTTTGGTGCGAGCCACTTTCCAAAAGCATATACATGTATATGCTTTTTTAAAAGAATAATTTGTTTTATTGACGGATAAAAAGTATTTTTTTTCCTTTTAGCATGACGGATAGAAAGGATTAAGCACAAGAGAAGGTGATAACTGATCACCCTGCAAAAGAACATACAGAAGAAACAAATAAAAAAACCGAGAAACAAGAAACCGCATCTCTACTGAAGAAGAATAAATGAAGCAAATTACCATTTGCCTTCAAAAGTGTACTCGCTAAATCTCTCTATGGATTGCATGGGATCTTGGGGGCTCAGATGTCACAGTCACTGTTAACTTATAGCATTTTGCCGGAATACCAAAATGGGACTTCTCACCCTGTGTCTTGAATCATCCCAAACGAGTGAAGCTGAAGCCAGAGGCTTGTCGCGAAGAGGGCTGCCCTTCACTTTAACCTTAAAGGAAAGCCGATTGATCTTGGCTCCAAATGAGAGGGTGTTTGGAGTAACAGTGATCGTGAACCCACTTGGTACCCTGACTTTTGCCTTGTAGACTGAATTCACCGGACCTACATTCGTCACGGTACGTTCGAATACTGCATCGATCTGTTCATCTCCTTCCTCAACACTAATCTGCATCGACGGGTAGTTGAGACCATCGTAACTGTGGGCCGGTGGGACTGCTTTGCAATCACGGTATTGGCCTTTGGTGAGTGCCGTCAATGTAGTGCTATTCAAGCCTTCTTTGCAGAGAAACTGTACGTATGCCAGTTCGTCTATTTCATAGACTAAGCCAGGATAAATTGCGCCTTTCGGATCGAAGAGGCCTGCACCATAGGCTAATTCCGCGTCCGGATTTGTTCTCGGGTTCATCCTTCGTGCTGAATTGATAACACAAGATTAGTGATCAAATACTTCGAGACCAATGTCATATATGCACACTTATATGACAGTGCCGCACTCGTGTCCAGTACTCCCGCACTCAATATTGACACTGACACCATGTCCATCCCAAAATTGTTAGGTCAATGCACTTATTCGGTCAACCAGTTGGGAGTTGTTTTGACTAAAAATTGACTAGGTCAATGTGTTTTAGTAGAGACTCGTCTAAGAATAGGTTGATAGAGTGAGAGGAGAGACGAGAGAATAAGCAGGTGGGGGATCGAGAAATGGAGCAGTAAGAGTAAATAAGAGAGAGAGGAAGAGGACAAAAGGCAAAATGAAAGAAGGGAAGGCCGGCCACGTCATGTTAGATGACTTGCCAAATGCAACGATTACGCATGTTTGCTTTGTCTGAACAGATAATTACATGTTACATATTTTAGTGTAAACATTCATTAACTACAGGTTTCAAGTTTAAATGTGAACTTTGGGATGCCGAAAGAAACTCTGTTACTTCGTTCTATCGAATAATTTTGTAGAATCACTACAAGAAAGCTGAGTTACAGTGACGGCCTTGACTGGGGATTTGGCCCAGAAGGGAAGCAATGTAATTCAGATTATAGAATTGACATTTCTGGTGCCAAATCAACGTACAGTGACGCCAAAGACAATCATTGATCAGCTTTTTTCCGGCACACTGCTGGCTAGCCTGTAATCGTGATTTGCTTTCCAGTATAAACTTGAGAAAGTTATAGAGGAATAGGTCATCACACTAAATTAAACCTGTTTTAGTGAATTGATTCAATAGAAGATAATAACATTTAAAACTTTAAATTAACAACAACAACTAAGCCTTTTCCCATACTAGATGGGGTCAATTACATGGATTCTTTATTTCCACATATCCCTATCATGTGCCATGTTAGCAGTTAACTCACAATAACCTAGACCATTCTTTATTGTTTCTTTCCAACAATTTTGTGGTCGTCCTATACCTCTTTTAATACTTTTCAAATTTAGTTTTTTGTACCTTCTTACATGTTCTTCGTTTGATCTTCTTTCTATACGTCCAAACCATCTTAAACGATATTCTCTCATTTTATCCTCTATTGGTGCCACTCCTAATTTGTTTCTAATAACCTCATTATGTATACGGTCTTTTCTTGTATGACCACTCATCCATCTCAACATCTTCATTTCTGTCACAGACATTTTTTGTTTCATGTTGATGATTAACTGCCCAACACTAAGAACCATAAAACATGGCAGGCCTAATTGCTGCTCTATAATATTTACCTTTTAACTTTAATAATATCTTCTTATCACAAAGAATATCTCATGCTCCTCTCCATTTTAACCAACCGGCATTAATTCTATGGGTAACATCTCCATCAATTCTTCCATCACTATGAAAAATTGACCCCAGGTATTTAAAACTTTCCTTTTGGGGGATGCAATGTGTGCCAATTGTAATTCCTATGTCCTCTGAGGTAACCAAATGATTAAACTTACATTCCATGTATTCTGACTTTGTTCTACTAAGTCGGAGGCCTTTGCTTTCTAATGTTTCTCTCTATAGTTCTAATTTTCTATTAACTTTTTCCTTATACTCCTCCACTAATATAATGTCATCTGCAAATAACATACACCAAGGTACTTCATCTTGAATATGTTTTGTTAACTCATCAATCACCATTATAAATATGGACTTAAAGTTGATCCTTGATGTAACCCAATATTAACTTCAAAAAAGTCTGTCATTCCTTCATAAGTCCTCACACTTGTTTTTGCACTATTATACATGTCTCTTATAAGGTTAATGAATGTCAATGGAATACCTCTTTTTTCCAAAGTTCTCCAAAGAACCTCCCTCGATACCCTATCATAAGCTTTTTGTAGATCAATAAATCACATAAAGGTCTTTCTTTTTTGTACTAAAATATTTCATAAGACGTCTCAAAAGGTGAATTGCTTCAACATTAGATCTACCTTACATGAATCTAAATTAGTTCTCTATTATACTTGATACTTATCTTTACCTACGTTCGATAATTCTTTCCCATAATTTCATAGTATGGCTCATTAACTTGATATCTCGATAATTCACACCGAGGTATCAAGTTAATGAGCCATACTGTGAAATTGTGGGAAAGAATTATCGAACGTAGGTAAAAACAAGTATTTTAGGATTGTTGGTGAAACTATGTATGAGTATGTGTGTATTGCAACTATTCGTAACTAAGAGTTCTCTTATCCATGCATCTATGGAGCATATATATATTCTAGATTGACTAAATTACAAGATATAATTAGTTTCTCTATCAACAATTCATTTGGCCTCTAAAAGCATGGTGGCATTGACATGGGGAAAGCTAACTAGTCCACCCTCCTACCCTCCAGAGCTCGCAATAATCTCGTGGTTTTTTTTAGAAAGGCATTGCTTTGATGAAATTGAGCCTAACTTTAACATCGCATTCACAGTATAGGTTCTCGCCTCCGGGTGCTCTGGGCCCGTAATGTTTTGGAGGCAATACATCAAGAAATAGGAAAAGAGAAGAAACTAGAACAGAAAGGTGTACGCATACCTGTGGTCATAAGGGCGGACCGGATTGCAGCAGGAGACCAGTCAGGGTGGAAGGACTTGACGTAGGCTACAGCACCGCTCACATGAGGGCATGCCATCGAAGTTCCTGACATCAAGTTATAGTTGACGAAGCGTGTATCATCAAAATTCCCCGTAACTGAAATCAGTGGTGAGTATGCTGCCAGGATATTTATCCCAGGGGCTGCAATGTCAGGCTGTAATTTTGATCCTTGTTAGTATACAAAATACCATAGTCTAATCTTAGAAAAAAAAATGATGCAGCTAGAGGGAAAGTTTTGCTGTTGATAATCAAGGAACTTGATGAAATATGGCCAAATAGATGTTTTGTTTGAGAAAAGCAATGAAGAAACTAAAGGGAGACTATATATACATCTGGTGCACGTAAAACAAAGTGAACATCTTAAGGAAAGAATAAGAAGATCAAAGGTTTGTTGTTCATTTCATTAAACATATCACATGCCACAAACGAAGTTCACAGCGTCCTGGGATTATTGATATACTGTGTTATCCGAACCCAAGAGGCAAGATAATTAAGGAGTGAAATGTACACTTTCTATGAGTAGTAACGAGTATCTGTGTTATGAACATCTTATGTTTCTGAAAATAAAACTCATATGGTTTCTGTCGCTGGATATTATTAATGCAACAAATAGTGAAAGTGGTATATTCATATAATTTTACATGCCTATGTTTTTGTCTTCAACGGAACGTTCTAGGGTCGAAATCTGACAGGTTGTTGGATGTAGAGGATCCCGCTGCTTGTTGCCGAGGAAGACAATAAAATGTGCTCATGTTGATGCAGAGTTTAAAGATTAGGGTATGTTTTACCAACTTCACTGCACTGATGTTTGTAGTCTTACCTTAAGGAGCCTTTTCGAGAGGAGGGTTGGGCCACGAGAAGAGAAAGATGCAGCCATTGGAGTGCTTGTGTTGATAGTATGAGTCTTGTATATAACCCCTTGAGGTGACCTTCAAAGGAAGAAGCAAGATGAACACATTTGTTTAACTTCTGCTTGAAACTAGAAAAAATGCAGTCAATTTTTTTTCTCTTAGATCTCTTAAGGGTACACGAATAACATGTAGATTTCAAATGTTTACTTGGCTGTTTTGCTGTTTTAAGTTCAAGAAATAAACAGACGTATCAAGAATGGTATTAGGAACAACGGAGATGATTTCCTTGGTAAAATATCAATTCAGGAAATAAACAGAACACATCAAGAATGGTATTGGATACAACAGAAATAATTTCTTTGGTAAATATCAGTTATTTATTGTTAAAATATATCATGCTTGCAGAGTCGGTACTAAAAAGTTTTGTAAACATCGAAATATTAATAAATAGAAGAAAAATAGATTAAAAGCAAAAAAGCTGATGGATCAGGCCTGAAGCAGTCCGATTGGACTGCTTCACTACAAAGCACGTTTTGTGATATGGCCACTCCAAATAACGGTATCTTACAAGGGATATAATGAAACTCCTCTTGGTACTCATCATGACATTTTGAAGACCACAAGAGACTCATGCAGTTATTATCCTTGGGAGTCATGAGCGTCACCAAACAGCAAAATGAACACCACCCTATTCATAAGCGATGAGCATCACCAAAAGTCTATTTTTGTTGTAGTGATTCTTCTTGCTGATTCATCAATAATAACGATAATCATAAAAAGACCATGAAATAACAAAAGCAGCAAAGCCAGAATAGCTTAATCGGCTTCAAAATTCATCGATTGATCAGATAAACTCCGTCACTAATAAGTAATCTGGTGATGGCAATTAAATCTGCATGTTGTTAGGTTACCTGGAGGTGTTGATGTAGCGATATAGTATGGTTGATATGTTGGAGTCTAGTTCAATTGCCGGTAGAACAAAAGGGAAAGCTGTGTCAGGTTTATCGTCGATCTGCATGATGACCCCGGCTGCTCCAATGTCTTTAACGTCGTCATCGGTGCCACCACCCATAGGAATGCAAAATATAATCTTCCCCTTCACCTTGTTTTCGTCAAGGCTCTCTGGAATACAGGCACTGCATGTAACACAGGGCAATCGCCAAACGAACGCTACTTAATTTCTTTCAAAATGCAAACCCCAAATTAACAACAATTATTTTATTTAAAAATGAGGCTCTTTCCTGAAAGAGCTGGATCAGCCCTATCCCGTTCATGCTGTATCCATTCTCAGCTCTTTGGACAGCTAAGGGTGTTTCAGTGTGAGAAAATCGACGAATAGTTCAGTTGAATTTGATAACCAACCTTATGATCTTCTGAATAACATCACATGCAGTACTCAAAAATTCCAATCAAACCCAACACTGATCCGTATTCCATCAGATAATGATTTGAATCCGCGTCGAACATTTGGATCAAAGTATGACTTCTATTAGTTTACTGGAGGATCTAAAAGCCTTTAAGATGATCACTTGAACGTGGACCAACGTTAACCTAATTCAAGCCAAATTAATTCACTTGCTAGGATCCAATCCGAATTCAACATGTGTATATATCTCCGGATGAATTTAAAGAAAACTTTAAATGAAAAAAAGAATTTAATATGACAGAAAAGCATAACATTTACGAAATATTGGATAATTTTAAAACAAATCACATCTGTTCTAGAACATATTCATGATTTTCAAAATATCAAGTCATAACCACGTACTCTAAAAATATGATGACAAATACAAATGCGACAGAGCTATTAAAGGTTCATCCAATGTATGAATAACACAGTTTACTTCACAAACATGATTGGACACTCAGAACGAACTGCAAAAACTTGTTATATGATCTTACACGGGATCGAAACCAAAAGCGGTCGAATCCTTTGCTGCTTGGGCTCCAGTTATCAGTGGGTAGTATTTCTTACGTGGGGAGAATGTGTTTAATGATCTACCCTGCAGTGTGAAGAAAAACATGCGCTGTTAGAAATTCGTCACTCTCTACTCTAGAAATCCCGAAACTTTCAGGCTCCCGCAAACACACTCAAATACAGGCAGACAGCATCTGGAAGTACATTCTGAAGAAATATATCTATATATAGATATATAGATTAAGTATGCCTTTAATATACTTTGCATATAGATCCTACGGATACAGAGTGAGATTACGATGAGAACAGGTGGGTCATAATTGAAAACATAGATACGTTTGGGTAATATCTGAGCAAAACGAACGAATAAAGGGAGAAGGAAAGGTGAATGAACTGAGAAACATACAATGATCTGCTTGCCATTTGGCAGTCCAACTTTGGTTCTGAATTGTCGATCTATGGTGCTTGCTGCCACAGTGAATATCCAGGGCGCCCCGTTTTCAATAATTCCGCGCGTTGGGCCGTCGTTCCCGGCGGACGCCACCGTGATGACTCCCCTCTTCATTGCATGGAAAGATCCGATCACGATACAGTCGAGGAAGTAATCAACGACGGGGCCGCCGACGGATATGGAGATCACATCGACGCCGTCGGCGATGGCATCGTCGAAAGCAGCAAGTATGTCGATGTCCGAACAGCCGTCTAACCAGCAAATCTTGTACACAGATAGACGAGCACCCGGGACCCCACCGCGAGCCGTACCGGCGCCGAGTCCGTAAAGACTCGTGTTGCGGACTGGCACTCCGGCTGCTGTGGATGCTGTGTGCGTGCCATGTCCCATTGTGTCAACCGCTGAGAGTATGTCCGGGTGGTAGGGTGGCCCCTCGGACCTGTAGTATCTGGCTCCGATGATCTTGCTGCCAAACGTTTGCTGCGATCAGTATTTGGTACTGTATCCGATGATCAAAATATGAAACCATCGATTGTGGAGTTCTAAGACAATATTCTCGGCCTTGAAATTTTGAAGCTCTCTCAAATTTGGTTTGCGCAACACAACTGAGGTGATTTTCTGCATGCTTTTCACTAAACGTGCCATGACATATTCATACAAACTAATTTGCAAGAAGATGTCTGAGGTGTATGGGTTTGTGTGAATCTCTGTGAGTATATATATTATATATGTATATAGAGGAAGAGAGAGTACTTGTTACAGCCTTTAAAATGTTGAGATTTTTCACATCTGCCCTTATATCTGGAAGGGGGAGGTCCCAAGCCCTTGTCCCTGAAGCTGCTTGAACCCGGGGTGATACCTGCACTACATTAGAGAGAATATATACATTAAGGTGATCATGCACCGTTTGCTCCGTGACCTTGCTTTCAATTCATAACAAACATGAGGAGTTTCTCAATCGCTGAGTCTTTAATTAGTCAATAGCAAAGAGAGGAACACAGAGCTTTTTCCTCTTAAAAGGGGATTCGGGAAGTGTTTGCCGATTCTCGCGATGGACGGGTGTGTGAGTGGAGAGAGAGAGAGAGAATGGAGCTGACCTGAATCAAGCACGGCAATGATCACATCGTTTTCGATCTTGAGGTTTCTTCTCACGTTCAGCGGAAAGCCGACGTAATCCCACGATCTTGTGGTGTGCAGCTTGTGGTACGTATTCGGAAAGACTGACACAACACCTTCAGTTTCTGCAAAGAAATTGTCGAGCAATAAATTGACATATCTAGTATACGGAGATACGAACTTGTTCACCAGTTCTTCATAATAAATGAACACAAGGGGGAGTTAATTTTGTAATGTACGAGCATTTACACGTTCAAGAATAATAAACACGTCGTCAAATGATTTAATGTATATTAGCTACGTACAGAAGAAACCATTAAAGATTTAAACAATGACAAAATCATGCCAAATTGTCTCCCATGTAACAATGACCTCCTTTCGTCCCGTATCCCTCAAGGCTTCAGACATTTGTCCTTTGGCATTGCCGTTTAACTAGCGTTATCTTGTGATATGTCCGAGTTTTGCACCCGATCAAGTCAAAAGTAAATCAAAATCGTGTCACACCCAGGTAAGGATGGACGTTCGTTTCCAAAACCTATACAGCTAGCAGACTAAGGTGGTGATTAAGTGCAGATCTCAAATCTACGATACACATTCCTTTTGGGTGTGGGCAAAATTACGTAGAAGCAAACTGAGTGTTGCTTTCTCTTGGTCAAGAGATGGGAATCACTTTCGAAATGAACTAAGAAAAGGAAACTCCTTCCACAAAAATGTGTTCGACATCATAAATATCTTGAGAAAAACTGAAAAATAGTTATGATAGTTCGGTCAAGCAGTAGGTTCGAATCGCTGTGAGATGCTTAACGGACACCAGCATTGTTGGCACCCAAAGATTACGAATATTCTTGTTGACATTACATTACTCCATAGACAACCTATCAGCTGGAAATTTATTCTGTTTGGTTTAGTTCTGCAGCAAGAAAAGAAAGCCAGTAATGGCGGATCTTACTAACCAGATAACTTTTCTGCTTCTTCCAGTAAGAGCTTCGCCGCAAATGCATTAAAGCTTCTCCTATAGCTGTAAATCATGGACTCTCGAGCAATTTCATGGCTGCCAAGTCAAGAATAAAATCCAACGTAAATACTCGTGACAAGCTCAAAGAAAATAACTCAGGTTTCGATAAAAAAAGCTTGAAAAAAATCCATGAAATATGTATCAAAGAAAATGTGTCTTTTAAGACTCTTATAGTGAACTGATCCTATATGGGGGAGAGAGAGAGAAACAGAGAGAGGCACCTTCCAGTTACAGATGCAAGCAAGTCATGGTGCGCGCTGGATTTAAAAGAGCTCGATATGTCACCCATGTAGACCACGTAAGTCTGTCAGTATGAAATTAACTTTAAAGATAAAAAAATTATACATAAAATCCCGGGGTGATGTGAATTGATTGA
This sequence comes from Brasenia schreberi, assembly GCA_036023115.1. Lineage (NCBI taxonomy): Eukaryota > Viridiplantae > Streptophyta > Magnoliopsida > Nymphaeales > Cabombaceae > Brasenia > Brasenia schreberi. The sequence goes on along the minus strand of JAYKKT010000092.1, from coordinate 2,658,238 downwards.
TGACGGGAACACTCATATGCTCAGAGAGTATATATACACAGACAGACACACACATATATACACGCACATGCTACATATACACTTATTTATGTATACATAAGCTCACTTAGACAAGGGAAACAAAGACTAGCTGTGATTACAAGAAAGATTTGAAAGATAAGAAAAGCTGGTTTCTGTTGTCTAACTGACCTTCCTTTCTGCTGAGCTACTGCAGGGGCCACCATTAAAGCTAAGAGTGAGACTAAGAGGGACATGTTTGAGATACCCATTTGTCTTTTTGCTTTGCGTTTGTGTTTGTTCGTCTGTGTGGAATCAATGGAGCAATTGAAAGAGTGTTCCAGCGTTGATGGCATGAGGTGCACTAAATAAACCGAGTACGGTATCGTTGAGAACTTTCAGCCTTAAACAGTGGATTCCTGAAGACTTTTCGACTGTTGAAAAATACTAAAAATGCCCTTCGGGATATACAGAATGGGGCACCGGCACATCTCTCCTTCGCGGCAGAAGTAACTGTTGGACTCTGGAATTTGGGATTTGGATGTAGAATCCGCTATCATTTTGGGTCACTAAGACTTGGTTCTGATTCCCTCAAAAAACTCAAAATCAAGCAAATACTAATTTGAAATCTAACTCTGGTTGTAGCTGCACTCAGATTAAGTGATATGCAGTATCTCAAATCTTTTACATGATTAATTTGTGCAACAATGTTGATGGTTCGATTCAAAGTCATGGAAAAGGCTAAGCTCCTTTCTTGGTCTGGTAGCTGATCCAATGGGATCGATTACTTTACGCAATGATAGCTGGAATATCGTTTTCCTCCTTTGTTCTTTTGGTGAAAATAGGTTGGTTTGTGTTTGCACACCATCAACGAGTGGAAGCTTTGAAATATTCAAGTAGCGATTCTGAAATTTCGTTTGCGAGTTGGTCGTTCTTATCCGATGTTTGACATCTTCATCGCATGTGTGGAGCTGGTCAGAACCTGTATGGTCTAGACATTCTAAAAGTATGGTTAGAAATTGCTATTATTTTGTAATAAACCTACTGTTTGTTTCATGGAATAACCTTTTGTCACCCACAACACCACCTCGATTTTGTGCAGTGCACTTACTTGACTGCGATCTAGTTGGGTTCGAGGATGTTTTGGAAGGACTCAATGCGACTAGATCCAAGTCATGTCACGATCACAACAAACAAGAGGGACTCATATGTAAAACGAGTCGAACATGAGCTCACAATATCAGGGAGCAACCCGAGCGGTTCGGTTTGCTGAGCTCATTTACCAGACCTCTCTAAGGAAGCCTAGACACGGCAGGTTTGGGACTGGCCTGGTGGATCCAACCAGAACCGAAGGCCTGGAACAGCATGGTTCCTTCCAGTTCCACCTTAATCTGAACCCAAATTCAATTTCCTTTAATATTTTCTGATTTCAGGCAGCTTAGTATTCCAGCCCGCCTGTTGGCTTCCTCTATCCTCCTAGACATTTTCTTCTACAGCAACTCGTTGGAATATGCTACAAATTGCTGGAATTCAGTGCTACGGATGGCCTAGGTCTACCTTCCATTGTCGGGCTCCATCCTGAATCCAATTGGTGTTGGATTGATCAAGGTTGGACACAATCCCAATCTGATCCTGCTTGATACAGATCTAAACAATTCACTTACCTTAAGTGGACCCAGTTACTCAGCTAGAGCTGAACCATACTCCAAGTAAGCGGATCTCTAATCTATAAACCATACCTAAACTTGTTTAATCTCGGTCCGAACACAACCTATGAAACCGAACCAGATCAACCCTAACCCAAGCCCTGTGTCATAACCTTTTGCAATCTCATTTCAAGCCTTTTCAATGGTAGAATGGTATAACTTCTGTGACCAGATTCAACAGTGTCACCAGCGTGTGGCCTGCTTGAGTTGACTGTGATCTAGTTGGATTGGAGGATATTTCAGAAGGGACTCAGTGCTGAATCCAAGTGATCAGAGTAGCCGTGATATGATAACCGTAGGTGTCCTTAAGTTGTAGGGAAAATGCCCGGAAATCAACTTCATCAGGATCTCATAATGACATGCAACAATATCTTATAATTCCATGCAACTCATAAATTCCACCTTTTACAAAGAAAAAACGAATAGCATTAACAATTAATTGTCCTATATGCATAGTTTAAGTGATCAACAAAAACAAGAAAGAACTATCCTACGTTGAGTCACCACACCAGAATTGCCGCCGGCCGCCAAAAAACGATCACTTTAGGCTCGAAGGAAACATATTGGTACGCCACTATGGGACTTCTCACCCTATGATGCGAATCATCCCAAGCAAGAGAAGCTGACACCATCAAAGTGTTACCAAGAGGCGCATGCTTCACCTCAACCGTGAAGGATAGACGCTAGTCCTTGAACGTGAAGGAAAGAATCTGGGGTGTCACAGCGACCCGAGCCCACTTGGTGCATCCACAATTGCCTTGTACACTGAAGTGCACGAACCCACATTGGTCAAGGTGCGATGGAACACTACATGGATGGGATAGGACCCATTACGAACCTCGACTTGCATTGTAGGGTAGTTGAGTGCATCGTAGCCGAGCCCTGCAGGTAAGGCTGAGCAGTTGTGGTACTGATCAGCCGTGACGATTGCCAAGGCTTCTTCGCTTAGCCGTTCACTGTAAAGAAACTGCTCATAGGACAGCTGTTTCATGTAGTATAGATTAAAACAGGGTGTACTGCCTTCACTGGATCAATCAGACCCGCTCCGTAGGCAAATTCGTTATTAGGGTCTGTCAAAAGTGAAGAAAAAGGAATGAAAAGTCAGAGTATTGAATCTATCCGATGAATATCAAGCATTTCATAAAGCTTCAAAATTCAAAATGTCATAAAAATTCAGGCGAAATCATCATTCCACTCAAACTTGGTATGACAAGCGGTGCCAGGAAAAATGGCATATCAATCAAAATGACTATCGAGTTCTATCATGCTTAAGTGGGCTTTCGGTCCGACTATTTCTATCTAGAAGCCAATGACATGTGATGGGGTTCAACAAAGACTGAATTAATTGCTTTTGTGTATCTATTTCTGAGGCAAGTAAAATTCTGTTTGTTTTGAGAATATTCAACAATGTTAACGACAAGATATATTCAACGTAATATTAAAAAAACAGTTCTACAAAAAGGTAACAATAACTATTTAGATAAAAAGTTAGCCATGCATGTTATGTTCCAAATTTACCTGTTGTCATGATAACAGACTTGATCGCAGAAGGAGACCAGTGAGGGTGGAAAGACTTCACATACGCAGCTGCATTACTCACATGAGGGCACGCAATGGAAGTTCCAGACAGTACGCTATAGTCCACCACCCTGTTGTCATCAATCGAATTTGTCTCCGTAGTTAATGGACTAAATGCGGCTAGTATATCTATTCCAGGGCAGCAGTATCAGGCTGCAATGATCAACGGAAACGTTTACAATGTATGATCTGAATTTACCGTCTGATAGCACTATAGTGCATTAGATCTAGTACATATTTTTCACGAAAATGAATAGAAGTAAACATTTAAACGCTGCTTGGATTTCTCAAACATTGCATGGGAGCAAAGATGAATTTAATTAAATCTCAACCTTGCAAGGATCAAAGCCCGTAGTTTTAAACAAGAACTCCCCAGTCCTAATATCTGAAAAATTATCTTTCAAACAAAATAAAGATATAAGGCTTGAATTCAAATGATTCCTTACCATTTTTTTACTGGTCCCCAAATTCCATAGTGTGTCGAGCGAAAACTGTACCACCCACTAATGCATTGGATATAAGGCTTGAAGAATTGGGACTGGATGCTTCAGAATGGTGGGAAGAAAAACTCTCCCCGAATCTCATTTTCCTACTAGTAATGTAGGAATTGGTTTTGTTCAACTAGATGATTTTCTTTGGACAAAACGGATTAATGGAACTTGAATGTGGATTGATTTTCAGGGCAGCGAAATGATATAAGTTTTAGTTACTTATCGGCGCCCAAATGGCCCTGGCTACCAGTATGATTCAAGATCGTATTAAGTTCCCAACATAAAGATGCATGCACCAAAGATGTTTTATATATATTACCTTAAGGATTCTCGGGGACATTTTATTCGGTCCACGAGAAGAGAAAGATGTCACCTTAGTGCTGGTGAAGATTGTACGCGATCTGTATATAACTGCTGAAGGAGACCTTTAAAAAGAAACCAATGAAATGTCAATGATGCTGAGATGCTGTATGCATACTTTCCCGTGAAAATTTTATGCATTAATATCACAAACAATATGGATGAAACGAATTATATATACATGCCACTAGGTAACATACTTTATAAAATCATCCGAATAACACACACACAAAGATATATATCAGTGAATGACGGTAACGCTGTTGCACTTACTCGGTGGAATTGAAATAATTGTAGACAACAGATGACTGGTTGGCATCAACCTTCACTGATGGGTGATACATAAGTGAAAGCGGTGTCTGGAAGCTCGCTGTTATTGAGGATGACCCCTTCCCCTCCATTTCTCCTGATGTAGCTTGGGACAAACCCTGCAAGATCACAAAGAACAATCTTGCCTTTCACCATCTCTGGGTCCAGTCCACGGTTGCTGCAATCACTGCAAAATCAGATTGTTCGGCAATTAATATGTTTCTCTCATGACAATCACTTGAATGTAATTCCCTTGCACAATTTAATGCCCAACATCATGCCGAGGAAAATGGTACTGATAGATAGCTAGCCTACGGGATTTATCCCACTCTGAATACGGCTAATTACAAGTCTCAAAGACCAAAATCCTTTCATCATGAATATGATTGATTTCATCATGTCATGAAATTAAAAAATGGAAGATCATTATTGTCCTCACTAGAAGAAGCCAAATACATCATCATCTTTCTTCGTCGGACTGAAGAAGGTAAGATTTCATCTTAGGCGAGAACGTATTAACCGATTGACCCTGCAATACAAGAAATAGAAAGATCGGCATCTAGAATAAAGCACGAGGTGCTAGTTTTAGAACCTTTTTTTTAATCTACCTTAAACTTCTGGTATTGCGCTTAACCACGAGTCATTTGAAATAGTTCCAAAAGAATATCTTAAGGAAGAAAATAACTACTTTCTCCATCTTTAAATCAGTCTCTTGCTTGTTTCTTTTTTGAGAAATCAATCAGTTTAAGGTTCAACGAGGAGACCGAAGCCAGATGCACGCCCCAGTGATCGATCTCATGACCTCCAACTTGTGAATCAACCCCTTAGCCGGTGAGCTATTGGTCATTGTGCACTGACGACATTTTTCAAGTTTTTTTTTGCGAGTGTGAATGCGTGAGGAAATAAGCATACAATGATCTCTACGCCATTGCCGAGACCAAGCTTGGCGACGAACTGACGGTCGGAGGTGCTCGCGGTCACCGTGATGACCCATGGTGCCACATTATCGATCTGCATTGTATAAGAACCTGAGTTTCCGGCGGACATTACCGTGATAATTCCCTTGGTCATCGCATCGAAAGTTCCAATGGACATCGTGTCCTGGAAGTAGTACGCCTTTACACGTCCGCCGATGGAGACTGAGAGCACGTCGACGCCGTCGGCGATGGCATCGTCGAAGGCTGCAAGAATGTCAATGTCATTGCATCCGCCTGTGTCTGACCAACAGACCTTGTAGGCGGCGAGACGGGCTCCGGGCACGGCGCTGCTCGCAGTGCCATTGGCGAGCCCATACAGGTTCGCACCGGGAACTGGAACACCAGCTGCCGTGCCCATCATTGTCAACCGTCGAAAGTAATTCAGGGGAGTCTGGTATTGCCGGAGAGCTTGGATCAAGTCTATAGTACCTCGCTCCAATGATCTTTCTGCAAGTTTCAATCGCTAACAAAATTCAGGTGCATATACATGCGTACACATACGTAAATATATACATTCCGCTCGCGTGCGCACACAGAGAGAGAGAGAGTACTTATTGCAACTGAAATGAGATGACTTTTCACATTCGCCCTACCATCTTGCAGGTGGCGCGCCAAGACCCGTGTCCTGGAAGCTTTGCGAGTGGGGCGATAAACCTATATTATCGAAGAAGAAACAAAATCATTCAGCTACTTTGTATCCTTTTTCGCTTTTTTATCAGAAATAAGTCCAACTATATGAATCTAACGTAGCTACTTTCAATATTGCATAGACTATTATCTTTAAGTTGTAGATTATTTAATCACCTGTGTCAATCATGCCAATAATGATGTCCCTTTGGAACTTCAGATTGCTTCTCACATTTGCGGAAGGCCCAGAAAATCCCATGATCGTGTAGTATGCAGCTTGCGAAGGCTATTCGGAAACACTGATCCACTCCCTCGGTTTCTGCACGTTATCAGCCGACACTTCAATGAAAAAATAAGCAGATACGTACGTGTGTGTGTGTGTGTTAGCCAACAGATCGACATGACAGCGAGATTATGATGAATATGCAAAATTTGTCTGACAATTCATTCTACATATAAAGTAGGTAAAGAAAGACTAGTTTATTTAAGTTTTCTTGAAAAGATAAATCAGGAAGAAATTTAATCTAGTTTAACATCATACTCACCAGCTAACTTTTTGGTCTCATCGCGTGTAAGCCTCGCTACAAATGCATTGAAACTTCTCCTGTAGCTATATATCATAGATTGTCTAGCTAGTTCATGGCTGTCCAGAAAAATCGATAAAGAAAAGAAATGTGGATATGTCAAAGCACTGTAATGCAGATGACAGCATATGCAGCTTCTAATTTAGTATCAACCATTAAATCATTTTAGAAACCTCGTCTAAGCAATTAGTTGGAAAACTGCAATAATCTAGCAATCAAGAACATCGATTACGAGCATCCTTCTCAACAATAAAATATTCTGTACATGTGAATATAGATTTCTTTTATTTAAGAAAAATAAGTAGAAAATCTTTTAATATTTGAGGATACATAGGCGATGCCACTTTCAGTTTCTTACGGTTGAGAGAGAGAGGTACCTTCCGGTGACGGATGCAAGCATGCCATGGAGCAAGTCTGATGGGAAATCATCCGGTACGTGTCCCAGGTAGACAACGTAAGACTACAAAAGCGAATGAAATGTTAATTTAATGGCAGTGAACATACAAAGTGGCAACTCCGGACATTTCTTGAAACTGAATATTTAAAAGTATCTGATCTAAAAAATGAACTTCTTGAAATTTACACTAAGAAACAGAAACTTCTGTGCTTTTTAATTCTAAAGGGCGACCGTTCACTAAAGAAGAAAAGAACAGAGCAAGATAAAAGTTCAAGTATGTGAAACTCACTTTCCTTTCCTCGGAAAGGACCACCATGAAACACAAAACGGCGAAAAGGGAGTACTTTCTTGGCGTAGCCATTTGTCAAATTAAGATGGAACCCGGAAATCCTTTTCCTTATCTATAAAAACTTCTATCCTTCCTTTCCTGCGAACAAATGGAGGTATAGGATCCGCATAAAGAATCACCAAATAACGAACTAGCTAGAAGGAACACTACCTAAAAGGGATTAATAATTTTATCACCACCCCGCAGGGAAATCTAAGCTGTTAAGGAGAATATGTAAAAGATAATGAGAAGAGAAAGAATAATAGAGGTGGAGCCTGCCACTATAACGATTGTGGTGGAGCCTGCCATATATATATAGAGAGAGAAAGATAGAGCCTAGATATTGCTGGATCATTATTACTGTCCATGAAGACGTCACGTTTAATACACATCGATCCTTCTGTCATGTACTGTTCGATCTGCTTTGGCCATACGATTACACAAACAATACGACCGTCTTTCGGTATAAAAAGGGTATCTAACAATTCTCAGTTTTCTCATATATATATATATATATATACATACATACATACATACATACATACATACATACATACATATATATATATATATATATATACATACATACATACATACATACATAACATATATATATATATACACATACATATATATATATACATATATATATATATACATATACATATATATATACATATATATACATATACATATATATATACATATATATATATATACATATATATATATATATATATATATATATATATATATATATATATATAATACATACATATATATATATACATATATATATATATATATATACATATATATATTGTATATATATATACATATATACATATACATACATATATACATATACATATATATATGTATATACATATACATATACATACATATGTATATGTATATACATATATATATATATATATATATATATATATATATATATATATATATATATATATATATATATATATATATATATATATATATATATATATATATATATATATATATATATATATATATATATCACCTTGCTTCGCCTCACACGTGCTTAATCCGCATGATGTAAACAGGCCCACCATAATCATTGCAGTGGGGTTTGCTCGCAAACAACCATATAATGTATGTGATACTATTTACTATTTAATGTGAATATTATATTAGTAAAATATATTATAGTGTTGTATAATGTAAATTATTCTCACATTATAAATTATCATCTACCATGGGGGAACTTAGCTTGTCTTGTCATCTACCAGAAATTGACTGTAATTAAAAGACTTGAGATCTTTTAGGCTGGTCTTTGTTTGAGGAAATATGTACACCAAACTACTCAAGTTATGAAACTAATCTCAAGCTAACTCTTGTCGCGTCATGCTGATTTTATAGCACCCAAGCATAAGTCCGGAGAGTCCATGGGATCCCAACTCGAGATCAAAGCATGGAATATCCAAAATAAAACTTTATTCTATATAAATAGGCCACAGACACGATTAGGTATATTAATCGAAGAAAACCTTTAGTGGCCTTTTAGTTTGGTTATTTCATTCATTTGGGTTAAACTCTAGTACTTTTCACAGTAAGATTGTGCTTTACCCAAAGAAAAGTTTACTGTAACATTCAAACAACACACCAATTTGTTTTCGAGCGTGCCTTTTTTCAGTTCCATTCTAGACCAGTTCACCCGAAATATATTTAAGTAGGTAGGTACTTCCTAAATATTTGATGACAGAGAATAATTAACTAAATAAACAACAGTAGTCTTATTACATACAGCCCAACTTTCTCTCACTAACAAATCCCACCACAGTCACAGGATCAGGTGTCTCAATGTAGGGACTGGAGGTCCACAAGTTGGTCGCCCGCTGATAGTTAAAGAAGAGGTGGAAGAGAAAGAAATCACGTCAGAGGAGGGTCCGTAGGGTGGGGAGAAGGTATTTAACTATTGTTGACCACCCGGCCTGGGTGGGGTGCACACTGTCCCAGAATAAGGTGGATCCAGGGCTCACACATAGCCCGTACAATGGGTTGCCGTCTTGGTCCGAGTTGCCGCAACCTCCAGTCGAGTTCAACCCTATGCAACACGGCTTCAGGGGTGTGCTGAACTTGGATTCTGAAAGTTTTCAACCAGAGGCATATCATTTTTCATGTTTTATTTTACCAGTAAAAGAAAAAAAAATCTAGCACATAATTTATTCGGTTAGACTATATTGGGTATTCAGAAGGGAACATGAAAATATAATATCTCTATGCTTATAAGATAAATTAACAAAGCATAAATTGCAATTTCTTGAGCTTTTGATGAGAGGAAAATACAATAGAAGGTTTTATAAGAATATAACTTAGTATTTACAAACCAAGTATATATAATGTAATGCGAGTTTGGGGGGTATTCATTCATGCAACTCCGTTTGTAACAGGGGTAAGTTCAGAGGGCTGGCTACTACTTACCTCGCATTGCAGACATGAATGAAGTGTAGAGATCAAGGATGATCGCCGGAGATGAACCGCCGAGACGAGCGTTGATAGCACCGACGGCTGCACGAAGAAGGCTATTGTGGTAGACCGCGAATTGGTTGTACAAGTCAGTGCAAGACGTATAGGAGCTCTTCACCGTATCAAACGGCAGGCAGCCCAACGGCGGGAGTGTTACCACCGCTACTTTCCGGACCCCCAATGCTGTTATCCTCTCCACGTCCCGGGCTGTTTGATTCACTACCGATTCCGCGAAAGCTTTGATGCCCTACAACAATACACACACACACAAATATATATATACATGCGCTTCTACTTTTAAACTAATTTGCATGTTTTTCATTTCTTTCTACTTAAACTAGTTTATACGTTTTTGCAAGATCACAGAGTTTAGCCAGGATAAGACTAAGACTTGGGATGATAGTTGAGTTTCAATATCTGATAAGGTAGAAAGCATACCTAGAGAGAGAGACAGAGAGGGAGAGAGAGAGAGAGAGGATTCTAAGGTGAGAGAGAGAAGGGGTGGCCATTCGGGCCTACATGATCGGCCCCATGTAATCATCTTTTCTCTTCATTTTTTCTTCCTTTCTCCTATTCTCTTTTTCTACTCTCTTCGTCCCTCTTCCTCTCCCAAGTTAAAGTAAGCGAGTAGAAATTGATGAATAGAGTGATATTTTCACCAATGGAGGTGTGTTTTTGTGATTGAGAAGATATTTAGACAAGTGTTTATATATTGAAGAATGAAGGTGATGCGTGCAGTGGTTAATGGTAAATCTAGAATTTTTGGTAAGATATTACAAATAGCCTCTAAGAGTGTTAAATAGTGAAGTACAATGATATACCATAATCCACCATTAAAGTTTCATACAATTAATTAACTTACGCTATTATTTATATAGAGGCCAAACACTCGCTAAAAATTTAAAATAAATAGAATATTAACAATAAATTAATAAGTAACGTTAAGCAATGATATAATTTTAGAGTTTACATTTATAGTGTATTTACAGATAATTAAGTATATATATTTAATTCCACTATAGAATTTTTTTTTATAGTTTACACATTTTTCTATAAAAATTTAATTATTTTATTAATTTTTGTAAAAAAAATGACTAACTAATTATTTCAATCTAACCAACTGTAGAACGTTTTCTACCAATCAATTAGCGTTATTTTTTTCGAAAAAGAATCAAATCAAATAAAACCAATCCCCTCCTCTTTAAATTTCTCTTCTCCGCATACCAAAACTAAGGAATGATCCGATGGTGACTAGGAAATCATTGTTATTTTGTTGTTCTTCGAAGCTCAAACTTCATATTTGAAATATATGAATTAGGAATATATAGGAGATGAGGTTTAACAATCCCCTATTCCCATATATTTCCACATCTTGAAAAACCAAAAGAAATAACCTGGAAGTCTATTCTTATTGGCAATAAGCTTCACACGAGATGCTGAGAAGAATTACTCTGGATCCTGATCTCTGGGGTATGTTGCCACACATTTTCTTGCCTTTGTAGGTCAGCATAATAATATCAATTTATATTAGAGGACACTTGGTACTTTATGGCACTTTCTAAGACTCTGCCTGTACGTCCCCCAATTATATTCATACTACATGTTGACGACTTTCCAATCCATCATATACTGTCCAAGTGACTTCCTCATCAGTGACTTTTGCTGCCAATCCCTCTCCCGAAGTTGCCTTGTTGTTAAGTTTCATGATTAATATTGTAGACATCATTCTTATATTTTTTTTATTGAGAATCCCAATAAACGATATTGAAGATAAAATGTGTCTAGAGTCAAGTGTTTTCTTATCTTCTACCTAAATGAAAGCGATAGCCTAAAAATAACCAGTACATGAAATTATGCATCAACAGGATGAGTTCATGGTTAATGTCATCACATAAGCTACATATGTCACATCAGTAGGAGGTAAAAATATTTTCAAATATTAAATGAAAAAATTTGAATATTTTATTACATTTAAAATTCCCCAATATTGTGAATATTTTTATTTTTAAATAATTGATGCAGGCCATAATAAATATTATTTTTAACAGCATTAACATGGATACAAAAATTATGTATAACATTAACAAAACCTAAATAATAATATTACTTAGGCAAGTGTTGGTGTCTGTATGCTAGGATCAAGATTTTCCAAAAAGAAAAGTAAAGTAGAGTAGATCTTAATGCTTTTAAAATAATTTTTTATGATAAAATTTAAAAAAATATATGAGTGAATAATTAGCTAACCATTAAATTAGCCACTGCACCTCACTCTATTTTCTTGAGACTAAAGAAGATCTGGTCCAGCGTAATAAGACTTTGAGAAAAAGCCAGGGACTCTAGTAGCTACGTCTTTGAGATAATATTTACCAGTGCGGAGATATTCATAAAACCCTGCTGACCCTGACACAATATTATATATAGTAAGAAATGTGTAATTCCAATATTGAGAACTGAGATAACTGGCAAGCTACACATAGGGCGACTCAGTCTAAGCCATAAAAACGGTGTTGTGTTGAGGTAGTTGCAGACTTGACAAATATGCACCTAGCTGATACCAGAGAAAATGATCTTTAAACAACAGATCAATAGCATTCAAAATCTAGCACACATAGGACATCATTACCGGACAAGATCATTGCATAGTGGCATAGCTCGGCCATCTTCTTTCCATAGTTACCATTTTCACCTCTCTGTTTCTGTGCAATTCAACTTTTTTTTTTCAAGTGCTTCCGTTATTTATCTTTACCTTCCAAATCATTAGATTTTATATGTCTTATGATATGACTTTGATTGAGATATCTCAGATACAAATGATTTGAAATATGTTGGATTTATTAGTGTACATACGCATGCGCTACAAATCCTTGTATACCGGAGTGAAGCTGAGTATTATGCCGCACTTGTCTCACAGTCAATATCGTATAAATGACTCGCGCATATTTTTAATCACAGTGCTTCAGTTGCTATTTGAAACATTAAACAAATATAGGATAATTTAAGCCATATTTAGATTTAACCAATTCGCTGGACGTTTATAATTAAAATTCATTCCATAGTAAATATTTTCCATATATTATATGTCACAGACACTTGACTTCATCTCACTTCTAAAAATCTCATGTGTGTCATAAAAACAAAAGAAAATCCATCGTAATGCATCAATCTTAATGTGAATAAAATAAACATCTCACTTCATATTCTCGTGTGTACGTTCTTATCAAACATTCATTCATAGTACAGACTCATTTTCTACAGTATCATCTATGTCACATCATATTAGGATGTATAGATATTTTATGGTATCACTTTTTCTTACTCAATCACATACATATTCAAAATGACGGTAAATAATACTTTACACTTTCTTTTTGATGTGTATCTGTGATTTAAATTTTTATACAAAATTAAAGATAACTCTTAATGGAATTAAATTCCTTTATTTATCAAATTAATACTAATTATTAATTTTTATTTCACAAAATATTTATAAAATATTATAAAATTTTAATTAATATATATAATTACAATTTAATAACAATAATAAAAGTGAGGACAAAATTAGATAAATTAAGCAAAATACTTGCAAAATTTAAATAAATAAGGCAAATTGCAACAAACAAATACTTGCTAGCAAGTAGAGTGAATGACGAATATGTATATTGGCTGTATGCAACAAAAATGACGTGGTCACGCCTTTGGTAAGTGTCTCTTTTCTTCCTCGCGAAGGATTTCGCGAAAACCAAGTGGAAGAAACGTTACAAATACGGTGCAGATTAGGTACCTACAAACGTGCCCGATTTCTCAAGAAGCTTTATGATTATTTGAAATGATATGTTATTTGTCAATATTATACATATGATATACATACATGTTACTTACATAATAACTAAGCATATCATTTCAGAACTTCAATTGACAAAATCATGTTTTTGCTATGAAAAAGAATGTTGTAAATATTGTATTGGACCCATATCAGATGGGACAACAATACACTATTAGGTGATTTTTAATTTTTTTAAAATAAATCATAAGAAACATGAAAAATTTAAAATCATGAAAGGCTGTACAATATGCACCACACCAAGAAACAATAGGTTTAACGTCAAAACAAACCAAATCACAAATATATATATATATATCACCCTCGAGTCTCATTTGGAACTTAGGATTGATGACTTTCAATTCAATGAATGTTGAATACGAGAGAAAGAAATCGGTCTCGAACAAAGGAAGTGGTAAACATGCAAGAAGAGCCAAATTGGTGGGCTTAGGGGGGGTTTAAATACATTCAAGCTAAATCATAGAAAAATTATGATTTTTGAAACTTATACATATAGTGTGATATGAGGTGAGATACGAGGTGTACGATATGATACCCATATTGCAACATATTATATGATATGTTCTGATACGATGTAATAAGCCGTGTTTTGTGATATATGTACTTGAATCATATCAGTTTAAATACTGATACGTACAATACATGTATCATATCATGATACCATACGATTTTTATCACAATCGTTAAAAGAACAGTAACCCATTTTATTTATGTAATAGAAGTAACCTCATAACCCAAAAGTCTGCCTCGTAGTAAAACAGAGTTTTCTACGAGTGTTTATATTGATTAACCAAATAAACCTCATTGATCTATCTGGTTTGTGCAAAAGGTACATGTGTGTGTCGTGCAGCATATTGATTAACCAAATAAACCTCATTGATCTATCAGGTTTGTGCAAAAGGTACATGTGTGTGTCCGTCTGCACGCATGTGCACCTTTGGTGACATATTTAGAATTATGTATATATTTACATTTATGTGTCTCAGAATTATTTACTGTACTAGAGAGAGAGAGAGAGAGAGAGAGAGAGAGAGAGAGAGAGAGAGAGGGCTGGTTGTAGGTTAGTTTACTCAATGCCGAACTGAAAAGCCATTAGTAAGAGTGAATGTTTGTGGGATTCACTAGTAAGCGTACCGCTTACTTTAAGAAAAGCAAAAGCAGTGATGGGTAAAGCAGGGGACAAGAGCGATGCCACCCAGCTTGGCAGTCGAGGACAAACGGAAAGAACACAAGAAAGAAACATACAGAAACTTAATGAGCAAATTAAACAATCAATTACCTACGAAGTCCGTCAGGACTCGGCCGTCGGAAAACCTTCCGGCGGGTTTCCCGGGGAAGGTGGTGCCGTAAGGGAACTTCCACGAAACGGAGAAGGATTTCCCTGTGTTGCCTGCGTCCACGTACGAGTCTCCAAACACGAAGAGCTTTCTTCTCTGATGATGTTGGTGGTGGTGTTCATGGCCTTCAGATTGAGTAACTAAAACCAAATCAACAAATAACAAATCTGCATCTTGGTTCCCATCTTCGTATTCAAAGTGATTAATCAAGAGAACTGGTGAACTTTAAAAGTATCTTTGTTTACCTAAAAGCAGAACCAGGAGGAGGCCGAACAAAGAGCTTGCACCCATTGAGAGAGAGAGAGAAAGAGAGAGATCTTGCCACTAATGAAGGGAGTATATATATATATAGTAAATGTAGGAGGAAAGAAGCTATCTCAAAGACTTTTTGCAGAAAAGAAACCATGAGTTGTGTGAGGTCAATAATTTCATATTGCAACTTTTCCCATCCAAGTTTGCACGAAGTGACTTCGCAAAATCATGCCTTCGGATTAGCAAAATTCCTGAATGCGCACTTCATCAATCAAACCTGAGAAATCAATTACTGATAGAATGGGTTATCGAGTGGAATTGTAACCAAATAGATTCAGAGTTTTGGTCTAATGACGCTGAATCAATAAGCTCAAATGGCAAGCTAATGTAGCTCAATTAATAAGCTCATGTGGCTAGCATATGCTACCAGTTGCACGTGACAAAAAGATCATGTACAATTATGTTTACCATGTCACAATTAGACATGACCTGTTCGAACCTAGCATACTGTTCGCACTGGAACGGAACCGCACCAAGAACTGGCCAAACTTGAACTAAAACAGAACACCACCCGCTATGGTTCCATGTTCCATCTTCCATAGAACCTGAACTAGAATCCATCGGTTCTATATTTTTTTTATTTTTTCAATTCAAACTTTTACTGATTTTTTCCAATTTGAACCAATTTAAGATTCAAACTGGAACCGAAATCAAAATCGGCAATTTCAAACTAGAACAAGAACCACCCTAGTCCATATTTGGTTTTGCTTCTTTATTAATTGAAACCTATTGCAATTTATCTGGAATCGCTCATGTCTATTTACAAGAGTTTCCTTGTCCAACCCAAAAGATCTGCCGTTGTTGAAATCCAAATTCTGAAACTTATGTTAGTATAAATTTCATCTGAAATTGTTCCTCACTTTGAAACTTCTCAACCTTGAGTATAACACAAAATTTCTAGCATCATGTTTCCTTTTCGAGAAGAAGAAGATTGTGGTTTCATTTTGGACGCAGTAAGTAGATGAAAACACTTATGAATAGCATTAGCTGCAATAAGAAAAATAAAACAGGTTCTCGCCTCGCGAACCTGAACCCGATCCTTTTTATCAATGATTCTAAAAAGTTAAGCTCGTCTAAAAATAAAACAAACTATAAGAAAAATAAAGTTAGGCTCATATTAATAATTTGTTTGAATTTAGATGAATTTCTTGTAAATTTGGTTTTCAACATATGTTTGAGCATCTCTTTTTTCTCTCATAAGGACATGTGGGAACATGGTGACGGGGATGAAGTTGTCTTTGATCCATCACGAGGATGGTGACGGGGATGAAGTTGTCTTTGATCCATCACGAGGATGAGAACAAAGTTCTGAAATGAAGATGGGAGTGGGGACTTTGGCCCTCGGCTCGGCCGTGTCCCATGAACCTCCGTATTTCTTGTCCAATTCTGTCTTTTGGGACATTATTTTAGACAGCTTGTAATATCAAATTTTATACGCCTCAAATCTGTAGACATATTATTTACACCATAAATTTAAAATTGTCACTTTAGGCCTGAACTTGTGGGGAGCGCCCGTCAGTGTGCCGCAGCCAACCCCCTTCACCGACACTGCTTTCATCACCTCTACTACTATTACTGCCCACATTATCACTAATATAAGTGCGTTCAAGCACTTGTTTCTTGTTATAGTAAACTACGCTCTTGCATTATAATGACTTGATTTTAGTTTTCACTTCAAAAACAAAACTAATGACAACCAACTAAGCATAGTCTAACACAATGATATATATATAAATATATATATATATACCATTATTTTTTAATGACATGAATATAATAATAGTCTTTTATTGATTTTTTAAAGCTCTTACTTTTTAAATTACATATCAAAAAGTAATTGGTGAACATGTCAAAAATAATATATATATATATATATGTGTGTGTGTGTGTGTGTGTGGCCAAGGCCCTACAAACCAAGTGAATGCTGATGGGGAGACCAGCCAGCTTGTCATTGAAAGCAAAGTTTATATAAGTACAAAAGGAGATGTACGAATACATTTAGAAATAATAGTAGCAAACAAATGTGTGGGGTATATTGATAATGAAGCATTCGGTTTCCCTTTATTAATTGAACTTGTTTCTTCGTGTGTATGTTAGCTGGATCCTTTACCGGTCTGAAACCCGGCTTTTTTCCCTTCTAACTACTCAAACCACCGTGGGATTTTTAAATGAAACAGATTTAGAAATTAACCTCTTGATGATTCTGGTTATGGTTCGGGTTGATATGGTTGGGTCATGGTTTTGGTCCTGTTTGTAACGAAAAGCCCCATGGTTGTTCATGGCACGTACTATGAACGGCGATTGGATCGGGTCGGTATTAGTGCTTTTGTTTATCTACTTTCTAAATCATTTTGGCCGTTTGAACAAATTTTTTTATATTCATTTTATTCAAGAACAAGAATTTTGGAAAGACTGCATGCCTCAAACAAAGACTATGATCAACCGAGACACTCAGTATTTGATTGATTGTGTGACATCGAAAATTGAGTGATGGTCTTTGCTAGAAGTCTCGGTATCAAATTAATACATTTGACACCATACTATACTCAAGCAAATGGTAAGATTAAGGCCACAACAAAATAAATTATCATCAATTTAATTAAGAAGTCTCTCGAAAATAATTTGCAGAGATGACACGAGGTTTCACTTGAGATTCTACTATTCGATATCGAAATGCCGAAACTTCGGTGACAGACTTGAACCAATCCCGTTTGACTTATGGACAACGACAACTTGTTTTCAAGATTAACTGCAATTAGTTCATTGTGTTAATTCACTAATTCGAACACGAAAGGGTATGAACTCACCGAACGGCTAGCACCAGGACACGTGGACGGCTGAGATCCGCATTGATGCCATCGACGGCTGCTTTCAGCGGTGCGTTGTGATTGAATATTGATTGTAGCCATCAAGGCATGATGAGCCATTCTTGAAATTGGACATGATGGATAAGCAGCCCACCGGCTCGAGCCCCATAACGGCTATCTTTCCCATTCCCATCATGTTTGCGCGCTCTATATCCTTGGCTGCTTGTTGTACTACCAACTCCACGAAGCCTTTCAAGCCCTGTTTTTTAAACTCAAAATTAATAATTACCTATTTAAAACAAAAATGAATTTGCAAATGAAACTAAGAACAAAAATAAAAAACAAGAACGTAAATTGCCCAATTGGGATATACCAAAATCCTAAATCTATATACAATAGTCCTGCCTACCAATAATTTTCAAACAATTATGCTTTAATTTGAAGAATTTTTAATAATATTCATATTAACCATGGCTGAAAATGCTGCTTAGATAAGCTGGCTTGAACTTAACAATCAGCATTTGAACATCCTCTTTTTGGGGATGGCAAATTCTGCCCGTCTCGTGGGTACCCACTCCGCTCCACTCCATGTAGGGTGGTTTCACAAGGGAAAAAAACCACCTCACTATAGGGCGGGACAAGATATGAAAGTCCCACACACTAAACCCGACTCCTCCCTGATATATATATATTTATATATGTGTGTGTGTGTGTGTGTGTGTGTGTGTGTGTATGTGTGTTTTATATATGTATATATATATATATATAGATAGATAGATATATGTATATAATTTTATATAAATATAACTATATATATATATGCATAAAAACTTTTAGTTTTATAATATAAAATGCTATTAAAAATTATATTTTATGCAGAATATATATTAAAAAAATTTAGAAAATTTATTTTCATAAGTTAAAGTGGGGCAGGGCGGGGTGGGGTATTGATGGGTTGTAACACAAAGGTGAGGGGTGGGTGCGGGTTTGATCCCCAAGACCTGCGAGGCAGGGCGTATAAAGGGGATTCTAGAGCGGGCCGGGTGTGCGTGGAGTGAAAACCCACCCCACCGCGGCCCGCTGCCATCCGTATCCTCTTTTCGACAGTTGGTCTGATGAATTATGGTTTGATGACCAAGTCATTTAACCCAGATGAGTTCGATACCTTGCTGGTTAATTTAATTGGGACCAACAAATATCAAACCGAGTCTTTTTGGCTGATTCGACTTGATTTGCTAAGTGAGACGATTCAAGAGATTCCGAGTCGGTAGCCTTTTTATACCTGGGTAGTGCCATTATCGGTAAACATGTACTTGAAATAATCTCCCGGAGACAGAGGTGAGAGCCACTGATGACTGCAGTTGTTGTGGGAGGAAAACCCGTTGCTCGATCAGTTCCTCAAAGTGATCTATCTGAGTTGTGATATTGGGAATGATAGGATATATATCGAATACTCCGCTCCCTCCAAAAGCAAAGTTCATACCAAAATGGGCTCTGTTGCGAGCAACTCGTTTCAATCTGTAAGGAACCGGAGATGGATTTCCTAGAAATGAAGCTGCACACACATAAACGTCAGCACATTGTTGTGGTACTGGATCCTCAATATGAACAGTGCTTAAGATTAAAATCCAACAGACCGAAATCGTGGATTTATGTAAGATCTTGAACAGTTTGATTGACATGGATACTCACTGTTAGAATCCCATCCGTGTATGCACCGACGTCGTTATTAATCCATTTAGCTTTTGCACACAACAACTTTGCTAACAAAGGTATGCATACGATATGAGCCCTTCTAATAACAGTATCCATCCAAATAACTTCAAAGATGAGTTAGGAAATCTGCTTCTGAAAGCTTTTGGAAGCCATTAAAAATTTTATACACTCAGATGAATCTTTATGAACTGTGTGGATTAGCCAAATGGCTTACTATCTGAGATGAGCGATCATTTAGACAGGTAGAGTATGATGCAGGAGAGTTGTGATCTTAGATATCTCAGATGATGAAATCCTTTCGATTCGGCTGTTTCCAATACCTGCTATAAGGTACTTTTATTTCACATATCGATCCAATTGTCAAGAATAATCTATTTTGGTAGCAGCAAATCACTTTAGTGTCAAAATCGTCGAGTCACGTCTATTTTACAAAACAATTTGCTGCAAACCATCTATTTTGTTAGCATACTCTGGTATAACTATTAACAATTATAATAGCTCAATATTAGTCATGTTTTTGTGGTCTATGTATGGCTGGTTGTATTAAACTGATGATGCTATCTTCTTCCCATCGATGTTTCTGAAATGTGGACAGTTGCACTTTGTTATTTGTTGCAGTGAATTTTGATTTGCTTTCTTTCATGAATTCAACAATAATTTGTTTCTTAGTCATTAAAGAAGAAAACTAATGTCTGATGCTCCTCACTTACCTCCCTCAGAGGAACAACAAAACGATAAGACGTTGACCCTGCAAAGCTTTATTTAGCAAACAACCTTTGGTCCTACTAAAACCAGCCGAAACAAAAACAGAATCTCATTTTAAATAACGCAAGACACCAAACTCACAAGGGACTACAATGGGGAGGCCGAAGCAAGATGCGTACAGCCACATTGAATTCCACATAGTACCACATTGGATTTCACGATTAAAATAATGATGGGCTCTGTGTATATTGCTCATAAGTTGATTAAATTCCACAATAAGCTAGGACAAACAGTGCAGTTGACAGGGACATGTAATTTGGCGTAGTATTATATATATATATATATATATATATATATATATATATATATATATATATATATATATATATATATATATATATATATATATATATATATATATATATATATATATATATATATATATATAGGTGGCTTGTGAATTGCACTTAATATCCAAGATATTATAATTGAACTGCATGGTTACTGAAAGAATTTCATTGTTCGGTCTTATAAACCTTCTTTCTTTTTTTTTCAATGGGAGGCCGAAGTCAGATGCTCACCCCGGGTATCGGAGTCATGACCTCCAACTCGTGAGTTGACACCCTAGCCAAGTAAGCTATTTCTCTGTGAAAACTAATTTACAGCATATATCACCTAGAAGGAACCAGGAAAATGCCTGTTTATGTGATATATCCGGTCCTGATTGTTCAATATTTGCTCAAATAACATATATTAAGCAGAGATTTTTTTGGGGAGACTAAGTATAGACTTTTTCTTCTTCTTTAAATGAGAGAATAAATATAAACTTAATAGAGTAGATATACGAAGAATTAAACGCAACCCATTATGACA
This sequence comes from Brasenia schreberi, assembly GCA_036023115.1. Classification (NCBI taxonomy): domain Eukaryota; kingdom Viridiplantae; phylum Streptophyta; class Magnoliopsida; order Nymphaeales; family Cabombaceae; genus Brasenia; species Brasenia schreberi. The sequence goes on along the minus strand of JAYKKT010000092.1, from coordinate 2,636,782 downwards.
GATATATGACCGTTTTACCTAACATATAATAACTTGCAGCTAAGTCAGACCTTAGCCATGTGATAACCAATCAAATGCTTAGACATATGACTGACACACTAGCAGTTTCCCTACTGCCACAAACGGAAACTTAGATAGTCTTCACTTCACACGATATCAGCATTTTACCGAGGGAATCGAAGCTCTCAGCTCAATTGAAGAACCAAGAAACAAACAGTGCAAAGAAGAAAGGAAATCAAGTACCAATGAAAACCGTGAAAACACGCCCGTCGGAGAACTATATATATATATATGAGAACATGGTAAAAGTCCATACCCATTTTGTGTCCAAATTAAAGATCTTCTACCATTCAATTGTTGAGATCAACAATTGAGATTTAAATTTAAAAAGTATTATTATACTTTTTGTATGTGCATTAAATACAAAAGGGTACTATTTAGCTTTTTGTAAGTGTGTGCATGGACTATGCTCTCTCATATACATATATGTGTGCGTGTCTAAGGACGTTGGAATAGACAGACTTTTTGGACAAGTAAATCAAATTTATTAAGGCATCAACAATCAACTGCTTAATATTTTTGGCTCATTGTATTCAATGTATATTTCAAAAAAGAAAAGGGTTTTCTGAATCTTGTGCACTGCCATATTAGTTATTTTTCCTGGAAAAGCACATCAACTTTTGGACACTCGAGATTGTAAGACATTTTTCTAAATATGAGCATACGTTCCCTTTTATTTTATTTGTTAAGATGTCTTCTCTTTGATGTCTTTAGTGGGTTGCGCTGGTAAAGACAAGTAGGGATGTGAACTTGTGAAACCAGTTTGGATACAATAAGGTTCACCAGACTCGGATCTGTGTCCTACAGGATTGTGAGGGAAACCACAACCATATTATCACAAGAATTTTCCACATTGATTTTTTTTTTTTTTTGAGAAGGGAACCCACAGTTTGATCGGATCTGGATTTGTCATACTTTGACAAAACAAACTTTGATCCACATGTCAAGCCGAGCTTCTTTTGGTTCTCACTGGTGGACTTGTCTTTTGTTAATAACTGTTCTACTTTCACCCGTTCAAACTGTAAAATGGTGTGAGATGATCCTTTCGTGACGTCCCGACACGCATCATAGTTAATTTCACCAAGCGTATAGCTACAAAATTAGATGTGTACTAAGCTTTTTCTATGACAATCCACTTGAAAATTCTTAATCGTTCTTGGTTGTGTTCATAGCAATATGAGCCAAGATCTTGGAATTCGGATTCACTTCTTCACCACGGCCTTGGATCTCGGCCCTCTTGGGCATCCTTTACTATAACGCTGCTAACATGAGTCGCTTTTGCTTTCTTTTCCTCTGGCTACTAAGATGTTTCAGTTCACCGTGTTAGGAGAGGGATGACCAACTGGCCGATGATGTTAGCCTCGGCTGCATCATAGATATTGAGAGGAAGAAAGAGAAATGATACACAAGAGGCTCGAAGATGCCCGCATCTACAAGGCCAATTTGGTTCTTTACTCCATATAGGTGAAGATTGAGTTCTTGTGAAGCATCTTCAAGAATGAATTTGTTTCTTATTCAAGAACCAATGGATAGATTTGGAAAAATGGAATTGCATGCAAGCAACCTACACCTGCAAGGGGCTACTTCGAGATGGGAAAGGATGGTTTAAGTATGGATAAAAATGGTCGTCGTTTGGACTGTGTTTTAGTTCAGATCTGCATCCAAGTCCTTAAACTATGTGCAAATTTCAGGATGGGAGTACAGGTGAGGTTGAGGATTAATTATAGGGTTTGTATCTGCCGTTCCAAAAGGGTTTTAAGGATAATAAAAAGATGGTTTGGGGCTATAATGTCAAGGGGCTTCAATTTCAAGAGAAGACGCTCGGATTGTCACCGGGAGCATCATCAACACTGGCTTTTCATCATGTTTCAAGTTCTGGTTAAACAACACCAAACCGGTTGATTGAGATACACAGTGCAGTAACCTGTTAGGGGAAGATTTAGGGTTTGTTTAGTATGAGAGAGAAGCAGAAAGGTTTAAGGTACAGCATAAAGGGCTCAAGTGGCTCAGTACAGTGACATGAAATGAGGCAGGTTTTCATTCATGTTAAGTTTTGTGTTTCACATTATGAGTTTGATTAATGGCACAAGGGCTGAACAACACAGTGCTAGGTTGACTAAGATGCAGTTCATTAAGGGTGTATTTGATACAATGTTTAAGGGATACTTACGTGTATCTCTGCAGTAACGCCCAATGGGGGGGATATGAAGGGCCTTTAAAAAGGGCCCTTCATAATGCCTTTTTCCAAGGAGCTGGGCAGCTTTGAACTAGCCCGAAAACAGGAGGAGTCGACCGGAATCCGATGAGTTCAATGTTTTTTTTCTTCAGATTTTTGTTTTTCTTTCTAATTTTTTATGAAAAACTTGTTGAAAATCATCGTTTTGGGCTTGGATTTGAGGTTTGAGGTAGAACTAAGCATTTTAGTGGGGTAGGTAAGCAATGATGTCGATTTGGCCAGAAAATGGTTGTGATTCGCTGGAAACTAACGATGATACCGAAAAAAAAAACTTTTGGGCATGCCCCTCATTTTCGTGTTGTGTCGTGTCTGAATTGTCATGAACCAACACTTGTTCGTGTCGTGTCCTCGTGTCGCGTGTTAAGAACCAGTTCTGTGTCGGAAACGGGTCCAGTTTGGGTCGTGTCTTGAAATGGGTTTCTGGATTAGGAATAAGACTTGTGTCAGTAGTTACAGGTTCTGTGTTGATACAGTGACACAAGCTACCTATTGTGTCACTCATTTGGATCAGATATGGATTTGGGTATCAATTTGGATCTCGGATAGCTTAAACGGATCTAGTTTGGGATCCGATTCGGATACAGTTTGTTGCGTTAGACTCGTAATTCAATAAATTCTAATATTTTAATCATTTGTAATTGTTTAGAGATTAAAATTGGAGGATTTGGTAGTGATAAGAGTGACCCAACGGGTTGGAGACTAGATCTTAGCGCTCCTTTTGGTAGGGGGTTATGCATTCTTTTACAGAACCATGTTAGAAGTGATTTTACTGTTTTATATATATTTAAATGTGCATGATTGATAACTGCTTTATTGATGTTTGTAAAATGTTATTCGCAATTATGGATTATTTGATATGCTTTTCAAATAGAACATATTTATGACACTGTTTGATAAAGAGCATGTTTTGATATGCATGTGTTGTATGAACATGGTATTTACATGTTGTTTAAATGTTGTGTGGATATGAGTTTGATTTTGGATATTCGTGAATTTGAATATGATTTGTGAATGTGATGAACTGTAATTGGTTTTAGAAATGTAATGATGTGTGAATATACGAGCCGTACTTGTGTGGTTTGTGTGGGGTCTCTAGAGACTTGTAGGTCCCTCGGGCGATCCGGCTTGGGGCGAATACAGGGTGTGTTCTCGGGCACTCTGCCGTGAGAGTCGGCGTGGTTACCGTTGTGGACGGGGTTATCGAGGTCACGTTAGGGAGGGTCGGACGACTCCCGTGGCCTTTGGGGCAGACACAGTATGGGCTGTAATTATCGAAACTAATGATGTGTGAGCTTGTGTGTGAGTATATGCGTATTAATTTGAGATCATGATTTCAAGGTAAATGTGTTTTGCTATGAAATGGTTGCGAACTATGCATGCTTTTAGTATGTTTTCTGTTTAAAGATGTTTAACCTCCCTACTGAGCTATGTATAAGAGCTCACCCTATTGTTTTACAACTCATCCTGAAGCTAGCACTTCGAAGGCACACGGAGCAGAGTAGGAGTTTGATAGAGCTGTATTTTTATTTTAGATGGTATGATAAGTATCAAATGATTTAGAAAGTCTTTTATTCAGGGTTATTGTTAAGTGGGCCCCACACCATTTTGGACGTGTTGTTTAAAACTTCGATATGGATATTTATTTCAGTTATATATTTCTTGAGTTTGCATTAAATTAGTACTGTATTTCGTTACTGCTCACCATCACGCCCGCGCGAGAAGCGGCCACGTGGCATCGGCTCGGGCCGGGTCGTGGTCGCGACCCGTGCGGGTGTGACAATACTAGACCTCGAATTTTTGTGCTCATACTTTGAAGTTCCATTGTGCATCAAAAGTGGAGCTTGTTGCTGACACGAAGCCATGGTTCCATAAGCCCAATTGTGGAAAAAAAAACATCACAACAAGATGAGAGGTAGAGTAGACAACAGAAATTGGACACATGGGATTCCACGGAAATCCAAGCACCTCCCGTGTTATATCACCTCACACGAAGACCCAAGTATTAATACCACAGCATACGGTTCTGGTATGAGGTCCCTAACACCATGAATAGAACAAGACATCCTGACATGCCATCTGCATGATAGAACCTTGCAGATGAAACCAGTGGTACTTTGCGTGCAAGTTCCTTGATTGACGCAAATGTAAAACTTGAAGAACCAGAAAATCCATGTTATGTGAGATCTATATTTCACCATGAAGTGGGAAAAGGAGTTGCACCCCTCTTTACTTACACGTCCATTTATCAGTGAGACCTATTTCAAGACTAAGTGCTATCATTCTCGCCCGACCGACGAAAGCACAAAATCTTTAAGATCAACCGTTTGTTTACATGGAGTACCAAAGTTCCACAAAATTCCACGATCCACACGCAAGATACAGTTCATTAAAAGGAAACAAAGACAACCATCATAGTGCAGCTTAGCATGTAGTGTATGAATATCAGTCCACACATGCACTTATTACCGGTGGTGGTTGTTAAATATTAGAGAAGAAACTTGGCATGCAGCATACAATTAGCAATTTGTTTTATTTTACTCAAATCCAGCTTATCATGTGAAGATACTTGTAGCAAAAAGGGAATAAATCTTTATTCTTTTTTTAAATAATAAATTTAATACTTTCCTTTTTATTGACTTAAATTGATTTTCTAAGTCTCTTCTATTTGGAGGTGATTAATTGAATAAAATCTACCGATTTGGTAATTTTTGGACTTTTTTAATAAGCAATATGTAAAATAGAATTTTGTGTGTGTACATATTAACGGTTCAACCGTGGTTTGACTCCGATCAAGCTTCTTTTTAGTGAACCCGTGGCTTCCTCGGTTCGTTCACCAGTCCGGCAAATCGTTGCAATTAGGTGTCTTCTTTCCACAACCTCCTTCCACAAACAGACATGTATATATAGGTTTAGATAAGGCAAGCCATTTTGAATATTCATAATTTTATAAACCATCAAGTAATTCTATTTCAATGGTTTGAATTGACCCGATATGTTGTATATGGACTTAGGGTTTGCGGTTTAAGAACTTAGTTTGCGATTAAAACTACTGTAATATGATCTTATGGTATATGACATATTTCATTGATGGTGTTGGTCATATGTCAATCGTTCACAACCATCGACGACTTAATTCGACTGTTTGATACAGTTTGAAGTTTGATATATCAAAATAGTTACCTCTACAGTTCTATCTAAACCATTGTTTCATTAATGGTTCTGCTTCAAAGTTAACGTTGAAATATTCTTCAAAAGATTTCGAGTGTCGATCGTTCACTTTTCCCAAACTTCGAAAGAACTATTTGCACTGCTGAATCCATTAATTATGTGTTTCAGAAGATCTAAAATAATATGAAATCTGTCCATTTGTCCCTCAATAAAAACCAAGTCCGACAGAAACAATTGAATTAGAAAAACAAAATAATCTGAAATCTGCTGAAACCATTAATAGAAGTTGAACTAGTTGTTGTTACAATTTAGCACTTGCTTCAAAGCATACCTGGAGGTATTTATCGGTAGCGGCCGGAACTATCTCCTGGATGGGCAAGAGGATGAAAATTTTGCAGGTTCACCTCTGAGTTAATTACGGATGGGGAAAAGAAAAGCAAAGAAGAAAAATCATCTGCCTCTTAAGGGAGTGATCTTGAGGACCAAGCCTGGGAAAACATCATCAGGGTCTTGAATGTGAGGGTTGTTCTCCACAATGAATGGGTCGTCGCATTTGTCGCTTATGCTGTAGAGAGTCTCCCCTTCTCTCACAACGTAAATCTCGTCACAACGTATGGGAACTTGTCTCTGCTCCGAATCGTTGCAAAGAAGCATTATGAAGACGACTATGGCTATAGGTAACAGGAAAGAGATCATAGAGGTAGATGATGATGATGACGAAGATGATGGCTTTGCCATAGCAAACTTTTGATGAGTTCTTCGATGGATGGTTTACATTCTGAGGTATCTATTACTTACCTTATATATATGAGTGAGAGAGAGAGAGAGAATACCGTGAGGATAGATTGGGGAACGAGTTTATTTTTGTTGGTGGGGAAGAAATAGCGACGTTTTGTGGGCTTTGTAGCGAAGCTTGGTTTGTTGTCTTTCATGGCTGGTTTGGTTAATTTCTCTAATGGTATGTTGACTCTCTCTCATGGTTATATGACGTCCTTGTGGATTATTGTTAGTGAAAAATCAGGTGATTATCAGGCTGAATTGTATGTACATCTCTTCCTGTAAATATCTACCTAATTAAACTCTCATTCCGAGGATATCCAAACCACATTAATATTGTCTAATCTTTGGGCCTTTTCAAATAAACCCTTCTTATTGCACACAGAGCATTGGCTCATTTGGCAGGGCTCTCCGATTCCCACCTCTCAAGTGGTGAGTTCGATTCTCGGGGCTTGGTGTGTGTCCATGAGTGTTTCCTTTTTAAGGCAAGGGCATGGTTTTGTGAACCAGTGGGAGCACCTCCGTGTTGAACTCGGGTCCTGAACTATTTCAACTCAATATCTGCACTCAAATTCCTAAATCCTCCACTTGATCTATCTCATCCTAGAACAAGGCCTCTAAGGACATTTCACCAAAATCTCTGATGTTACATGACTCGCCAACTCCTCCCTAGACATCAATTTTCAATTCAGTATTTATAGAATCACAAAATAGCAGACTTTTAAGAATTAACTCTTGATGGCAAAGTGTAGAACCGTTAATTAGAAAATGTAATAGTATGAAGAAAATAACAGATAAGTGATATATATATATAAAAGGAATGATAGGATACTCTTGAAGTAAGGTGTACCACTTAAACCAAACGGAAACAGCCCAATGAAACACCGTTCTCTTCACAAGGTGGAACTATTCATATGACAAAGAAGGTGTCTTGCTTGATCTTCGATCATCCATCAAGAAAATCCGAGAGCATATGATCCCACAGTACCCTATCATATATATATATATATATATATATATATATATATATATATATATATATATATATATATATATGTATATATATATATATATATATATATATATGTATATATATATATATATGCACGATAAAACAAGCCATGGTGAAAATGTATCTTGTCTTGATCTTCGATCATCCATCAAGAAAATCCGAGAGCATATGATCCCACAGTACCCTATCATATATATATATATATATACATATGGATCCACGATAAAACAAGCCATGGTGAAAATGTATCTTGTGACCTACAAAATGTGTAATTCACATTCAAAGGCTCCAAATCAACAACAAGTGACGTACAAAAGCCTGGTTGTCAGAACATCGCCCTCACATGTTTGAAAAAGAAAAACAAAGTATGGTTTTACCAAGCAAATTATGTTGAATACAACCTTGAAGTCGTGAGACTACCCTTTTCTTTTCCCTTTTGCGGTTCTAGTGGTTTTATAACAACAATATAAAGAGAAATGAACTTTATTATGCTTGTTCAACTATCAAGATTGATCAACCCAATATCTTGCACAAAGTCAAATGAATGCAAGCCCATTCAACGAATTGTAAAATAGCATATAAAATAATAGTTTACGAGAACTGCTTGGAGAACTCAAAAACGATCCGAGTGTTTTTCCTAGTTCAAGGTGAATTGGTTGATGAGGCTTCACTTGTTTATAGAAATAGAAAAAGTCTACATATAAATTTTATTTAAACTGTAATATAGTTTTATCTTATAATATATGATTTGAAATATGTATGTTTTTAATGTGTTTATAATTCTAAAGAGATCACATCCATCTACGAGCATGGTTGTTTGTGCTCATAGTTTATTATATTATAGGATTCATATAACAGTGGTATTGAGAGACGTAAGTGATACCTATAGTACGACAACACGTAATGGTTAGTTGTATTGTTATTAGTTTTATTATTTGTTGTTATACTGCTTTTTTGTTATAGCACCATGTGTACTTCAACCTTGATTGTAAATAAATAGATATATGTTGATTACATTTTGAATTTTATGGGTTATGACACTGTTGGATTATCACCGGTCTACATAATTTGGCCACGTGACATGAAACCGGCCTTATGTCCACATTGAACGAGTTTTGTGGGTCATTATATAATATTTTCTTGAGCTAACAATCATAATATTCCTTATGTTTGATACATGTTATCCTTTTTTTTTTTCCGGGATTCAACGAGGAAGCTGCTTCGAACTCGGGACGTTCATTTGGGAGTCGAACCCCAGCCAGGTGAGATAACCCTCTGGGTGATGTTCTTATCCTATTACTAAAAATAGTTTATTTTCTCCTGATTTTTGTGACTTTTAGCATTTTAATTTAGTTGTCCATTAAACAAAGAAAAATGATAAATATTATACAGTGTTGAGCATATGTTACATATAATACGTGTATGGATACAGGGCATACGATACAATTCGGGATAGAAGATTTACAACATTACAGGGAACCACTTAACTTTCTTATCACGCTTACACACACAAGTTTTGTTAATTTCCTGGTCAGAGAATCTTATACAGAAACCGCATTTACAGCAATTGGGCTGCGTACAGTACGTTTTCCATCACCCCATGTTAAATAGCTAAAAACATAATTCCCATTACTGGGAGTTTGCACTGTAAATTGCAGTGTATAGGAAAGCTTTTGACCACTTCTAGTGAACTTAATCGTGTCTGGTGTTACTGTTACATTAACCCCTGTTAGTGGCTCAATTGTTGCCTCATAAACCGAACCACTTTTGCCATAGTTGGTGAGAGTCCGATAGACTGATGCTGTGCCCCTCAACTCTGCCACAGCAATGGAAGGACAGTTCAGATTGTGGGCAGCGATTGCACGGTTAGTTCAGTTGATTGGTTCACCAATGAGATATTGCAGTTGAAATTGTGTTGCATCTGTGCCACAAAGGTCTATGAGATTCTCCGAGTCAAATTCATACACTAGACCTGGTTCCAGTGCAGCAATTGGATTGAGATGTCCTGATCCATAGTCGAAAGGAGTTGCTGAAATGTCTTGTGGTTGCTTCAGTATAGGGCCTCCTGTATTGTCTTTTAAGAGTCGCTGAATCAACCATGAACAAACAAGTCACAGGTTAAGTATTCATCAACTAATGATAGATGATTGGTTGCAAGTAACAAGAAAGTGACAGTTTATGAACCACTTCTCACTAAAAGATTATATTAACCAATTGATCTTTAGTAATAATCAAGTCTACATAAGATACCTCAAGGAGAACCTCCATTGATTTCTCCAAGGGGACCAACATGAACAAATGAAGATTCTCTTTAGAACACCCCCTACTTTATGAAAAAAAATGGATCACCACGCTAGAATACTCCAAATTCACAAGGAAAACCAATAAGGGAATACAAATTACAACAAAGGTGTTTCTCAAGGACCATCACAAGGTAGATTGCTAGTTTACATGCCTCATCATAAGCATAGGCTCCTCATATTTCCCACAATTTCAAAATATGAGGAACTTAAAGGGCAGACGAGGAGAAGTAAATTTCATCAGATGGCTCTTCCAATGTTGATCAGACCATCAAAAACCTTGTTAGTTCAGAAACTTTCCGAGTGACTCATGTTTCTAAACCGTGTTAGTTCAGAGACTTTGTGAATGAAACTTGGTCCGAAAGATGCTTGGTTCTAAAAGTGTCGAGAAGACAGCCAGAGGACTCTATACTGTAGTATCGTTTCTATATTAAGTCAGTTCCAATCATCAAACGGAAGTGAACTTCATATATACCTGTTGTCACCAAGGCAGACTTGATTGCTGCTGGTTCCCATGATGGGTGGAGAGATTTCACCGTTGCTGCAGCACCAGAGACATGAGGGCATGACATAGAAGCCAGAGATTATGTTACCGATGTTAACCCAGCTCATGGTGGTGCTACTGGAGACCATTCTGCCAAGATGTTCAATCCCGGTGCTGTTATATCAGGCAGTTTTAAAGGTCGAGGTTCTGTTGGGGGCTGGGGACGGGGGGTGGGGGTGCGGTTGAATTTACCTTGGTGGTGTCCGGAATCATAGTGCTCGGTCCCACTGAAGAAAATTCAGCAATCTGTGGTGCTGGTTTGATACCTAGTATGGTTGCTGGAGATCGGATTCTTGCTATAGGATTCCTGAGATGCATGAAGAAAACATAATTATCAATCACAAACTGATCTTATCCTTTTTACTTCAGACTTGAGGCAAACCTAAAGAGCCAAAATTCCTGTGAAGACTTTAGTTTGACTTGGTTGCTTCAGCATTTGCAGAAGCTATCATAGTTATACAAGATTTTTCTCCGTAAATTCAAGTCTCTACAGTATTTTCTTACTTCCAAGGAATTTTGGGCCGCTATCTATGAAAATTTGTGTTTTGGGATTCAATATCTTGGTGATTAAAGAGTTTTGGTGGCTTGCAATCATAACCCAAGTGACAGAGGCGTGTAAATCAGTTAAGGCATATGGAAAACATACTTTTGAGTGGCCATGTACTGCAGAAGTTGTTGATATTGCTTCTGTCCAAGCACAGTTGTAGGTATTACATAAGGAATCCCCAAAAGATGGGGTCCAGGAGCACCATTCCCACACACCCGGCTTCTTTTCACCGAAATACTTTTCCTCATCCTGCCCCCACTTTTGCGTTTTGTGTCAATGGTGCACAGAACAATCTTCCCAGCAACCAACTTAGGATCCAGGCAGTCATGCAATAACCACAAAATTGATAACATCAACGACCTAGTAAAATTGTGGTACAGAATGAGACGTAATGTGAGGGTACCAGTTAACAGGGGAAATACAACCAGCCAAGTAGATCCTAGACATCAATGTAGGATAAATTAAGAACAGAAATCTTAGCCAAGTAATCCGGTGAAGTCGTACCATTTTTTCTGTAACGAACATATTAGATTAACTCCCTAAGTAACTTTCAAAATATCTTGCTAACAACGATGACTCTGATAATAAATCTTAAGGAAACAAGGTTCCCCTAGTCTAAATTGTTTGAGAATTCAGGGCGACTAAAACAACTTGAAACCAATTGTGCAATCACAGCTTGTCTACCTTATATTCCTCAATCAGGGCTTCCTTGCATCACTATACCAAGGTTTGGCTCATGGAGAAAATAGTCCTAGTACATGAGACCCGAAATCACACACTTTACAATACTATCCACATTCCACAAAACTCTTTCTGTGCATTTAATGCATGACCACCTCAACACCTTTGGTGCTTTCTGGCAAGCTGCATTACTTTCAAAGAGAAGAGAACTGGTCAGGTTCTCATTTTCAGTGAAATTCATGTTGGTGTCCCTAAATATTTAAATGATATATGTGAAAGTCCTAAAGTGTAAAAAGTCACATGTGAAGGATTTGTTCATGTGATGATCAAGAGAATATAAAGTTTAGTCCTATATCGAAAAATGTGATCAACTCACATGTCTTATATAGTTGGTAGCTCATGAACCTTAGTTCAAAGAGCTTGGAAAGGACATCGTATACCACACACATGCGTCGGGCAGGGGCCTGTTCTTGAGAATTGTCTTCGGTTTATTTTTTACATTAAATTCTTTTGATCTATCAAGAGTACACGTGGAAATGATTACAAAGTGGAAACAATTAATGACCTTAATAGTCGCGATGGTTGGATCCGAGATCCATGATCTATCATGAGCACTATAAATAGGAGATTAGGCTCATAATCTCGCACACTTATTTTTCTCCACTCTCTCTCCTCTTTCGGTTCTCTGCGTTCTTTAAGTTTTTTCATAGCCCTCCTTCTCCTTCTCCCACCATAGGCGACTCATACGTTCGTCGAGGTCAACTCGAAGCAAGGTACATGCTCTTCAATTATGTTTTATTATGGGAGGAAGGCATTTCATTATGGGATGAAGGTGGGCATACCCTACGTACTCATAGCAGGACACTTGTTTCTCTAAAGTAAGTTCGCAAGGATATGCTTATGCTTATGTTTTTTATAATTATGGCTTATTTTGGATGTAGTGTTGTTTATGATTGGGGCATATTGAATATTGTTTTATTATGCATGTATGCCTACTATTCTTTCCACCAATCGGAACACTTGGAGCTGCTGCATGAGACCCTTCGATCAGTTCATGAAACTCATCTAATCCTGCAGGAGTTAATGAATCACCCAGCAGGTTAAGGTATCGAGCAATTACTATTCACATCTTACTGAAACAATACACAGAAGAATAACCAGACACACTGACTAAAGAATCATACACGAAAACCAGTAGTATTCCACAAAAAGAGCCTTAAAATCACCTGAATTTCGTCTTCTGATGAACTAAAAACAACGAAAAACAGATTCATCGCCCACTCCTTCACACTCTCGCTCACTCTCTCTAGGCGCACGCACCGACAAGAAGCAATGAAGGTTGGAAGGAAGCAAGCGTCAGCAACAGACTCCTACTTATATAGAGTGGAGGGAGCCACCGGGTGGGCGTGGCCTGCGTGAGGACACGTCAGCAGACGCTCATTTCTCACGAGCTGTTCCCCGTCCGCCATACGAGGGACTGTGGCCTTCCAAAGGGGTTCTTGACGTGGTCACCGAGTCGCATTCCCACGAACCGGGTTTTCCATCGAACCGGTAGGCGTAGCACAGTAGGCACCCACTCTTATTCGTCAATATATTTAGTTTTATAAGTAGATAAATATAAAGCCAAATAAGTTATACGATGTAAACAATTGTACAGGGCTAGATTATTCTTGCGAGTTACTCAGTTCATGTCTCTTCTGTTCAAGCTCGGCTCGCTCGTATCTCAAGCTCGACTCGAGGTTGATTGTACCGAGTAATGTGTATCTAATTACGGAACGCAGGAACATTGCCGATTTGGAACCGAAGTGGCAGTTTTAACTAGAACCGAATGGGACCAGACCCAAAACTGAGAACCACCCGGTTCAGTTCTGGTTCCACCTTCCATAGAACTAGAACCAATGGTGAAACTATATTGGAGGCTGAGCTTTAGCTCTTCAATGCGGCTCTCAGACTAGGGGTGTTTACGGTTCAGTTTGTTTCGATTCTAACCTGAACCTCGAACCAAACCGCTAGATTCGGTTCTCAGCTTTTAGATAATCAAACCGAACAGTGAGATATCTAGAACCTAACCGAACCAAATCGCCGGTTCTGGTTCAGTTAGGTTTTGACCTTGATGTAAAATGATGGGTTGCCATCGAAAAATACATAATAAGCTCTTACCATTTGAACTTAATGCGATGATAGGGATAATGGAATCAATAGAAGTCGATACAAAAATGGATCAAACAATAAAGTTAATATAAAATTGATCAAATGAATTGATAAACAAAAAAGACGACACTAAGAGGCTAAGCTTTTATTTTATATGTGACTGTGGCTGAGCTTCTCCCGGTTGTGCTCTTTGGGTTCTTCACTTGATAAACAAAATTGATGAATAGAATATGAGTAAGACTGGAAAGGGGTGTTTTAGTTTTATCCTTTTAGGATTAATATTAGTGGTTGGTTCGGTTCTTAGCTAGTAACCAAGAACCAAACCACTTTTTTTTATCCGATAAGAACCAAACACTTTTTTTTATCCGATAAGAACCGAACCGAACCGAACTGAACCATTGGTTCGATTTAATCAGTTCAGTGAACACCCCTATCTATACACTTATCTTCCTTTGTCGCACCCTTCCTCCTTGAAAGGTGTCAATCGTGTCATCCTCGTGGGATCTCACCGTGTCCTGGTGATATAAGATGGAACCCCTAGAGGCGAATGAACTTTGAGTGCCGTTCTAAACCCCCACCTAGTTTTGCCCGCTTCCAACCCGGTCCAGTGGATTGACACGGAACAGGATCTGACTTGGAAGCAGTCGAAATTTGAACTGGGAGAACCGGATCTCGAACCTGAGCGAAACTTAAACCGGAGAATACCCATGGTTCGGTTTCGGTTCCACGTATAGGTGAACCAAACCGGAACCAACGACTCCAACACCTTTTTTATTAACCTTTTAAAACTTTCAGTGTAATTTATATTCTTTGGACCAAAGCTGAAACGGGAATAGCAATCTCCATTGAACCAGAATCGGCAGAATTGGAACCTACAAGGGGCTGGCCGGTTCGGTTCTGGTTCAAGGTTTTGGTGGAACCCGGAACAGGACAGGTCTACCCCCATCGGGTATATGAGACCTTGAACTTTCATGTTCTTATTTTCAAGACAAAGGAACATGCATATGGATGGCATTTTGAGCAACCCATTTTGAGTTCGTACTGAACTTTGGATTTCAACACCTTTGGCTGTCATGGCTCATTGCATAAACCCAAGCCCCTAGTCAAGGCAACTACCAGTCCCGGTCCCGGTTCCGGGTCGAGTTTTCCCGGGTATTGAAAAAAAAATCTTGCATTAACATGTATGTAAGTAGTGGGTGGCTACTACCACAAATGTGAATAAAACCACCAATGATCACATTATTTCGCACAAACAAATTTTTTGCAGCTTTTTTTCCCTCAAAAACAAGAAAGCAAGTCCAAGAAACCTGACGATTTTACTGGAATAGAAACTCCAAAGCTCACGAGCGCTCCTCTATTAAATTAACCGGTGTGTGCATACACAAGGTGCAAGCGAAGCGAGGTGAAGTGAGCATGGCTTTCTAGAGCTCATCCTTAGCTTGTATGTGGCTGGTTGAGTCTCCTCCCACACCTCCGGATTCACAACCGGTGCTTAGACTGTGGATCCATACCTCATCTCCTATGGTGGAGTCCTCGTCGTCGTTGCGATGCCACTCCCAATGAGCATGCGTCATGTTAAGAATATGCAGCCGGCCGTGCCCGAAGCTCGACTCCCGGAAGAGTGAGAGACTGGACTGGGTTTTCTTAAACCTTGATATTCATTCAAAATATAATAACATCACTTGATTTTGTTCAATTATTTCGAGAAGGGCATGTGTGTGTGTGTGTGAGAGAGAGAGAGAGCATATATGTACTGACTCTAAAGCAAGGCCTTCTCTATTTCCTCCATCCCCAATCGTCACATACATGGGGCCGCATGAATTAGCACTGTTGTTATAAATCCTCGTCTGCAGATGTGTGAGTGGTTATACACACAAAAGAACTAATGTAATTGGATCCTTTTGGATTTGGATAAAAATATATTTGGCAGACCCAAGGTCGAGATTTCAAGCCATCTTGTATTAGTGCATCATATGAAGCTTTTGAAGTTATGCAAATATAAAAAACCAACTTATTTAGAAAAGAACGGATGACATTTTGAATATATCAAGCTTTTTAGGGTTTAGTAGCAAGAATGGACATGAATACGTATATCAAGAGTACGCGAGTAAGGATAATTTCTCTACTTACAAAGCGTTCGTAGGAGTGAACGTGACCGGCGAATACCATGTCAACACGTGCATTGTAGAGCAGGTCTTCCATTGTCTTCCTCATGCTCTCCCCCTCCCCTTGGTGAGCAGTGTTGGTGTTGTACCATGGTGCATGCATCAACACGATGAGCCATGGAGTCCTCTCCCTGTTAACCTTAGCCAAGTCAGCTTGAAGCCACTTATACTGAGCCGAGCCGTCCTCAAACTCGGCATAGGATCCCAGCATGATGACGTGGACACCGGCCACGTCGAACGAGTAGTACAGGTTGGATGCTGAGTTGGACTGTTCGTAAGGCATGCGCCACCTGGCATTGTATGATAGGAAGGCATGGCTGGTGAGAAGGGGGATGGACTCAGCCTCATGGTTGCCTTCTGTAACCATCCATGGTCTGCTGCTGGCTAAGGGCTCGACGAATCGACCGAAGGTATCCCACAGGGATTGATGGCCATCTGCATAAGAGAGGTCTCCGGGCAGAAGCAGCATGTCATAGTTTGAGTCTTTTATGTGCTCTAGGGTGGAAGCCGTCCATTCCGTTTGACCTAAATCACCTGTCAAATTTAAAAAGTTGAGAACAAACAAGTAAGATTAAGCACCCAAAACTTATCGAAAAGAAAAAAACTTGTGAATTGTTTTAGATATATAATATAAACCGCAGTTGAACACGTGATAGTATATATATACATATATTATATAAAAGAAAACCATACCTTGTTCATCACTAACCTTGTTCATAATGTCTTACTATTGCTTTTCAGGAGTATGAGTGTTATTTTTAAAGATTGTAATGGTATTTGAAAAATTATGAAGATAGATTTATTATGCTCATGTTACAAAAAAAACAATAGTCAGGCATAAATGAGAATCTAAATCATTGTTTACTTTTTTACATATATACTTTATTTAAATGTATATCTTTTGCTTTTCAAATTTCAATTATTCATAAACTCAAGATAGATGAATAAGATTTGTTTGAATATGTTAACACCTAAATATGTAGCATGTACCGGATTCTTTCTCTATTTATCTATATGTTATATATATGTATATATATATATGTGTGTGTGTGTGTGTGTGTGTGTGAGAGAGAGAGAGAGAGAGAGATAACTGGAAAAGAACTGGATAGGAACAGTGGATTTATATGAAAAAGAAATACATGGGAAACCAACCAACAATTGCAAATGTAATGAGAAAGGTAGAGGGGGGCGTCTTGAAGCTGAACTCTGGTCCAACGCTTCCACATCGATAATAATATGTGGTGTCTGGATCCAATGGCCCAAGTTTCACATGGTGGATCTTGCCTGAGCTGTATAAGAAGTACCGGTAAGACGTATTTTCTCCGGTGGCTGATCTGTCATATTTTTGCGAAACGTTGCCATATTCAACAAATGAAGGTACATTCTTATCTTCAGTGATCCATGTCACCCTCATTTGATCTTTTCCCACAATAGATGTATGAACCTGAGAATTAATTTGCTATTCAGGAAAAAACAGAACAAAAAGAGTGATATGTACATATTCACAATTTTGCAAGAAATGGATATATTATTTCCTTGTTATATTCGTTATAAAAGAGTTCCTGATTGCTGTTCCGAGTATTTATGTAACTTGTTTAATGGAAGTTAAATATTACTTCTTTATTTCGTTATATTCGTTATAAAACAGTTCCTGATTGCTATTCAATTAATTTTTTTAATATGGAGAGGTGTTTACGAAGTTACGTCCTGCATATCATACTCTGAACATGTCTCAATATCTAAACTCATTTTGAAAACCTTTTGAAACCACACCGGAATGGAAACGTATGGGAATCCTTTTCAGACGTCATTGCATATCTTCACAAGCTTTCCTTCTCAGACTTTCGCTAGCTTTTGTCAACTGCAACCGCCATGGCTGTAACTAGAGAATGATTCTCTTAACAAAGCCTCTGCAGATACTCATGGAGTGCCAAAAGAGAAACCAAAATCGTCGCAAGTCAAGTTATACATGCGATATTTTGGCGTTCGTATTTTGATTTGTTACTTGGAAAACCCCATTGTGGAGGTACGAATTCGTCACGAATCCCAGGACAGTTTAAGGTAAACCCTAATAATAAAGCTGAGGAGAGTTAAAGCACTGGTTGGCCTATCTAACAGTCGGATCCTTCATAATTTGTTGTTGCAGACTTAATTATGAAAGGGATCTCCCAGAGAATTAAGTAGCGTTGTGGTAAAGGAAGAGGGTAGAATTATACGTCAAATGACATCTAACATAATTGCGCGCCGGAGACTTACTCCAGTATATCCTTTCAGTGTATATTCATTCATCTGTAATTGAACGGCTACCTTCACATGCAAATGATTCTATAATTTAATTTGACTAACTTCTCACGACAACATACTTTGTGATAAAATCTGAGACAGCAGGCTATGGAAGCCAGGAATTTATGCTGCGAACATGGCGCAACTTCTTCCAACAAGCCTTGGGGGAGGAGTGAAGAGAGAGAGAGAGAGAGAGAGAGAGAGAGAGAGAGAGAGAGAGAGAGAGAAAGAGACGTACCTGCTGTGGGTGAGAATCAGAATGGTGATGTGGCGTGTGGATTATGCTGCGGGGAGGCGGCCGCTCGTAAGCAGCAGCTCTATGATGCACAAGAAGGCCAAAGAGCAGCAGTATACCCGCTAGGGCGAACCCACACAACTGTGCCATCTTTTCCCTTCTCTTCTCCAGCAAATGGCCAGAAACGAACTGCTAAAGATTACGGTGATGGTTTGTGAGAGATGGTGACGGCGGTTTCCCGAAGGCCAAGCAATTCTTCAGGTGGTTTTATCATAAGAACAACGTTGAAACGGTGACTTTTTTCTTTTTGAAAGACGTGGAAACGTGAAGTATGCTTAGAGGCAAGTGGGATATCCTCTAGATGATCCTCTTTCTCTCTGTATATCTGAAGCTTCCTTCGACTTGTCAACTACTTGCAGATCCAATGACGACCACTTTATTTTTTTAGGGAAGATGTTCACTTCAAACTGAATCACGCATTTCTTTCTTTGAAAGAGTCTTCATCACGTCTCTCTTGTTTGTGTACTTGATTAATTTTTTCCCATTTGCACATCACTTTTGGTTGTCAGAATCGGTTTCGAATTGATTCTGTCTTTTAGAGAATTTATTTATTTCACAGTATTGTCCATTTATCCTAATTGACCGCAAATTTTAATCTAATAAAAAATGAAAAAGGTTTTTCGACGATTTCTTTCGCCACAATTGAAGTTGTCTTATATTTCATCAATGCACACCGACAGCCAAGGATTTGGTTACCGTAGACGCTCATCTGAACAAAGTTTTTATGGCTAAAAGCATTTATAGGGCGCCAATTATGGCAGAGATACTTGTAGACACGACTCTGGAAGTCTCTTGCCATCTTGCTTTGATGAATAAATCGGCTAAATGGTAGGTACTGATCGATTCCCTTATTATCTTAGAAGGGAATGCACTATGAGGTTAAGGATCTCAACGTGACAGGAGGTATAACCTAACTAGGGTTTTGGTATAAGATGTGCAACAAAGGAGATAGAACCCTTCAACGCTGGGGCTCTCTCACTCCAACTTGCAGGTGACAAGTTCGATTTCGGAGGGAGGGGGGCGAGGGTGCATGTGTTTGTGTGTTAGGCTTAGGCCTGCTATTGTAGCCCCAAAACAGAAAAAGGAGATGAATAAAGGAATTGAACCTTGATTTTTTTTTTCAATGGCACCTCGAAACATCAAATACGGAATCTATGGTATGAAACTCTATTATAAGCCAACAACAACAACAAAGCCTTTTCCTATACTAGATGGGGTCAGCTACGTGAATTCTTTGTTGAGAATTCTATCATGTGTCATGTTAGCAATTAACTCACAATAAGTTAGATCATTCTTTATTGTTTCTTTCCAATACTTTTATGGTCGTCCTCTACCTCTTTTACTATTTTCAAAATCTATTTTTTCATACCCTCTTACATGTTCTTCTTTTGATCTTATTTCTATATGTCCAAACTATTTTAAATGATATTCTCTCGTTTTATCCTCTATTGGTGACATTGAGTAAAAAACTTTAGCATCAAGCATATGTGGGCTATAGAAATTGAACATAGGAGCTTCACACAAGAACCCAAGTGCTCCTCTCTCATGTTGTTACCCATTTACCTCGCATGAAAACCCAAGTGTTAATACTACTTACAAATCAAATACAAAATCATGATTTTTGAAGCTTATGTGAGTCTAAACCAACAGTTCTAATACCAAGGATCAAACACACCTTATCAGTCTAGGTTTAACCATAAGTGCACAAGTTTTGACTTGGATACCAGTCCACATCAAACACACAAGCCATTGTAACCCGACATGCTTAGGAATGGCAATTACTCCAGTTTCGATCGAAGTCGATGAAACTGGATTTCAATTCATCGTTCATTCATAATTAGGTTCAGTTTAGAGTGACAATTTCCAATAGTGATTCACACCCGAATAACAGAGGTTGTGTTTTATGTGTAAATATTGAAAAGACACTCGGATTGCCTGATAAAGCTTTTTATTTGGAAAGGAAACACTGAGTACTAAATTTGACCTCCTCTCGTTACCAAGCCAAACGGGGCAGATTAAGTTACTGTAGAATTCAATCCAAACCCATATCATCGACAAAATCTTACATATATTAGATTGGTGAGTGGAAACTTATTTCTTGAAAGGCAAGATGAGGTTAGGCGAGACCTCAATCTGACTTGATGCACTTGGGTTGACGGATCGTGTCACCTTTAGTTCATGTTCTTAGACATATATTGGGAACTTCGAGTGTTTATATATATATATATATATATATATATATATATATATATATATATATATATATATATATATATAGAGAGAGAGAGAGAGAGAGAGAAATTAGTCCACGCACATGTACTTATCCTTAAACATTCTTAAGAATTTCAACAGTTTCATTTGTACGATTGAAATTAAAATTTTAAAAGTATAAAATAAAATTTTCAAAAGTAAAAAAATAACAATACTTTTTACAGGTGTAATAAGTGCACCCAGAACTATTTATTTTTTTACTTTAAAGATCTTAACTATTGTTTTTAAAAATCAAAAATTTGAGATTTTTAAGAAGATTAAAGCACGAATGAGTGTGTGCAAGGACTATGCTCTTTCTCTCTCTATATATATATATATATATATATATATATATATATATATATATATATATATATATATATATATAGAGAGAGAGAGAGAGAGAGAGAGAGACTCACAAGCACAACTAGTTCCAAAGGATACATCCTCTAAGGGGAAGTGCAGTGCATCTTTGAGGACATCAAATAAAGACAGATTTCTATTTGGGAAAGCTCATCAAAATATTAAAGAGCAATGAAACGAAAGGGATAAGTTATGTGATTCGCAACGTAATCGAGGAGTCGTATAAGTGATCCCATGTGAGCCATGTGACCAACATCTTTTTAAAATGGATTTGGATCAAAATGGGGCCAAATATAAAGTTTCATACCCAACTCATGGAAGAGTGTAGAGGCCCCCTTGAAATCTATAAATAGGAGCCTTGAGGAACTGATCAATGGGAGACCAAGTGAGGAAAACCCAAGAGAAAACCCAAAGAAAAATTATGGGAGAAAATTTCAGCAAAGAGAGAGAGAGAGGAGAGGAAGAAGGAGGAATCGTCCCTAATGTGGTGGTGTTTCCCCAAGCCATCAGTTTCTAAGCCAGTCCAAGGTCTTCAATAAGGTCGGTTTTGTTCCCTTCTCTTTCCTTTCTTCAATTTCATTCAATTTATGTTGTAATTAAGGAGCATTTGTCTCCAAAGCATTGTAATATTTGAAGGGAGGTGCTACAAATTTTCATTAAAGAGCAAAGTTAAAATCGTCTATCATTTGTTTGATTTGTGGTTGTTTCTACCTCAATATACATTATAAACTTATTCTCTCTCCTTTCTTCTATGCTTAAGCTATATGATAATTTCTCTTGATTATTTTACTTTCTTTCTTATAGAATAAAGTCCTCAATCAAACTATTAAAGATCAATTGGATGCATTCATTACTCTTAAAACAAAAAACTATGTTTTCAGCATTTTGCATCCGTCTCATCATTCATTTTTTCAGCTCGAATCTGTAAACACAAAGTGAGCTTTGCCACAGGACTAAATGTTTCGTTATAATCAATATCATAGGATTGATTGTAGCCCTTAGCAATGAGTCTTATATTTTTCAAGATTTTATGAGTCTTATAATTGTATATACCCACTTGTAGCTTATTAGTTTTTTTCCTTGAGGTAGATAGCCTCCTTCCACTCATGACTTTTACTAGCTTCCTCATTACTTATAGACACACCATGTAACTAAGTATTCGTAACAATAGCTTCCTCATTACTTATAGACACACCATGTAACTAAGTATTCGTAACAAAGTTTTGATAACTTTGAAAAGTGCATTCATAAGATACTAAGATAGTACCTTTTCAAACGGCAATAGACATCTCACAATCTCGCTCTATAAGAGGTTGAGGATATGAATTCGGAGATATATCTTTGGTGTTGGTTGATCTTAAGGTTTTGTTACATTTCTCGGGACCTGTGTGTACATCGTGATCTCTTTTGGAGCCTCTTTCTCATGAGGTTCCGATTCTACTTCTCCATTGTTTGCAAAGTTTGTTGAGGGAATGGCGAGTCTTTCAACGTCATCCCTGTTGTTCGTCTCCCATTCCTTCTAACCCCACAAATTTGTCCCTTTCAAACTCTTCCGAGTGAAACGGCCAATTCGACCCCTCTTCATCATCTTCGTTGTAATCCTGGCATGCTCTATGCTAGTCTTCCGTGCAGCGCTTCGTCAGAATTTCATTTTTGCTACTCAAACAAGCACCACCATTGATGCTCCTTCATTCCCTGTAGTTTCCAATGAGACCCTCCTAAGCTATGCGGCTGTCGAGCTGGGAGAATCGGATTCTCGACGACAGATCAATGATCTTCTTGAGTGGAAATCTCCTCAGGGACGGTACAGATCCATCTCTTCCTGGCAGGACAACTTTGGTGACAAACTACATTCATGGCGTGGCCGGATTCCGGTCCAGTTCATGAGTCCAAAGTACGCTGGACTATGGCCGGAATTCCAAAAATCCCTGCGGAATTGGGTGAGGACAAAGAGGTTTCAGCCAGAGGTTATGCAAGAATTGGTGTCCCTTGTTAAGGATCCAATGGATTGGCACTATGGTTTACCTCAAGACAAAAGCAAGTATGCTTCATATGCAGTTGTGGGGAATAGTGGGATTCTTCTAAAGAAGAACTATGGAACCTTAATTGATAGCCATGAGTCTGTGATCAGATTGAACAATGCAAGGACAGCAGGATTCCAGCAAAATGTCAGTTCGAAGACGACTATTTCATTCATTAACAGCAATATCTTGTATCTCTGTGCACTCAGAGCAGGCTGTTTCTGCCACCCTTATGGGGACACTGTTCCTATGTGAAGCTTGAATTGTCAGGAAAAGTTTGTCAGAGAAGCTTGGTTGAATGGAAGTAAAAGTTCTTCAGGGATAAAACATGGATGGACCAAGTTCAAACACCCTGACATGCTAGGGTCAGTTACGAGTAGACGAAAAGATGCAGCATCATACCTACCATTGATGCGCTGCCGGAAATGGTGTGTCTGAAGAACCAAGATCAGGGTTTCCACCAAAGAGACATCATGACCATAGAATCAATATGACTCAAGGAATTAATAGATATCCATACTCCCGAAAGAAATTAGTGTTGCAGGAAATGCTGGAGGCCAACAAAATTCTGCATGTGCTGCAGTCCCTACTCAGCCATGTTTCTAGTATGATAAAGGGATGAAGGATGGGCACGGATTATCAGCCCACTGCGGGTACTGCAGAGAATTAAGTTCCTCCACAAGGGGCAGTATGAATAGAAGTCAAGCCATTTGAACTTGAAGATACTTTCATGGCATTTCATAGCCTTAAAATTGAGTTGCTCAGGCCTTAGCTTAGGCACTTATCTTAGGTATTTTTAATACATGTGTTTAATTAGGACTCTACCATGCCGCTCCGGGGCATCAGCTCTATCCAGAGGAAGTAAACGCAGTTTCAGGCAATGAGTGCCATATCTAGCGACCTCACCATTGGACAAGGTGCAAAGATCGCCCCCAACAACAACAAGGCCATTGAATAATGGTTAAATCCTTGTGTCTTAAAGGACTTGAGTGGACTTTGTGAATTAGCGTTACTATTGGAATATATGGAGAAATTCAAAAGTATGGCCTCCCCAGGAACCAAATTGGAAAAGAAAAATTGAAATCATTTGGAACTACAGTTTCAGGAGACCATAAAGAGTCTCAAGAAAATCATATTGCAGTCTGCCAATACTTCACCTAAATTCTTGTGATTGTTCACTGTAAAAGTATATGTTACAGAGCATGGGTAGGACCGTGCAATAGTCGGATATAAGAATGGCACAGTTGAATGTCTACTTACTAAAACGGGATGTTAGCAATGCAGGTGGCTATTCATTACAATTTAAAATTAATTCGTGAAACTGAAATTCATGCTCCATGTGTAGAACTTTACCAACTTTGAGATTTATTTCCAAAGAGGGAGCGAGAATGAAGTTTCACAGCAAGAGTACTTTCGGAGTTATAACAGAGTTCGTAGATGTAAGAGAAGGGTCGGAAGGGACAAAGGGAGCACTGACTGAGCATTGTACTTCTGGAGTTATAACAGAGTTCGTAGATGTAAGAGAAGGTTGGAAGAAACGAAGGGAGTACTGATTGAGCAGTGGATTCACCTCAGTTATTGTAATACGTCTTGTTGGTAACTGCTATGACAGTTGTCTGTAATCAAGAATGTGGAAAGAAGGAAATTCAGTTGGCAAATCCAGTTGAATACATCATGAAAGGCATAATGGTTGCAATAGGTTATACCAACTGAAGCAAACACAGAACTGCCCGTCACTTATTAGCTATGCGCTCCAGAATCATATTAATATGTACTTGTTACCTTTGCATTATAAAATAATTGAAATATTTCAATTTAGAATTGTCTACTTGAAAGCATGAACATTATTAAGAACAACGTTGATAATTTGAGTAAATGGAATACTCAAATTCAAATATTCTAAATGGTTAACGATCATACAATACACAATTGGGAATTGTATATCTTGTTAAAATCAGTAAGTGTCTTGATCATAATTAATATGTGATTAATAAATAGGAACTGGTGAATATCATGTCAATAGGCACATGATGCAATTATACGATAAGGGCCAGCTGAACACGATCGGGCACGGAATTGAAAGTATAGTTTTCTTTCCTCCTGTATCTGCTGAAATAGTGATTCCATTTCGATTTAGAGGGACAATTTGCTGCAAAGACGCTTGTATTTTGGTGTTCTTATTCAACTTTTGCATTGGCTATGTGCTATTGAGAGAATCTACACTTTTGGTTATGCGGGTCTTCTGACAATCTTTCTTGAGCTTTCTCAATTTGCTTGGGTGTTGTCCTTTTTTTTATTTATCAAAACCATTACAATCAATGTCAGTACATTACAAGACCTTATTAGCTCGAAGAATCAGTTTCGATCATATCCACAATGAAGTATGGTGGTTTCTCTAACCAAATGTTGGATCCCGAGATCTTTGCGAACTTAGCCATGGCATCTGTACAGAGTTGCTACTTCTGGGAACTGCTCTGCTCTGAAAGGCCTCAAACTGTGCAGCATGTCCACAGATATCTTCAAGGATAAAACCACCACGGATCTATGCACTTGCAACTCTAACTAATCAAACACGTTTGTCGCATCACCCTCTAATATGCTTGGTGTTGTCCTTTTAAAAGTTTATCTTTGTAGCCTATAATAGAGAGAACTATATTTTGCATGTTGAGGTATGCATTTCCAGAATTTCTTGACTATTAGGTTAGTTGCAAATGAACAAAAAAAGAAACATCAAGCATGACGCATGGTTAAATGCCATGAGTTCGATCTCTGGTATCTATCATAAAGAGGTTCAATTGGCTCTTGAGACTTGCGCTTTCTCGTTTTTGTTGAGTCAGCAACATTGAGGAATCTTCGAACCTTATGGAAGCAAAGAATCCAAAGACTTGATTGTTATTGTTGTTGTAGTAACTTTGAAGAATCTGGGAGCAAGCTCAACCAACCACTTCTGATCGACGTCCGTGACGCCACTCATACACTCCTTGGTGGTCATAACAAGCTCATTATAGATTTACCCAATCGGGCTGCCTCAAATAAAGCACTGCTAGGATTATATACACCGGTTGATTCTCAACCAGTGTTCTGTACCCTTCTTGAGGATCCTTTCAAGCAGCATGCCACTAAACAGGAATATATTCTCAAGAGAGAAAAATAAAAATACAATCAAGGAACAGGTGATAATAGGCTAACTATCCATGATCGTGAGGATCTGCTTACGGACATCTTGCGCCTTCCTCAATGAACGAAATTGAATGAAATTTTCGATACACCATGGAGTGGAGAAGTTGTTCTCCTTTCAAGCCTCGTACACTGCCAACAGGGTCAAGTGACCACCATCTGGCTGGAAGAATTTAGCCCTTTTCTGATCTGCCTGTGCTTGTTTCACCCTGGGCCGGTAAAAGATGTTCCTCGTCTGGAGCATAGATATAATTGTCAAAATCTCCTCGCGGAGACCAAGATCAACACCAGCAAGAAACATCTTGGACAGAGGTGCATCCAATGGAAAACTCGGCCATCTTCCTCCCAAGTTTTGTTAGCAAGCCCTCTTCATGCAATGCACCTAAATTATATAGCTGCATTATTGCAGAAACCAGAGCTTGTGGTGGAGGTGGATCCATGAAATAAAGGATAACAGATCATTTATTCCCATAAGCCTTCATGGGTAGCGTGGTTAAATCAAGATTAACGCTTTGAATTTAAGGGACGTTGGTCGGCAGCATTTCATGCTTGTAAGCACTTTCGGTGTAAAGCCTACAGAATTTTCCAGGACCAGTTCCGGCACGCCCAGTTCGTTGCTTTGAGGATGCTTGTGAGATGGGTGTCATGACCAGAGAATCCAAGCCGAGCTTTAGATTATACATTTTCTGCTTACCGAACCCAGGATCAACCACATAGTAAATGCCATTAACGATCGATGAAGCCTCGGCAATGTTGGTGGCGTCAACCAACCAGCTTCCGCTTTCCCGGAGATGCCGGTGCGGATATACTTGACTGCATTTAGCTTGGAAGAGCACTATAAACGGGAAGTATCATCAATTCAGGCACATTCTTTCCCAACCCTTTCATTCTCTCGTAAGGGATCTGCAAAGTGTGTCAATTTCCTCTTGTCGTGTCAAAAACAACAGAATGTATCGTTCCTGCTCTGTCAGATGGATCTGCAATTCTGCTAACCGTGATCAATGCAGCATCAGCAGGTCAATATGAGGCTCATTGCCCTGCGGCCGTATCCTGGGCATGACTTATATGGTGATTAACTTGGTAAACTAAATTAACCTGGTCTAATTCTGTCCAAGCATGACATATGGTATCTGGATTTTCTCACATACCGCTTATCCTAGTTGATAGCAATTTGGTTGGCATCATCATCATCGGTCTCTTCTTCCTTTTATTCGAAGGAGACCATGCCATTGACAGCGCTTGAGTTCGGAAAGAGTGCCGGAGAAGGAAGGTTCATCCCACAAAGCGATAGGCTTAAGAGGATAAGATTTGTTTGTTTACATGCTCTCTCTCTCTCTCTCTCTCTATCCATCTATATGTGTGTGTGTGTCGAGTTCATTTTGTAGTGTCAATACATCACTTCGGGAATTCAAGTAGCGTAATTTGATGTCATCTTGGTGCCAATCATCACAAAATGAATTGCAAAAAAA
This sequence comes from Brasenia schreberi, assembly GCA_036023115.1. Lineage (NCBI taxonomy): Eukaryota > Viridiplantae > Streptophyta > Magnoliopsida > Nymphaeales > Cabombaceae > Brasenia > Brasenia schreberi. The sequence continues at coordinate 2,609,283 of JAYKKT010000092.1, read as the reverse complement.
AAGATATTTTGATTATGCCACATGAAACTCTTATCACGTAACGTAAGTGTCCTCAAATTCGCTGTTGATTAAGGATGCATTATGGGGCATCACTGGAGTACCACTCATGGATGGATTGCCACGGCCGACAGTGCCGTGGTTTATAAACATACCTTACTCCTCATAGTGAATGAGCATAAGAAACTGATGGTGGGTCAACTCCATTGTCGGCATCTTTCCGTTTGCATGCGTTCCTGCAGAATGCCTCTCTTTGCGTACGTTGAAAGTTGCACTGAATAAGATCTTGTTTGTATCGAATTTGGGTTCAAGGTCCAATAGTCGCATCATAGCTAAACTTGCATCCGGATCCATCGGACACTCTGGATCTCACTACATTGCATTACCTTAATCCAAACTTTATTCTCTCTGTAATCCGAATCGATTTACATTGCTTAAGAACAAAGATACATGCCGACTTCTATCTGGAGCGGATACAGCATTGAAAATCGTCACAACAATATGAATCAAAATCCAAACCCAGTAGACCGTAGTGACCCAACCCGCCGTTTGAAAAGATCCAATTCTGTATTTTTGTCTCCGAAAACCCGAATGCTGCATCGGGTCATTGGGATTGATCTAATCCAGACAGATCACACCCTTATCTGCCTTGTGTGAGCGCGCGTGCGCTCCTGCGCGTGGGTGTTGTTCGTGAATCGAATATCTAAGCCCAAGTTTGGGATTTTTCTCGCCCCCCTCCCTCTCGCTGTTCGGTGGGCAATATATAACGGGGAAGAGGAAGAGTCTGACGGTGGTCGATGGATTTTCTTGCTCTTCTCTACGCTCTGTTTCGCTTCTTCTCTTTTCCCTCCTGATCCACCCCTCTCTCTTCTCCTCTCTCTCTAGGCTGCGATGGACGGCTCAACGGAAGATGCCGGGGCGCCGGAGTCGTGGGAGTCGGCCGATTTGGAGGAAGGCGTGAAGAGGCTCCTGATCTCGCATCCATCAGTAGTCGACTCCGGCCGAACGAATCAGCCACTTGAATTCTCTGATGATGAGCCTGCTCCGAGTCTCCCGGCAGCAGTTGTCCCCTCTTTGTTGTCCGCTTCCCTCTCCGGCGCCAGCATCGATGCTATCAACCAGGTCGACCAGTTCCTCCGCGAAGCCATTCAGAACCCCCGCGAACGGCTATCCAGTAAGCCCCCTTTCTCTCTCGCGCCTGTGATTAGGGTTTTATTTCTGGCAAGTGTTAGGGTCATGGTTTATTGTTTCCTGTTCTCTGGAAGAGTCTGTTCCTCTTTGACTTGGTTTAACCCCGATTCTGAAACGAGGATCTATTTATCATTTTCCTACGTTTCGTTTGTTGTTTCTTCGGCTCTAATTTTTGGGTGCCCGAGCTGGTAGGATATGTGGGGGCATGGAGTGACTTTACCTCTCAAACAGAGCTGATTCTAGTTTGATTTGGAACTTCATTATCGATAATTTGGCTAGAATGTGATGGATGTTGTTTCACTGAGAACTATTTGGTGCTAATTTGTTGATGTCTTTTTACTCCTAGGTTGGACGCTGGTTTGAGATTTTATTTGGTACTGTAGTAGATCAGTTCGTTACTGCCTTTGGAGTTCGTTGTTTCTAAAAGCATATCAGTGAAGGCTTATTGCCACCTGACGTAGACATATTCTGCTGCTACATTTGTTTTTAAATCCTACTTTGGTAGGCTTCCCCGAAGGTGAAAGCGAAGGTCTGACTCCGTGAGGATAAACCGCTGGACTCATTGGAACAACATGAGCAACTAGGCTTATACCTAAACCAACTTTTGGACTCCATTTTTAAGCTTACATGCACCATTGTTGACAGTCGAAATTGCTACAGTTTGGTCCTGCTTTTTCCGCTATGATGTATTCCTTTCCCAGTGGCAGCTCAAATTGTAACGTAGTAACCCAAGAAGTGGCCTTGGATGCAATCTTGTTATTTTGTTGATCTTTGTTGTATAGAACAACGAATATGTTTAGGATATAGCGGATTTGGTGATACACTGTTGGAGACGGAAATACCCACATCAATAGCTGGATGGATTCCAGCACTGAAGGAATGTAAATAGAAAAGATCCTCTGGAGAATCCACATTTGTCGAGATCATCTCTGATCGTCGAGGGCCGCAAGTTGTTTATGAGTTTGTGTCAGTGGGAACAGTGTGTTTTTCTTTGTCATGTATCAAGTATATGATAGAAACGATGCTAATATAAAGTCAGTAGTACTTGACTCTTCTAAGTAAATGGGTAAAGCCAACTAGTCAGAAGCTTGAGAAGAGCATGGGAAGGTCAGTGTAGATACCAGCACAATCCATTGCAAGATCCGAGGAGCTACTTATTTATCACAATATCCAGAGGTTTGGCAGTCCAATAACCTATAAATCGTGGATAAATTACTTTTGACATTTGAGGAAAACATCATCTGGGCTAAAGGCCCAAAATCTTTGACAGATGAAGTTCTTTTGTGTAAAGTCTTTCGCTTTTCATATTCATGTTGGAGTACCATCTGATATTCAGTATATGTTTGATATTCACTATGAACATGTGCAACTCTACCTCAAATCCAGATAACACTTATGTTTTTATAAGATTACCAGGAAAAGGCTGTCTCGATATTCATTCTCCCATCTTGTTTAGCCTCCAGTATGCATTACTCAGTTACATATCAATCAAAAGTGAGAAGGATCGTTTTCAGAGGGCATTTATTTTCTTCATGTTCATTACAAATGATTCTGTGGTCAATCCTTTGTTTGTTTTACCTCAAATGTCTCAGGTGTTGGTTTATTGTGCTTATGTGCTTTCTTCTCTCCATTTCCTGCTTCTTAAATCTCTGTGTATGTATGCATGTTTCCGCGCATTTGTGCATGTCTGCGTGCATGTGTTAGACCTAGGACACATTCGAGAATTCGTAAGGTCATTGTTGTGCCTTTTGCTTACAGTTTTGCGAATGGAGCAAGATGTTGAAAAGTTCATGCGAGATACTAGACAGCAACAACTTGAATTTCTGCAGCTTCCAACATCCTACCTAAGATTGGCAGCTCATCGAATTGCGCAGCATTACAATCTGCAGTCCATGGTTATGCACGACAACAATTCAACTGACAGCTCTACTTCAAAAATTGTACTGTGGAAAACACCTGGTTGTAGGCTGCCTCTTATTCGATTGGCTGATATACCTGTAAATCTACCACAGGATGACAGCAGCAAAGTGGCCAAGGTTGCCATCAAACAAAGACCACAAAAAGTGGATCCGACTATGATCAATGCAAACCACCAATATTCCAAGTCAAACCATTTGAAAAGTGTGGAAGAAAGGAAAGAAGAGTACAATAGAGCTCGTGCAAGGATCTTTAGGCACAATAATACTGATAGCGCTGGAGTAAATGTAAGGCCCGAAAGTGAACTGTCTCTTGGTGACAGTTTGCAACATGGCCCTTCAATATTGACCAAGGTGGAGAATATCCCTTTCTTTGAAGGATCAGAAGGTAATTGTGGGAAGAGTTTCGGTGAATCTTCTTCAGGTGCTTTAAGATCAACCAGGAATAAAAGTGACAGAGAGACTGTTGGTAGGTCAAAACCAAACAACAGAGTGGCAATTTTCAGAGATCGTGAGCTTGATCGAAAGGATCCTGATTATGATCGTAATTATGATAGGTCAGTCATGCTAATGGGTAATTAGTAATCATTTTCCTTAGTTTGTTTATGCCTTTAAGAAGCATGCATTAACATAGCCTTCTGGTAATTGACTCGGATAGCCTCCTACCTGGCTTCACATGCTTTTTGATCAAGAGATTGCAGATTAATCTTGCAGCTTGGGCATTTAGGCCTAGGGTTTTGATCCCAAAGTTGATCCTGGAAATTTGACATGGCTCACAGCTGTTTCCTTTTATGCGTATAAATTTTCCTTTGATTTAGACACCCTTTTTCCTGATCAAACCTCCACAGCCAACCTGTTAAGGCACACATTGTCTTCACGAAAAACAAGTACAAAATCATTGGACTTAGTGATTGCTAACTAATCAAAAAAGAGTTGTCATTATTGAAGTTGTTTGCTACTGTAGATCTGGAAATTTTTACTGTTAATTGAGCCCCTATGTATATGCCACTCCTGAAAATTGTTGCTATGATAGTTCATCGATCTTAGCAATATCAAGACTTAGTGATTGCTAGCTAATCAAAAAGATTTCTAAAATCGACATATGGAGGTGCACATCATCATCATCAACTAAGCCTTTTCCCATACTAGATAGGGTCAGATACGTTGGTTCTTTGTTTCGGGCAATTAACTCAACATAAGCTAGATCATTCTTTATTGTTTCTTTCCAACACTTTTGTAATCTTCTTCTTTCTCTTTTAATATTTTCACAATCTAGTTTTTCCTACTTTTTACTGAAGTTTCTTTTGGTTGTCTTCCTAAATGTCCAAACCATCTATATGGAAAGAAAAAGAATCTCTTCCACGTATACTTTCTCATATGCATGAATGATATAGCATTGTGGGGTTAATTTGTAGGTACTTGCAGAGATTTGACCCTGGTTTTGGTTTCAATGCTGGACCCTACCCTGTACAGCCGTTGTATTCCCCTGCACTTAATTATAACACGGAGTTCCCTCAGCTAGGAGCTGCAGCTCACAGGCCCCAAATTTCTCTGGAGCATACACCAAGACCGGTTACTCAGCAGCATCCTCATGGTCCATGGACAACAACTGGATCTGCCACTGCAATAAACTACACGCCTAATGATAGTATGATGGCACCGTTCAATTCTACCCATGCTGGAGCTCATACTTCATCGCCCATCTATCTGCAGTCACCGCAGTATGGATACCCCTCTGGATTGCCGTTTCTGCATCCAAATGAATCTGTTCAACAACCATTTGCACAGGTAAAAGATTTCTTACCAATTACACTTTTGCTTATGTAATAAAGGAAATAGCTCGGTCCATGAAAAATGTGGGTGTCCTCGACTCAGCCTTGCTATTTGCACGTTAGCTTAGTAAAGCATGCAACCCAATAATTCTTCTATGACAGTATAATATAAGTAGTGTGTGTTGTCGATAATTTTGTTTTGTTTACAAAGGAGGCTGAAGCCTAACACGCACACACATGCACCCCAGGAATCAAACTCATTATTACAGCATGGGAGTCAGAGAGCGCTGCCAGTTGAGCAAACGCACTAGGTACGTGTCGTTGGTGGTATTATTTCTTTGTTGTGGTGCTCTTCATAAATGTTTCTTTTAACGAAAACCCCAATAATAAGGTAGCTTTTATCATAAGGCAACTCTGGTTGCATCTTTCCCTTAGGAAGCACATCAAAAAAATGAACGCCAAAGCACGTGAAATTAGTAAGAGATGAATACGGAAGAGAAAACCTGACACTATAAGTCTATCCTTTTCCCAATTTTGCCAAGAAAGGTACAACTTTCCCCCCATTTTATCAGACAAGTATAAGAAGAACAATCAATAAAAAACGAGTGGAGAAAATATGTAGAAAAGAATAAATGTAAAGGTGCATTCCTAAAACATAAATGGGTTTGAAGAAAACGGATGGAAGTGCCTTGTCATATTTGTAAAAATAATGCATTGTTTATCTACCTAAATGATGTCTAAAATGTTGGTCATGTTCATTTTGGTCACCAGTAGGAATCCTTTAGAATCCATTACCTGTCTCTGTCATGTTCGGAATACAAGTCTGACGTTTGAGATTTGAACATGTTCTGAAGAATCTTAGCTTTTTTACATATGAGGAGTTTGTTATGCAGCCTCATCAACAGCAGTCTGAAGCTAGTTTTGGATTAGCCCGGCCCCGTTAAGGGGCTTGGGCCATGCCTGCGCTCCTGCCGGTGATGGGCTATTGATTCAATGATACAGCAGGCCTGGGCACACTGATTTTGTGAACCGGCAGATGATGCGCAGGCATGAAGACTGAGTCTGAGTGGAGCCTAAGTGTTGACAGATCATGCCAGACTTGCAGCGTCAAACTGCTCCATCATTCTCAGTTTTTTGGAGGCAAATTTCGGGTTTTGCAGCGATTGTCTACTCTTCACAAGCTAGAAAGCCATGCTTTTTTGGCCTATACATAGAGAAAGAACAGCCATTCCCAGCCTTATATGTGTAGTTTGAGAGATCGATGGTATGTCATCCTTCTATCACCTTGTTTCCTTTTTGATGCAGATTTTGAACCTCTTCCTCTTTTGCAGTTGGCAACCTCCATAAATTAACAGATAATTGCTGCTTTTTTATGCTGAACAGAAATAACAGTGGATGGACCTCTCTTTGGGCACCTCCTCCTGTATAAGAAGGCATCTCCTTGGACACTGCCTAACAATTCAGGTTGGTGTCTGGCATAAAGTTTTTCTTCTTGTTCCATCCAACGAGTTTTTGTTTTGCTTTCATTTTCAGTTGAAAAGATCAACTGATAAATCATTTACTTGCTTACCAGCTGGCGGACAACATACATGGCTTTATCAAAGGGACACGACTACATCCAATGACCCGGCCTTGCTCAACTTCTAGTTTGTTCATTAGGACTATGTATGTGTATTAATGCCTTATCATAAATGTCAAAGACCTTTACTTTCTGTAAGATCTCATGTTTATCGAGTTATACAAAAGTGCACCGTTCTGATACTGGCTGAAAGGTAGAGTGAAATATTGCACGCCATATTTCCTTGATTACTTTCTACAAATTTAAGAGCTTGTTTTTGAAGTATTCCTTAATTACTTTGTCGATACAAAATATAACTGTGCGGTTTGTTATGGTTGGTTGATAGATCTTGTATCATATATGGCTAATGCTTACTTCCCAGCTTCTCATTTTCTAGCTCCCGATTGCGTAGTTCTGTTACTGTGCTGTATGTCATATTGGCTTGAGGGATTTCCTTTCTGTTTTTGTGCTTTCTTTTCTGATTATGCATACCGTCTTAGAACATGGTAGCGTAGTTGGCATAGTTGGGTTCATTCGCTATTGTGCTTCAATTTTGTTTTGGATTGATTAGATGGGTTTATGTAGAAACCCTTACCAGCTTATGATAAATTCAAAGAACTCAACAAGAAAATCACGGTGGTCTGTCCTTCCAGGAAACGTTGCTTCCCTGCTTATCCAAAATCAACTAGCATCCGCATATAATTCCTGGGGTGTCAAAATTCATTGAAGGACTTCAAATTTCTTACATATTCCGAGACTTGTGGCACATTATCTGGTTTCCCATACACCCACTCGCATGCACATGACATGGATGTAAAAGCTTAGGCATGAGGTTGGATAGGGCCTTATTGAATTCAACTGGTCAGGATCTGGTTAAAGGTAAAAGGATTGGAGGCCTGATTTTGATGAGGGTACAATATGGAGACAAATGGGTTGGCATATTGGGAAGACCCACAATCTTGAAGCCATTCATTCCGTATCTAATTACCTCATTGCTTATGGTTTGGGTTCATCTGAAAAACTGGTATCAGTTCCACTGTATGTATAAAACAAATTTTTGTCTTTTGATATGCCTAACGAGGATCTGTTTAAATATCGTAACCAGAGGCCTTAATGGGATGAGGATCCCAATTTCTTGTTAATCCTTGCAAACTTATATCAACTTGAAGAATGTTGCTTCAGATCTGTTTGAAGGGAAATTAGTAACAGTAAAGAAACTTCAATGTTTTGATTTGCTGAAGGAAAGGTGTTAAAAGTGGACATGACAAGCCACTTTGACAAGGGCTTGCAATGCTATTAAGAACATCAGTGAAAATCATCTGAATGTTGTAATCAACTCTGAGAGCATATATCATTCTGGTAAGGGAGACAACACAGTATTAAGAACCAACAACTTTAGAAGGAATCATAATAGAAAGATACCTGGGTTTGTGATCTTATCCATGTCTTGCTGTTGCTTGAATTTTGAGAGGATAAATGAGCAAATTGGGTTTCATGTTACTGGCTTGAGCGTGTTGGAGGAAGGACAATGGGTTTGCACCTCAATCAGCCTGCACGAGTTTGAAGTAAATTAATTTGGTATGATATGATCATAATGTGAACCTAGAAAAACAATTACCATACTTGGACCTTAGCAGGACGAGCAAAATGGTATACCGTCTCTTATTCGTTCATCTTTTTCTTTTCCTTTTTAACGTCTTACCCCTTTTAGCAAATCGGGATTATATAAAAACTGAATCTTAGTTTATCACACATGTTTATTCATGTTCATCTTTTACTTTTGTGAGGTCATGAGTGCAGATCTGAAAGTTGTGAGGGTATTTAAAAAATTATATCTTATATTAATGACATCGAAAAATAATGAATGAGCATGCCATGATCTAGTCACTCATGTTTTGAAAAGGGTAAGTATGAGTTTATCGAAGATTTAGTCCCATTGTGCAATACAGATAGAGATGTCAATATGGGCTGCACCGGGCTGTTCCAGCCCTAGACCTTGTGGGCTGGTGAAAATGTAGGTCAGGCAAGTGCTGCTCCAGCCATGTAAACATATATATTTTATTTTTTTATATAAATATAAATATATTATATATAAAGTTTTTCAATACATGTATATTTATATTATATCTATGTATAGTTTTTCGATTACATTTATATAGCTGTAATGTTTTTTTGTTACATGTGTGTGTGTGTGTGTGTGTGTGTATATATAGTATATATGGCTCATATATGTATAGTTTTTTCAATTATATATATAAATATATACTACATATATATTTAGTTTTAAATGTATATATATGTATATACATACATACATATATATACATACAATGTTTGAAAAAGCCCGTGACTCGCTAGAATGCGTTCGCTCAAGGATGTCCACATTCACCAACTAGAAAAGAAAAAACAATTCAATATTGATGACAAGGTATAGCTTTGAATTATCAACTATATATAGAAACAAGTTTATTAGAGAATTCAACTCAATCTTAAGCCCAAGTTTGATTAACCATTCGAGATCATAGAAAAAATCAAAAGAATAACCTACAACTTGTTCTTATCGAAGACTCAAAATCCATTGAGTATTTCCTATGAGCAAACTTAAGCCTTACTATGCAGATCCTTTATGTGGAGAATGGGAACCACCACCTCTCATTCAATAAGATATACACTATTGCAAAAATTATTAACACGAAGAGCATTAAAAAAGACCGAGAAACCGAAAAAGATACTTAGCTTCCAGCAGAACTATGAGAGTATGATGACATGCTACAACAATAACACACGGCCTTCGGGACGAGTCTCTAAACCAGTGGGGAGAGTTGTCACGACATCAACGACACTCATCACACAATGCCCGTGCCAGCACGCCTCCCTCCTACCTTAGCACGTTATACGCGCCTGATGCCCTACCAAGGCGTGACAACACCCCGTGGCATGGGCACCTGTGCACTCGACATAAGGGAGGTTTAACCTCTTTGGACCCCAATAAGACAGCGTTGCGCTAGGTGCACTCACAACCACTTAGAGGTGAATTACGTTGATCCACTCGAAACCAATAAAGGGGTGACTGGTCTGCCCGGTATTAGAGTCTTGTACCTAGTCCCTTGAGTTAGAGAAGGGAGCCCTCTAGGAGATACAAGGCATTCAACACCATTGAGAAAAAGGAGAGATCTAGAGAGAAGGCTTAACAAGAGTGGTGTTTGGTACACCACTAGTCGACTTCCACCGTCTTATTTCCATTGGTTGAACCGGGCCATTCAAGGGACACAACTGCTTAGCGGTGCCTTGACTTGTTATGTGGTTTTTCCTTACAGTGTCTAGAGTTGACTGAGTTATCTTGGTGTAAACTTCTTCTCATCTTTCTTAATAAAACTCTCTTTGTTCAGCTGTGTATTTGTGTGTGACTTGAAGAAATGATTTAATACAAGTTTGGTTCTTTTTGGAGGTGATCGTCGGTTGTTGTTGCCGGTACGGTAACAGAAATTGAGGATGGATTTCTTGTAGCATAAACATGACTAGTTTTGAGCGGGTTCGAAAATGAAACCGTTGAACCAGTCTCAAAACCTAGGATCATTGACGGTTTGGAACTGTCGACTCTTTAAATTTTTTATTTCAAAATTCTATACTTTTTCTCATATGTAAAGTTTGGAATCGAAACCGGTCCTGTGATGCCGGAATCGAAACCAGCTCGATCCTGATTCGGTTCCCGTTTTCCCGGAACTGAGAATGGGTCAACGCAGCTCATTACTGGTTTCTACGGTGCAACTATGGTCAACGGGTAATCGTTCTGCTGCGCGCAATCGCCAACTCTTGCGAGGAGAGGCATTTCCTCTGAAAGGCTGCACGATATCCTGAAAAGGAAGGGCGAAATTTCGCGAGATCGAGATTTCCGGAAAATAGGGTGTTGAGGTTTCCTTTGCTCCGGAGGGACGATGCAGGCGGCACGTTGGGGATCCCGTCTCTTGCCACACGCGTGGAACCTGGCGCGTGCAGGAGGAGGAGCCGTTGCTCGGGGCTCCATCGCCGATGTTAGGGCTTTCGCCGCTGCTCCGGCGTACGCTTCTCCGTCGGCGTTCCTAGAAAAAAAGGAGGTCGAGGATCGAGTCACGGCGCTCCTCAGATCGAGCCCCCTCGTGGACCCCGCCAAGGCAAGAACTCTGTGTGTGTTTGTGTAGAAACCCTGATTGCTTCCTCTGATTTTTAGTTTCTTTTGGAGCTGCACCGTGCTGATATCACTCGTTCCTAATCCATAGTTGATTGTGTATATCTTTTCTTTCTTTTGATATTTGTGTGTTTGCCTCGTAATTGGATCGATATGTTTATCTTCACTCTTTTCTTTTCCTGGTAATTGCAATTAAAGAAACTGAAGCCCGACTGTCTGTGTCATTTGAGACGAATGCTGAAAAATATATATTCGTACTTCTTTTCTGTGCATTAAAGTGATACAGAATCCTAAATGTTGCTAACCAGCACAAGGGAAAAGGGCCTTATTGATGAGGATTCGATGTACTGCATCGGATGAGGTTTAAATCATGTGATGTTGCACTTTGCGGTGCATTTGAAGGAAAGTGGGTAGTGGTGTGTGAATTGATGCTACTCGAGAATGGGATCTCTTTCATCAAATGCTTGAGAATGCTTTCCTGTCTTGTTTGCATTCTCATCGATTGCCATTTTATTAGAGCTCAGGTTGCACTTGAGGCTACCAATCAACTAGGATGCCGCAGATGTACTGTTTCGTCCAGTGGATGATCTTTTAATTTATTTTGATGGTAAGTTATGTTAAACGTGGCTGATAGATTGTATTAAGTGAGCTGTTTACTTCTTAGGAATATCATGAACAAAAATCAGTAATCTACGAATGAATCAGCTCCTGCTTGTGCTCCTTGATCCGTAAGCATTCAACTATAAGTGACCAACTATTGAGGCACGGTGGATTGCCATTTCTTGTGACTACGATTGTTGGTGCTGAGTTTAGCACCGCATGCCTTTGAGATGAGATCTTTGGTTTAGAAGGATTTGACATGTTCTTTTCCCTCTTTATGTCAGTCATACATTCTATTCACTGGCAGATAGACACGCAGAAGCATCCTGTTGGTTACCAGATGTTCAATAAGGATCATTCTTAGTGCCAAGCTCAAAATTCATTTTTAGCCATAAGAATAAAGCACAGGATGATCTACACAAAATGTAAATGTATTGTTCAACTTAATTTGGTCAATTAAGCATAATTTCATGAAACATTTGTACTGTATCAACCATATGTGTGACATGTTCAGAAAGTGAATGCTACATATAGCATCAATATGGCTGATATAACACGTCTCTAATTTAATGATATTAGGTCCGGATCACTCATTTAAGAGTAAAACTGGAATGTGAGCTTGCAGACTGTTAGCTTGTCTGCCAGAGCTCTCTGACTCGCGGGTGGTGAGTTGGATTCCCTAGGCCTGCATGCATGGGTGGGTGTCCCACCCACAAAAAAAAGAAAAGAAAAAGAAAAAGAAAAAGTTGGAACGTGATGCCCAGCAACAAGTTTTGAATGTAAGAAAATTACAAATAAACGGAAGTGAGAAAATATTCTTAGAAGGAAATGGGTGAACTTCACACATCTGACCTTGCTAATGGAATTGTGTTGTTTGAAGTGGCACTAGAATATTGTCATCAGATGTATGGCCATTAGATATGCATATTAAGTGGGCTTTGCTTGTGATGCATGTTTAAAATTTTTAAGAAAAAAAGATTTGTTATTCTATGCATGTGCACATGTGTAAGTGTGTGCTTTTCATTGGGGGGGTTGGAGGGTGTTATTGTTGGGCAGCAACTCGTAGCCTATAGTGGTCAATATTTCAAACTTAACGTGTATTGACATGTGGGGTCCTCTCCTAAACTAGTAGTCATATAATAGGCAACTTTGTTGATCTTTGTAACATTAGCATATTTCTCTTGTTTATGGCAACTGGGTTCCAAGAATATTCGCGCCGACACCGTGGCAATGTTCAGAGCATAGTTGTGTTGAGAGAATGAACTTGTCCTTAGCTCCTTTTTTAACTCAATGCTGTTGCTCTTGTAAATACTAAATAGTGAAGCTGAAGAAGTTTTTTCATGTGAACTTATCATTTTTTATGTTATTTTTCGTAGGCAACTAATGAAATTTCAGTGATGATTGTATCAGCAGCCTGTAGAAACTTAGAAAGATAAGATTCTGTCTCAAAAATTTGAGATACAAAAAATGAAATAATCAACTTGGCTTTTATCTAAAGTTACGTGAACACATTACATGTCAAACCATGTTGTCAGCATTGATTTTTGAATTGAATTGCTTCCTCAAAATGATAAGGCAGCTGACAGCAACAATGAAAGATTTAGGCAATGCAAAAGAGGTTAATGTCCAAAAAGCGATGCTGAGGGCAGCTGGTTTCACAATCATGAAAATATCGTACTGGATCATGACGTAAGGGTTCCTGATATATGTTTATCATACCATATCATACTATATGGCACGAAGTGGCATGATTTTTCATCTTCTTTATACACAGGCTGAAATGAACTAAGAGAACTGTGAAAATTCCCGATAATTTCTAGAAAAGCAATCATCACAAAACGGACCATATGATATTTCAAATTGAAACCATAACACCACTAAAGAAACATAAGTTCCAAAGTGCCAACCATAAAAGACATTGTATCATTAAAAGAAAAAGAAAAACTTCAGATCTTCTTGAACTTCAACATAATTCTCAATATCTTCTTTCACTAACCCTTCTTTTTTAGTACCTTATTGTTGCTCGTCTTGCTCTTGTAGCTTCCACGCTTGAGTCATGTCTACCTTTGTTCTTGTGACACAACGGAACATGGCTGCACACCAGATGATGTCTCATTCAGGAAACCATTAATGGGATATAACAACTAAATGTGCAGATAAGAACCAAACCATTAATTGGAAGATCTCCAAAATAGGTGATATTTTGAAAATGTCTCAATATCGTGCCAGCTATATAGGCCACCTTTATTTGCCAATTTTATTGTGATAGTTCAAATGTCATTCATATTGACGACTATGTTTTCAACCATAGTTGACAGTGATGGATAAACCAGATATATCTTACTCTTCTTGGGATGAGGTTGGAACTCCATATCTTGGGTATGTTGTTGTTACTGAGCTTGTTTTGCTCCTAGCGTCCTCGTATACCCCTTTAGACACAGCCACGTTGCTGGCCATAAGTGTGTTTTCATCATCTATTCTCCGCCATTTTTGACATCCATGTGCAATGTCTGTTTCGTCTATTCATGGTAATTTTGTCCCTTGATTCTCCTTGGTTCTTCTTGTGGTTATGGTTGACTGGCGTTTTGAATCATAGCTTGTGAACCAGAAACCATCAGGATGTCTCATGGACTTTGGATGCAAAGCTGAGCAAACTTCTGATTTACTTAATATAGTGTTCCTAATTTTATATGCAGGTGACGCCGATGGCGAATCTGGAAAAGGATTTGCAGTTGGATATGCTGGACAGCGTGGAAGTTATGATGTCTGTTGAGGAAGAATTCGCTGTAGACATACCAAACAGTGAAGCTGACAAGATTTCTACTGTTGCTCAACTCATTGACTTCATTGCATCTCATCCGCATGCCAAGTAGATCCAGTCCTTCCAAGCGAACTTTTAGTTTGTCAAGGTGCACCGTTCTCTTTCCTTTTTTCTGCCGTCCGACTGTTTGTAATAAATTCTTGCTGCGACATCTAGAAATAACCATGGCACTCTTTTGTTTGGACTCTTCTTTTTGAAGGTTAATGAATTCATCTATTTGAATGGAAAATATGTTTGTACTAGTTGCATACCAATTTATGCCAGAATATCTCATCTTGTGTCCCCAGCTTGACTGGCCTCAAGATTGACAACTATTCAATGCTCTGTACAGAGGCTTTGGAGAAAAGAAGCAAAAACTGAAACCTCCTTGAATCTAACACGCGCAGTCTTGCTGGACTCCGGTAAAGGCTGTACTACTCTGCCATCTGGCGACTGTCTGGTGGCATCTTTCTGCCATCATGAACAACACTGAAATAGTTCCATAAATGAGGTTGTCCTCTGGAGTCCGTCTCTATCTCAAAACCTTAGGTGTCCCATGGCAGCCTTCTTTAGGATATCAATCGGCCAGAATGCACTATTACATTGTACTAATCCGTTTGATTTTTGAACTGCCTATCATGAAAATTTATGCGCGAAAGTTTGTGGAAAATGACATGCTTTGCTGTACTAGTGGGCACTCATCCACGGTTTAAAATATCCATTTTCTCATATTGAATTAATATTTTAAAGCCAAGCCCTATGGATATGATTTTGTGTGACAGCGTTTACTAAAACATGTTTTACAAGGGCTGAATTCAATATACAAACAGTATTCTTAAGAGCTGTAAGATTCAGCAGCTCATGCATCAAAACCACAAGGTTATCTTTCTATCGAAATCATTCCATCCCGAATGTAAATTTGTGTTGAAATAGGATAGTTTATTGATTAGGAATCATTTACAGAGGCAGCACATGATATTCTCTTGATAGGAGATAACCCTTGGGGGCACATGCCTCCCCTTCTCCTTGATCACATGCTGTGTAGCCTAAACCTAAGAGAAAGACTCAATATTTATAAGGAGATCTTTTAACTTAAAAGATCAATATACCCTTATACTAAACACATTTAATAAGACACTAAACAACAAGAAATCAAATCGGATCAGGAACACTAGTGCAGATCCATAATCAGACGATCCAATGATTCTTTTCAACACCTCCTTATCAGAACAATAGTTCTACTTCCAAGATATGTCTACTCTTTTATTGAGCAATATTTGTAGAAGTTGTTTGATGAATAATTTCATGGGTACGAAAATAGTTCTATAAGTGATCCAAATATATTCTCCCCATTATCATAACAAAGAATTTTTCCTGAGGAATAAAATTCAGTTAGAATGAACTTATGAACAATTAGGAAGATAGTTGAAATTTTAACCTTTGATTTTTATTAAATATATTGTTATAAATCGAGTACAATCATCTATGAATGAGAGAGTACTTATGACCGCTAAGAGAATTAATTGGACTAGGGTCCCAAACATAAGAATGAATGAATTCAAAGGGTTGTGACATTTTAGATCATCTACCAAGATAGAGGACCCGTTAATGTTTTGCCTGTTGACAGACATCACATTCTAGGGGTACATTATTTGGCTCAAGAGAAATACTAGGAATTGCACGACTGATTTTGGACACAGATAAATGTCCCAAACACTCATGCCATAATTGGATTTCTACTTCACTTGTAGTCATAACTAAAGAACCTGTAGAAGAATGATTAATCAAGCAGTCGACCTAGATATAGAGCCCTCTTATTAAGCTATCATGACTAAAGGCCTTTCCCGTCTTCAAATCCTGAAAAATACAACCTGAAGTAGAGAAAATGATTGTCCAATTAAGATTCTTTTTTAAAGAACTGATAGATAATAAGTTTATAGGAAAGCTTGGGATATGAAATATATGAGGTAAATGGGCTAATGAAGTTTGCACACTTGCATGTTTGAGACCCATCTGTCAATCTAATGGGCTCCTTGTTATGAAGGAGTCGATAATTGGAGAAGTATGTTTTGTCTCCTACCATATGATGAGTTGCGACAGAGTCTACTACCCATATTTGAGATGTAGAAGGAGGTTTACCCTGTGCCATGTATGAACTCTAAGTCATCATAGCATGAGATGTAAATGTGAAAGTGTGGGCATACATCTTCACTTTACCAATTAAATCCCAGCATTAATCCTTTGTGTGACGATTCTTGCCATATTGTGAACATTTCAGCTTTTCTTTTTCTTCAAAAGAGAGGCACCCACGACTTCTACCTCGAGCATTATGTCCTCCTCGCCCACGTTTAGGTTGAAGCTGATTTTTTTCAAAAAAAACATTTTTCTAAGCATCTAGATTGTTCTCCTTTTTCCGTCCCTTTCTATCTTCTTTTCTAAGAAGTAGGGCATACATAGTTCCAAGAGAAGGTCGTTCTTCTCTTCCCAGAATGTTGACTTTAACAACTTCATACTCTAAAATAACTCTTCATAGTAAATTAAAAACCTTTCGTTTTTCAGATTTCTCATTTCTTTACTTAGAACCGGTTGAGCATTTGATACTAGCATAAAATTGTAACTCGTCCTAGATGCCACGAAGATATAGATGCCACGAAGATATGTATAATATTCACTAATAGTTCTAGTGCCTTTTCTATACTTTCAAATTTTTTCTAAGATTTCATATTCTTTGGTAACATTTTTCCTCCGATAATAAGCTTTAGATATTGTTCTTCAAATATCAAAAGTTGAATCTAGGTACATAAATGTTCTACCGATTGAGGGAGCCATAGATTGGAGCAATCAAGAAGAGACCAATATAACTTTCTTTCTCTATATGAGATAATTAGGATCATGCTCATCATAACATTATTGTCTTCTAAGATAATTTCATCTCCCTCTAGTAATAACGGCTATTTCAATAAATCTAGTTCATTTAAGAAAACTTTTACCATCCAATTTTATATTGGTAATCTTAAAACTATTGATTTTCTCTCCTGTCTATAGATCACAAACTACATATGGGATTTCAATGAATCCTGAATATGTTGATACTAATAGATTTCAGAAATTCTACAACAAAAAAAACTGCACCAACAATTTTTCTACTCAGCAGCAAAACATCAGTACAACATCAACAATCGTTATGGTCCAACATCAGATGTGTTGTATAGGGACAACACAGATACGGGGGGGACAACAACATGGTTGGCTGCTTTTCTTAGCAGAGCTACAACTGGGTCCAAGCCCTCACACGAAGCTGACCTTAAAATTTCAGTAGAGCGCTTGATTTCTGTAAACCTGCATCGAAAGACCTTTTCAATGTGCCTGCCACTACTACCACTACCAAAAAGTACATGTTTTAATGACGATAAGTTATGATACCATGTTGAAATATGATAGTTTATTAGCTAGGAATCATTTACATAGGCATGACACATGATAGAAGATAACTATTAAGGGGAACACGCTTCTCCTTCTCCTTAATTTAACCTAAACTAAGAGAAAGACTCCATATTTATTAGTAGTTTTTTTAACTTGAAAGACAAATATACCCTTATACTAAACACATTTTACAAAAGATACTAAACAACAAAAAAATCAAATCTGATCAAGAAGACGAATACATATCCATAATCAAACTATCCAATGATTCTTCTCAACAAATCGATCGTTGTAAACACATCCGTGAGGTCACACAGTTGGTCAAACAACAATTGCACCTATTTGTTTTAGCCACAGCACACTGTGCTCTAGGGTGAAGCCAGTAATAATTGTTCCCTTTTCTTTTCAACTCTTCTGCTCTTTGTTGGAGAAAATGCAGACTTGGAAGAAAGAAATGAAATGGTACTGGCATGCTAAACAGTTCCTCTTTTGGCTTTTCTATTCTCGTCGGCATGTAGAGGATGTATTCCTTGCTGTCCTACTGGATTTGCTGAGAGAACGGCAGCAGATTTTTGGGTGCCTCGATCTCATTTCGGGGGATTGGTTATAGAAATTGGTGTCAATATTCTTCATTGTCAAAACTCCAGGATCCAAGTTCATCATTCTGTAGTTGGAACCAGTGCCCTCTGAGAGTAAACTGAATTCGTCATCAAGGGAACAGTGAATGAGCTTTACCATTTAATTGTAACTAGTCACTCCTCACCAAGAATCATGTTTCTGGGGCCGATGCTTCGGATCTGAGGCTTTCTTTTCTACAAAATGGAAGCAACTTAATGGGAAGATGTGGATGGATTATCTTCGGCTGTGCAGTGGTTTACCAAATCTATCAAGTTCTAAGTAAACAGATTCAGTGCCAATTGCGGGAGAGCGAAGCAGACTCTGGTCTTTTACAATGTAATTGGATCATGGTACTGTGGGGTGTGTCTGAATCTGATTATTAATGGTGTCTGATATTGGGTGCTGAATATGACTAATGAGGATCGAAATTTGATTTGAATAAAAGCAAATGAATGAAACGGATTTACGCAGCAATACTACGCAGAACTAATTTCATGGGCAATCTCCACGTTCTTGCAAAGTTCCAAGTAGGTTGCCGAGGGATCCAATACATGGAATCGTGAGTTGAACTGATTCCGCCCACACGTGAATCCTTTGTTAGGTACTAAAAAACTGCAGCTTCAGGAATTCTAATGCGGCCTTCTCTTGGAGTGCAAAAGGCCTCTCTGAAAGCTAAGTAGTAGGTAACTAATAAGAATACA
This sequence comes from Brasenia schreberi, assembly GCA_036023115.1. Classification (NCBI taxonomy): domain Eukaryota; kingdom Viridiplantae; phylum Streptophyta; class Magnoliopsida; order Nymphaeales; family Cabombaceae; genus Brasenia; species Brasenia schreberi. The sequence continues at coordinate 2,590,542 of JAYKKT010000092.1, read as the reverse complement.
GCTCTTCTCTTCTTCTTTTCTTTTATTTTCACAACGTAGGTGGCGATATAGAGAGCCACACCACTTAAACTACGACAGTGTTCTGCTAAATGCAAAATTCAGTAACTCGTATTTCCATCGCTGATCATGTTAATTAACATTAATTGAATAGTGGAGATGATGAATCTAGGCTCTCTTTATATATATATATATATATATATATATATATATATATATATATATATATATATATATATATATAGCCACTTGGCAACAGGTGAAACATGTTGAAGATCGTGTTGGGAATGCCTAGGTTCATGAACTTGATCTTACAATTTTCTCGACGGTACTAAAGCACACTGAAGCTCACCGTCGAAAATCCCAGCGTCTGAAAACATAAAAGGTGGTCCGAATTAGTTACATTTTAGGGATGGTTGACTTGGATCTCTGGGGTTAACTCACACCAGTCAAACGCTTCATCATTGAGACTTTGTCCCTCAATCGATGAAGACAAAGACCATTTTGTGCCAGACATGCATCAGAACAAGTCAAGCTCACCACCCTAAACCTATAATAGCCGTTGAGTTGAACGCATTTATGATGACCAAAATTTCCCTACCATGCACAAGAATTCCAAGACCAGTGCCTTAAACTGACCAAAATACCCTTACGATTAAAGAGTCACCGATGCTCAGTCATGGTTTGAAGATGAAGTCACACTGATTTGGGGGGGGTCTCATTGAATGACTGAAATGTCCTTCAGGGTTTGGCGTGGGTGTGTTTTAGGGCTCAACCAATGGAGGGATAGTTTGGTCTTAATCGAAGGGTAGTAGGCCAGTTCACAAAGTCTTCACCTCCATGATGCCTCGAGGCTGTAGAGGCAGCTCTGCAAGTCAGTTCACCAACACTTCACCCTGCAATGGCCGTTCAATTCATTCATGATTATTTGCATGGTGCTTCATGTGAATCTGTCTAGGCCGATGGTCTCACGTGATGACCGACTATTGGACCAGCCCTGGCAATTAGGGTCACTTCGGGATCGGATCGAAATTGGGTCGTCCCAAATTTGAGCCAATTTTTATTCAGGTCACATTCTTTGAACTTGGATCCAATCCTCATCAAGTTTGGACCAACTTCAGGTGACTCAAACGTATATAAAAGTGTACTTAATATGTACAATTGTATATATGATTTATATATCTTGTACATCCATATATCTTATATATATACATATAAGATATGTATAATATGTAGATTATATTTGTTTATATATATACCATAATGTATATATATATAGAGAGAGAGAGCATAGTCTAGAGAGAGAGAGAGAGCATATTCCATGCATACAGTCAACTATGCTTAAATCTTTTCGATCTTCAATATCAACAGTTGAAATCTTAAAGCAAAAAGTAAAATAGTGCATGTATTTTATATTTTATATACTTGAAAAAAGTTCAATAGTATCCTTTTAATTCAAATCCCAATCATTGGTCCTAACAAGATTGAAATCTTTAAGAATGTTTGAGGGCATGTTTACTACTCTCTCTCTCCATAATATAGTCACTTTTTCCTGAACTGGATCTGACCTTGAACATGTAAAACCTGATGCAGATTCGGTTTTTTCAGGTCAGGTTCGAGTCAGGTTGTTGAGTTGGGTCTAGGTGTATATTGAACTGATCTTCTTGTGATCCTTGTTTTCACCAGTTCTTGCAAAACTTGAACTTCGCTTAGGGAGACGAGAAACAGTGCCTTCGGGTTTGGTACTGTTCCCGGCAGGAGATTAAACTTCATGTCCTTGCCTAAGGATTACCTCAAAAATTTCCATCCGAATAGGGCATGGCAAGCTCAGTCCAGCATAAGATGAAAGCAAACCAAATATACCTTTATCAAACTTGATTATCAGATAATAGGATATTCGTGAATCAACGTACATATTTGAAAAACACCAGGCCTAAAATGGAGATAGTTTTGGCAAGCAAATAAATGCATGCGAAACGAAGTGGTGAGAAGAGCGAAAGATGAGTTCTATGAGGGACAAAAAGCTGATTTTGAAGGACAAATCAAGTTAAACGAGCGGCAGTGCCGACTAAAAAAGAAGAGCGGGCAATGATGTGGAGACACTGATCAAAGAGGCAAGGCAAAACGGATCGGATGGCGACGCCATGTGATGATGACATCTTTGGTTTTCACCTCCTTCGCCTCCCTCTCATCATTGCGAATCTCTCTCTTGATCACCATCATCAACTCTCTCTCTCCAGTACACCTTTTGTGTCGATCTCAACCTTTTGTTCGATTAACGCCTTATTAAGGATGATAAAGATGACGGTGAAACTCTCTCTCATGGTTGGATCTGCAATGAACGCGTTTCATAGTTCTCATGCAGAAAAGAGGCGCTTAGCATCTTGAAGGGAATAGAGAAAGATGATGATGATCTTTTATCTTCATAACAGGACAGGTAGGCACGATATGATGGTGGTGACGGGTCTGACGGTAGGCTTGGCGTCGACCATCATCATGATTATCATCATATTCAACCGCCCAACGCGCCGCCTATCGTGCTTTCCATTCCATAATTACCGCTTCAGCAGACTCACTTAACCTTCTCAATTCTTTCCTTCGCCCACCGATCGATTCCCTCCCCCTCCTCTCTCTCTATATATACCTGCCTTCTACATAATTTCTCATCGTCTTCCTCCCTCTCTTTTTGAGTTGGCTTTGGCTAAACAAAGTAGGTGAAGCTCCCTCTTTGGCTTTCTTTTCTTCTTTTGTTCATTGGTGTATCGTTTTCGTCTCTGACGGTTTAACAATTGGTAGTTTATACTTGAGATCTCATAATTTCTTCATTTTTTCTGCGTTCTCATCCCTTTCTTCTTACAGTCTTATATACATATATGGTGCTTTCTCGCTTGCTGGCTGTCAGAACGAATGTGGCTATTCATTTAAGTCAACGGTCTTGTTAGGCTTTATAGTTTTTAAATTTAGTTTCATTTGAAAAGCCTTATCCTCTATACTTGATCAAGTTGCTGATGTTTTTCTCCCTCTTGTATCTTCCCTGGGATAAAAAGAAACCGGTAGTAAGTATTCCTCGTGAACAAGTTTCTCATCCCAAATTTTATTATTTTCTGATGGAAGAACGAGTTCGTTCAAATCAGACAGATTCTTTACGGACTGTCACTGTGGTTGGTGTTCTTTCGTATTTGCTGTGCACTTCCTCATTTCTAGTTAACTTCAAACATGTGCCTGGGCAATTTCAAAGTTGGCCAATTTTGATCATGATCTTAGTTCTCCAAGAAACAAAACAATGAATCTCTGGCATCTGATTTTGCAATGCTTCGCCGTTGCTCCTCGTATTAATTAATTAATTAGTCCTTTTAGTTCCTGAACCCGCCAACCTAATTCAATACTATACAGATTACTTTGGTTGGTCGTCATTTTCTCTGCTAAGACATCTTTGTGCCAGAAAATCTTGAACGAGTGTAATTGCGAGAAGATGGAGAAGCTAAACGCGAAGCTACTTCTGCAAAACTGCTACATGCTCCAAGAGAACGAGAGGTTGAAGAGGAAGGCTCAGCTCCTCAACCAAGAGAACCAGGCACTCTTGTCCGAGTTGAAGCAGCGGCTCTCTAAAGCAAATCCTGACCCCATGACTAATAATGGTGCTGGAAACTCCACCTTATGTGACCGTCCAAAACCCTAGTGAGGGTTTCGTTTAACCTTCACTTTCAAGATTCTCTCTTTCCCTTGGGGGTCCGTGGAAGGATAAAAGATTCTCTCCGCCTTTCCCATGGGCTTTTTGATCATAACGCCTTCGTATGATACACGAATATGTATGTGGTTTGTACCGGAACTACTGTGCTAGAGGTTTCGAGTGATGTATTAACAGAAAGGTCTATTTTTCCTGAAATGACATTGCATGATCTTCTCTTCACTTCCATCTCTGCGTTATCATGTAATGAAGGCAGTCCATTATGAATCTGCTGGACGATTCGGGTTGAACTTTTATTATGATCCTCGCGGAATAGGACATTTTTCTGGATTTAGAGGCACTCTTAAATTGACAAAAATAACTCTTTCCTTGAGAAACATTTTTTTAACAGTTTCTTTTTTACTTGGGACTAGCAATTCTTGTACTCCTGTTAGTGATTGAGAAGTTAACACACCCAACGTGGTTGATGATAGTGGGTAAAATATGGGATTTATAGGCAAGGGCATAGAAAGCGTCTATGCTAGTATGCGTAGGGCGAATAGCAGCTCTCTCATTTCGAGGTGAGGTTTAAACAGTACAAAAAGTTCTTATAGGTACAACATGACCACAGTAGATAGGACACTCTCCCCCCATGGTTCAGAAATAGATGTTACCAACCGTTCGAAATGGATGAAGATAAAAAGTGAAGAGGTATTTTGCATTTCTTGAAGTACACCATCTTAGAAAACAAAGTAAAATTGAATAGAACGGCCAAACTGGGTGTGCATGTAAACTGATTTTCATACAACGATATTAGATATAATGCTCTTTCCGGCCATACTGATCATTCAAGTGAAAAGAGAAGCTTTTTGGCTGCCTAAGTTACTAGATACAATTGGCAGGCAGTAGTAAAGTTAAGATATATTCCCTCATGGTATGTATGCCTATATGAATATCTGGTACTTTCTAACTTCCAGGCTCAACATCCTTAATATGACTTTTTCTGCCACATACAATAAGAGATCCTTAATCTATAACTTCTATTTGATTTACGAATTCTTGACGTAAGTTATCTTAATGGTTTTTGGTGGTCAAAGCCCATTCACTATAAAGAGGCCTTTCCCTGAGAGTTTTCTGTGATAAGGCATCTTTTTTTATTATTTCCAAGTTAAACAAATTAGGTGGATATGTGAAAGATATTATATATTTCGAAAAAATATTATGAAAACATTAATTTTCTTTCACAATCTTCGGCTTCCTCAGGAACCTCGCTGGCCTTCTGTCAGGTAACTGAAATACTCGTCCTTTAGGTTAGATCCATTCTTTAGGTTAGAATATTGTCTGGTTCTACAAATTTAGGAGCCTCTTTGACTTCATTACTTTAAATATGTAGGTAGAAATTATAGTAGATGTACTCTTCTGAGTTGGTTATTTCTCTTAAGCTAATATTCATACCAAAATATTCATTAGAAAGCGTATGAAAATAAATTTTTCATTTACTTTTGGTATCATTATTTGTCACCATAAACTTCTCACCCCATCCTTTACATATAACAAAAGTAAGATCCTTAGTTTTTCTATATCTAGTCTTAGTATCGCTTTTACCTTCTTTTGAGTTGAGTTTTAATATAAATACTCTTTGTCTTGTTGGTCTGATGCAATTTATTACATGCTCTTTTTGCCTTAATCTTTTGACAGTAATCCCAAATAAACAGACCAGATTTAACCCTAGGAAGGGTGCTTTCCCAGCCAGGGTGCACGTGTAGGTGAAAAGGTCTGCACACGTTGCCGTCAAGACTCACTGTGAGTTACCCGGGTGTGTGACAGTGTGAGTACTTAATCTTGACGTCCGTTTCTCGGGTTATGCAGAGGCATTGGGGATGCCTGACTGCTCATCAAGCAGCCGAAAAAAGAAACACTAGGAGTACACTGCTGGCTTCAGAACTCTGACATAGGTCCTACTCCATAATCCTCTTATCAGAAAGTCTTTCACTAATCTTGATTATTCAACACAAGTTGTCAACATCCTGAATATTCATCACCTCCATTTTTGAAATTTTAATCATGTGATGTGAAGAATAGATGACTTCCACCGAATAAATAATGATGTGGAGGAATGAATAAAGTGTTCTCGTCTCAAAAAGAATGAAAATTTCACCAGATAAAATACTGACAGTGAGTCACTTTTAGTGCTAAAAGCATAGACGATAACTCGATTCACCACGCATCGCATCGATGTACATTACCAGTCTCATCCACTATTAACCATAAACCTTCACCTTCTTGTCGATACTGGAGAATGTTTGGTAGAACGCTTTGAAAATTTTATAAGCAATGTCAACGTCTTCTTTCCCACATCTCACGCACACTGCACCAAAGTAGATAAAGTCAGGAAAACAAGTACAAAACATTTGCTGTTCAGGGAACCAAAGACATTCCGAAGTAAACAAGTACATTTCCATGGCCCTTGGAGGCCAACAAATAGAACTGAAATTTACTGGCATTCTGTAATTTCCAAGAACTGAAACAGTTTTAGGATTAGAAATGGCCTGTTAACTAACAGTAATTAGGGCCAAGTCAGAAACGTTCTTGGCAGGTTTGCTGCATAGGACGGAACTTAGGATAAGCGAGAGGCATCCATTGAGATCATACTCGAGACCATATTGATAAACGGTCATCATCGTTCTATGAAGCCAAATCTGACCATACGGATGAATTCAGCATGATCAATTGTTAGAAATCAACTTTGGCATAACATGTCTTGTCAAGGGTAAAAAAGAAGTCAGAAGTTAAATTTTTCAGAACCATTAGTTTCTGTGGTAAAGAAAATAACTGCTTGTTTTGATGACTGAAAAGTTTATTCTCACCAATGGTGCTGAATCCATCACCATGGCCAGATTGGATCGCTTTGATATGGTGAACTCGATAGGCTTTCACAGTAGGGTCACACCAGACATATCAAGCCACTACACAGTATACACACATGGAACTTGATCGTTTGACATTTCACAACTTGAAGCCTCCAATGGGGATTTGAGAAAGGCTGCTCATATCTTGATCGTCAATGACCAAGTCAATGCCTGGTTTGACTTCATCATCCAAGACTTCAAGCCATGAGAAAAAGCCAGGTCTGAGTAATGGCTATAGAAAACATAGGTTGAGGCTGAAAGTATTACCACATGAGTATTAGCTGGTGGCATGAAGGATATTTCACAAATTCAAGCACCAGCCTGGCGAACAGTAAACACTGTGCTCTTTTTCAACACCACACATGGCAAAGACTCGCAAAGTCGAAACAAGCCTACACTGCTACTGTAAGGCTACATGTGCACACACTCAAACACATGCATGGGCGTGTTCGCGCGGACACACACAGAGAGAGAGACCTGTGCATGGAGAGTTGAGGAATTCCACAGTCTACAGTGCGTATACCAACTCCAGTGGCAAGAATAGGACCTATTGTAGATCCACATCCCATATCATTTCTCACAACAAATTCCTACAAAAAGTGCCAACCGGTTACTCTTCATTTTTCATGTGCAAGTTTAGCAATACCACATACCCAACAAAGGATTAATAAACATTCGGCCAACATTTACTTTTCATAACCCCACCCTAAGTTTAGCAAAATATCGCATTTGGCACAAGCATAGAGATATAGCAATAGGAAAAGAAAAACCAACGTGGTCTCGTTTCTTTTCTTTTCTTTTTCCTGTTGTGATGACTATCATTAACCAATTGCCGAGGTTGGACAAGAAGCACGTGATTTGCAGAAATCAGTTGAAAGTTGCTATAAGAACAACTAAACTATGTCTAGGCAACCATTTCTCAGTTGGACATTTGGATTTTCACAGACAGGTAAGGGAGCGTTCATGATTAACTAGATAGTTCCTGTTCGAGATATCAGGAAGTTCAATTAGCTAAATGTTTTCAACAATGCAATAGTCTATCCAAACTAAAAGTTATTCCTTTAAGAAAAGGATTTTCTACAGAATTTGTTTAATGTTTTGTAAACTAAAGCAAATAGAAAGAGGATTCTGCAGTTTCATTATGTCTTACTGTTGCATGGATAACTAATGTCATGATATCATCACTTAGCTTGTTATCATCAATTCGTTGAACAACAACAACAACTAAGCCTTTTTCCATACTATATGGGGTCGGCTACATGGATTTTTTATTTCCACGTAATCCTATCATGTGTCATGCTAGCAGTTAATATAAACTCGATCATTCTTTATTGTTTCTCTCCAACACTTTTGTGGTCGTCCTCTTCCTCTTTAACATTTTCACAATCTAGTTTTTCATATCTTCTTACATGAGCTTCCTTGGGTCGTCTTTCTTCATGTCCAAACCTAAATGATTTTCTCTTATTTTATCCTCTATTGGTCCTACTCCAAATTTCTTTCTAATAACCTTATTATGTATACGGTCTTCTTTCTGTGACCACTTATCCATCTCATCTTCATTTGTGCTATATACATCTTTTATATATGTTGATATTAACTGCCCAACACTCAAAACAATAAAACATAATAGGTCTAATTGTTGCTCTATAATATTTATCTTTAAACTTTGATAGTATCTTCTTATCACATAGAATACCTCATAACCCTCTTCATTTTAACCAACCGCCATTAATTTTATGCATAACATCTCCATCAATTTTTCTATTACTTTGAAAAATTAACTCTAGATATTTAAAACTTTTCTTGTGAGGAATACAATGTGTGCCAATTTTAATTTTTATGTCCTCTTAAGTATTCAAATGATAACACTTACATTCCATATATTTTGTCTTTGTTCTACTGAGTCGGAAGCTTTTACTTTCTGACGTTTCTCTCTAATTTCAATTTCCTATTAACTTTTTTCTTAAACTCATCCACTAACACAATGTCATATGCAAATAATATATACAAAAGGAAAAACAGATTATCGTATTGGTAAACCAGATGCAGGGAGTCCCGATTACCCATGAAGGGAGAGGGACTATACCTTTGTGGTCGCATGGCTCATCAATTCTATGATGTCCAACGTTGGGCGATCGTTCCTCTATCTCGAGACAACCCATGAAATATGGGAAGCCGTGAGAGATGCATATTCAACAACAACAACAACAACAACTAAGCCTTTTCCCATACTAGACGAGGTCGGCTACATGGATTCTTTGTTTCCACAGATCCCTATCGTGTGCCATGTTAGCAGTTAACTCCCAATAAGCTAGATCATTCTTTATTGTTTCTTTCCAACACTTTTGTGGTCGTCCTCTACCTCTTTTAATACTTTCTAAATTTAGTTTTTCTAACCTTCTTACAGGTTCTTCTTTTGATCATCTTTCTATATGTCCAAACCATCTTAAACGATGTTCTCTCATTTTATCCTCTATTGGTGCCACTCCTAATTTGTTTTTAATAACCTCATTATGTATACGGTCTTTTATCCTCTATTGGTGCCACTCCTAATTTGTTTCTAATAGCCGTGAGAGATGCATATTCACGAAAGAAAAATATTGCGAAAGAATATGAACTTGAAAAAATATAAAAGTGCAAGAAGGGATAAAGAACGATCAATGAGTTATATGTAGAAATAAGAAGTTTGTGGGATTAATTATCTTATTTTACCATGATTCAATGTAAGGAATTAGCAAGAGAAAGGGCAAGTGACGTTGAAAAGTGGAATTTTTTTATTTATTATGAGGTATTCCAGTTGAATATGAAAACATGAAAAGCAACATTCTAACAAGTGAGGAGATGCCTACACTTGGTGATGTATATTTGTTATTAATAAGAGAAGAAGATAGAAAAAACTTTGGAGAAATCAGGATGTTACTAACATAGAGAAAACTACATTTATGGGAAGAGGATACAACACATCCACGAGAGGAAGAGGGAGTTCCAGAGGTAGAGGTCGTGACTCCTTATATGGATGAGACATGATAAAATGCAATCATTGCAGGAAAACCAGACATACTAAAGAAAGGTGTTGGGATCTGATCGGTAAGCCAAACTATTTGAAAGATAAAGCTATGATTGTAGGAAATATAGAAAGTGGCAACGAAAATATAAGTGAAGCAATTAGTATGATTTTGAAGTATCTGGAGGGACTTGAGTAGACTTAAAGAGACTTCTGAAACTCACGTTCAATGTGAGGTGTGTCACTTAGAAAAGCACGTTAGGTTCAGTTTCTCTAAAACATGTAAGATCTCATGATATATTTGATTTGATACATTCAAATATATGGGGACCTTGCCTAGTTGCCTCTATTATAGGCCACAAATATTTTGTCTTGTTTATTGATGATTATTATCGCTTTACTATTATTTATTTGCTGAAATCCAGAGATGAAATTATTACTATATTTCTATTATTTAATGGATTTATTGAAAAATAATTTCAAGCACAAGTTAAGGTTGTTCGATCAGACAATGGGGTGAGTATACCTCAGCTATCTTGAAAAAGTACCCAACAACTCATGGGATTATACATCAAACATCTTACATGTATACTCCACAACATAACGAAATTGCAAAAAGAAAGAATTGACATATACTGGAGATGGCCAAAACACTAGTGATTGGCAGTTTAACCCCAAAATATCTATAGGGTGAAGCAGTTGTAACAACAGTATATCTAATAAATCAGACATCAATCATTATTTTTGGATGAAAAGGTACCTCTATAGTTATTGTCTCCTAGTGAAAAATTATTCAATTTGACACCTAGGGTCTGTGGGTGTGTATGCTTTGTACATATTCATCATATTAATAGAGATAAACTTGATCCTAGTGTTGGAAAATGTGTATTTATTGGTTACTCCACTTTTAATAAAAGTTAGGTGTTATGATCCAACTGCAAAAAAAATTATATATAGAGATGTTACCTTCAATGAACTCATACATTACTACAACAGTGAGGAGGAGACTGAAAATGCAACAAAACAAGAAGAACCAATATTGCCAATATTTTATAAAGAAGATGATGAAGAAAATAATAGAAGTTGTCATGAAAGACAATGAAGAACAACAAGGACGTTTCTTCAACCAAGTATACAGGAGAGGAACAAGAAATAAATTTTCATAACATGTAGATGACATTCAAGTGCAGTCAACACAAGTCCAAGTCTTGCCCATTGCTTTGCGAAAAGAAAAGCGCATATATGCATATCCAATTAGTAATTACATTGACTATGTGAGAGTCTCAACAAATTATCAATCCTTTGTAGCAAATTCAGGAGACGTGAAAATTCCAAAAACATGGGAAGAAGTCAATGCATCTATAGAATGACAACATGTTATGGAGGAAGAGACAGATGCCTTGAAAAAGAACCATACTTGGGAGATTGTGTCTCCACCTAAGGGAAGAGAAGTCATTGGAATTAAGTGGGTGTACATAGTGAAATACAAACCCAAGGGAAAATTGATAGATATAAAGTCAGGCTAGTGGCAAAAGGATATAGTCAATTTTACGAGATTGACTATAATGAAACATTTGCTCCTGTGGCAAAAATGACATTTATACGAGTATTGATCAGTCTAACATCAAGTAAAAGATGAAAAATGTAGCAATTGGATGTTAATTCTTAGTGAAGAGGTATATGTGGAAATACCTCAAGAATTGAGACATATCTATGGTCCCGACAAAACATGTTTCTTAAAGAAGGCCCTATCTGAACTGAAACAGTCACCACGTTCTTGGTTTGAGAAATTCAGTGAAGGCATTATAGTCCTAGATATACAAGGAGTAAAAATGATCGTACTCTATTCTTTAAATTTGGAAATGAAATTTCTATATTAATCATGTATGGTGATGATACAGGTGATGACATAGAAGAAATTAGCCACCTAAAGAAAAGACTGCATCAATTATTTGATTTAAAAGACCTTGTACAACTTCATTATTTTCTAGGAATTAAGGTCCTAAAGTTATAAAAAGGTACGTTCCTAAGACAATGCAAGTATGTGATGGATTTACTAAAGGAAACACGTATATTGGGATCAAAACCAAGTGATATTCTCATGGACACAAATCACAAGTTGGGACTGGATGGCATAGAGCTTCGCGATTCTAAAAGATATCAGCAACTCGTAGGGAAATTGATATATTTAACTATCACAAGACCTGACAGTAGAAATTGTGGTTTATATACTTTTTTGATTTGACTAACTCTCCTAAGTTAATAATAACATCTTTATTTTCATTAAAAAACTTATAAAAATAGTTTTTCCATCTATTTCTTATATCATCATTTGTCACTAGAATTTTTTTATCCTCGTCTTTGATGCATCTAACAACATTAAGATCTTTAGTTTTCTTATCTCTAGCCCTAGCTATCCTAAAAATATCTTTTTCACCCTCTTTTGAGTTGAGTTTTTATATAAATCCTTCCAAATTTTAGCTTTTGCTTCACTGACCGCCTTTTTTGCTTCCTTTGCTTTCTTATAAACCTCTAAAGTTTCACTAGTTTTCTTTGCATAATATAATTTGTAACATGCCCTCTTTGCCTTGATTTTATTTTGCACTACTTCACTCCACCACCAAGCTTCTTTCTGTGCCGGTACACCAACCTTAGATTCACCTAACACATCTTTTGCCACTTTCCTAATATGTATAGCCATATTGTTCCACGTATCACAAGGTGTACCAACATAATTCCAAACATCTCCTTGAAGAACTTTCTGTTTAAATATATCTTCTTTCTCACTTTTTAGGTTCCACCATTTAGTCCGAATAGCTCGATTCACTCTTTTCTTCTTTGTCCATTTTTTTATTTATAAATCCATAACTAAAAGTCGATGTTGGGTGGTTAAGCTTTCTCTTGGAATTACCTTATAATCTTTACAACACGCTCTATCTTTTTTTCTACAAATAAAGTAATCAATTTGTGTTTGTGATAAACCACTCTTATAAGTAATTAAATGCTCATCTCGTTTTTTGAAGATTGTATTGACTATAAAGAGATCAAATGCCATAGCAAAATTTAAAATCTCCCTACCTTCCTCATTTATATCCCTAAAACTAAAGTTTCCAGAATACCTTGATATGCCTCTTTACCGACATGTCCATTTAAGTCCTCCTAAACAAATCATCTCCCTTTGTGGAAAACTTTGAATCGCCTTATCTAACTCTTCCCAAAAAGTTGTCTTTATACTATCTTCTAGGCCTACTTGGGGTGCATAAGCACAAAATATATTCAAAACCTCTGCTCCTAACACTAATTTCAATGTCATGATTCGGTCACCATATCGTTGTATGTCTACTACACTATCCTTTAAATCTTTATTTATGATAATACCAACTCCGTTTCGAGCCTTTTTCTTACCTGAGTAGTGAGTACCATAATTTAAAACCTTTATCCTCTATCTCCTTTGTTTTTTCTCCAACCCACTTTGTCTCTTGTAAACATAGAATATGAATCTTTCTCCGAATCATAGTATCTACCACCTCCATTAGCTTACCGGATAATGTTCCTATATATCAATAACCAATATGAATCTTATTATATAATACTACTTCCTTACCCCCGCATCTATCCATATTAAAAAAGTGAAGACCCTCTCTTTAAATTATTCACTACATTCGGGCGGCAATGTAGCGGACTAACTTCTTTACCCACACCCGTTCATGATGTGGGAACCCCCTCTACAATTGATTCACTACATCCTGGCGAAAATATAGTGGTCCTTGCTTATTTATCACTGTATTCGGGCTCTGCAACACGTCGTTAGGCGAGGACTCCCCAAAGCAATGCTCATAAAAATCCGACAAACTTTTACGCTTGATGTCGAAAGCCTAACACAACCCTCCTCCTTTATCCGGGCTTGGGACCGGTAATGCAAGGGTGATCCCTTACATGGGCGAGAGTTATATCTCGTCTAGGTGCAACAAAATAAAAAAATTAGTGTAGATTGTTGAGTCATTCCAAATGAATGGTTAGCATAGATGGAATTTTAAAGATATTTCCAAATGGATGCTAAGGAACTCACAAGAATCTACAATCATCATTATAAATTGGATATAAAAGAATGCATGAAGCTAACAACACAAGAATCTACAAACATCGTTATAAATTGGATATAAAAGAATGCATAAAGCTAACAACATGAAGACCTTTCAACAAGGCATGTTCAAGACCAATATAAATCACTAGAAGCTTCTTCACGAGGCATTTCTCCATAAATAGCGGATGAACTTCATGCTTGGTTACTAGGTAACATAACCAACATACATGACAGGTATGTACATTTGTGTATAAAAATCTGCTATATTGTAACAATTAATTTGTTGACTTTTTAACTTCATTTGTTTAAGCCTCTATAAAGGGGATGGAACCCAACTTGTAACTCATTCCAAACAATTGACTTGAACCTTTCTTGTGAGCTTTCAACATATGTCTTTATTCTCCCTAACACAGCTAGGTCGAGTTTCTCCTCCCTCATGAGTTTTGTCTTGGCTTGGCATCTTCCGATCCCAAATTCTATCCACAACGAGTCTCAATACTGTTGACTAGGCTCAAGGTACCAATAAATCTAGAATAAGTTTTGCCACAACAAAGGTTGGTTTCTCTTACACAAGAAACTAATACTGGATGTCATTCATGAAGTGCTTGTTAGAAATACAGACTACCCACACATGGCAAAGATGATCTTTTATAACAACGACAATTGTAGGAACAAAGAAGTACCTACAACTAGAGCAGCTCTAGAGAAGCTGTATCTCTGCACATAATATAGTTCCAGAAAATGGTTCACATGTGCTGCAAAAACAGAAAGGCATCATAAAATGCGTTCAATATGCTTCAATCACTTCAAATGCAGCCTGCAAAAGTGGAAAAATAAGTAAAAGCCAGACATTACAGAAAAAACCCAACTTTGATGGCTAAAACAGAGCGAAACATATAAATGCAAAACTTTTGCAGACTTCACATAATGAAAACTACTAAAAGAAAAACTTAAGTTAGCCATTACGCCTAAAAAACTGCACCTGCTGACAATAGACACGAATATCTACTGAAAACGAGAAGTACTCAAATAATCCCCTCAGGCACCATGTCTGTATTCCTAGCAAATGATTATTGAGTAAAAGTGTTGTTCAGACTTCAAACTGAACAGTAGATACATGATCTTTAATATGACCAGACTCCTCTATCAACAGACACATCCATTTAGAAATTAGAGTAAATCATCAAACTTTGTACCATGAATTCTACAAATTATGATAGAGCTCTGTGAAAATAAAGAATTCATTTAGCCGACCCCATCTAGTATGGGAAAAGGCTTAGTTGTTGTTGTTGTTTGTTTGTTAGTAAATCATCAAACTCTAGCAGCATAGATGAATAATATGCATATGATTATCTTGCAACATGAGGAATCTGTAGATCAATGCATTCAACCAAAACTGAGCCTTCTCGACTATAGGGTCAGCTTGGCTCATGATCAAACCCATCGCTCAGAGAAAATTGCTAAAACAGATTGTTGGATCAGGAGTGAGGCTAAGTCAGCATCCAGTGGAGACGTTGAAAACCTGAGACTTGGTACCAAAAACTGATTCATGTGGGGTTATTTTTGACATCTAAGTTTAAACAGGATTGCACAGCTTCAAATGTGATTTCTTTCGTATGAAAGGAGCTTCTTTCTGATACCAATGTTACAGATAATAACTTGCAGAAATCTCAACTTACCAAGGCTAAAGAGCACAGGACTAAAAAATATAATGCTGTATGTTTTGAATCCCACACAGAGAAGCACCGGAATCATGCACGCTCTAAAGACCAGCTCTTCTGTAATCGGTGCCTGTGTAACATAAAGAACAAAGCAAGTTATGTATTGTTTATGAAATCTAAGATGGGTCGGTTCCACCAGCTCACTGAACCTTTGGAAAGAGCATCAAAATGAAAAAAAGAAGAGGATAGTACATAATAGTTATCTCAAAATAAATGTCTGTCCAAATAAATAAATCCAGATATTTTCGTTCTATCCAAACAGAGTACATACAGTGGACCCCAAACATCAAAAGTGCTATCAGTTCCAGCTGTAAGCTCTCCACATTTTTGGGTATTTTTAGACTTAAAAAGATTGAAAGATAAGAAACATCCCTATTAAAGAATCCTCACGTTTTTAATGCACTGAACAACAAAATACATGAAAAGCTTCTGGATCAAATGAAAATCAAATCCATGTGTATGTTACATCAAACATTTGAAGTTAAGGTCTGAAGCCTAAAATGTGCATGTTCGTGGCAATAGCAAAGTTGCCCCACACTGCAGACAGATGGCTGCACAGTTGATGGGCAACAAGGTTGCTAACCATAGACAAAACTGAACCCGCTGTGTAGAAGGAACGTTAGAGATTTATAAGGTGTAGACATAGTCATACAAGCGGCAAACCATCATCCACGCAGAGGAAGGTTGAAGATTTATAAGTTGCATAATGGTGAGTCATCAACCATGCAGCAATTATGGGCATTTCTCCATCATGCAGAAAGAAGACACCATCAACCGAACTAGTTGGGTTACTACTTGTGGTGTATGGACCAAGCACAAAGTGAACGGTAGAACTACTCTGCTAAAAACTCATGCAAATGGGTATGTTGCATCTTGAAGAAAGAACAAAGTACTGACCATAACATAGTTACGCCAAGATAAAATATTCATTGCTGCAAAGTACATGTCATCCACCAACTTCTGCGAAGAAACAACGAAAATTTCAACTAAAGAAGCTTTGGTATGAATTTCCTCTTGCTCCCACGCACTACTCGAAGCCAAACTTCTTGAAACAATTGATCCAACATAGAAAAGGGATGTTAAGCGAAGGGGAAAGGCCACTGCGTGCCACTGTTTTTAAACAGATCTCCAGATTAGTTCACAAATAATCAATAGAATATCATACAGCAACAATATGCTAAAGTGACCAGATACAATCACTTCTATCTATGATACGATGGAAAAACAATCTGGAAACACTTAAAGTCAGAGGTCCATCACATTTATATCCCAGGAACCTACCAGATGGTCCATTCGAATGCCGTATATACCTAGAATGAGTGACACATATTGAGCGTTTCTCACTTGTATCAAAAAGAAGATTATTTTTCCCAAGTGAGTGAGACTTCAATAACACAATTCCTTACGCACAAAAAAGCAGCAATAAAAATTTTTCGAGGTATTACCAGTAAAAACACAATATTTGCTCGATATTGCTGTTATAATCTATTGAAGTTCCGTGATAGAAGAACAACATACAAGGATGAGCTACGGAGACTTTCATATAAGTTGACCGAAAAAAGTTCCTAAATTTTAGGCACTCGGTGTTCGCTGACACCAAATCCAACTAATAAACTAGAGGAAGTCATTAGAAACGCATAATGAAACAATGATAAGCTTCAAAAGAAAATGATTCTCCATGGTTGGATTTTATAATAGATCTTGCTTCTTATGTACAACATAACCCGTAACTGAATTGTTATTATGGAGATTTGCCACCATAATGCTCTATACGTTCTAAGGTCACTGTCATTTACATCGTCAACTGGTGATGCTCATAGCTTCCACTGGATATATTAATTGCCGTGAATCATTCATCTAATGCATTAAGATACACCTAATGGCACATTCTCATGGACGAGTAATCGTCGTACTTCATCTGTAAAATTGCAAAGCACGTAATACGGGATGAATGCCTCTTTTAAGGTTAACATTACGAACCATCAAAGCTACTTCAATGCAGAGGTAAGAAAATCGAAATCCATTACGAAAAACATGATCAGAGTTGTTGTAAGACCGCGAAGTGAGCTAACCTTTACTTACTAAAACCCTTCCCTGAATAAAATGTGAATCTCTGAAACTCAGACCGACAAGCAAAACCAGTACAAACTTCAAATGTGAAGCTTGTTTATGGATGGAACATATTTTATTATTAATAACGATGACAATCCAGACACAGACAACCTTTACTATTTTTTTCTCCATATTGACGACGTACAGCTTCTCCGTGTTTCACGATCCAGAATTTCTTAAAGAAAAGAATATTATGAATTTTCCGACTTTATGATGCCAATTTTCCAACTTTATGATGCCCCATTCTTCTTTGAAAACTTTCCTGATTCAGCTTTTTTCGAGGCTTTAATTGATGTCAGCTAGTTTCTCCAACCTTAGCCACTAAGAAAACCAAATTTTCACACAAAATGCGTCATCACAGCGTGCCGCTTACTTTCCGTTATATTTCGCATACAGCAGAGGAATATTTCTCTTTTTCTGGATATAGGAAGAATGTGGGAGGCGGAATTTCGACCACCCAATACTCGAAACAGGTACTAAAATCGATCGTAGTGTTAAACAAAGAAACCAGCAAGAGAGATAGAGAGAGAGCGGAGAGGAGACGAGGGCAGAGAAGTAAAGAGACGAAAGAGGCGAAGGCGGAGAAAAGAAAGCGTCGAATCATGAAGGCATTGAGAGATGGCGCGGGCGGGAGACGAAGGACGAAGGTGGGAGCGTACAGGATCGCCACGTAGAAAGCACAAACGCGAAGAATGCCACGAGTGCCAGCTCCTTCGAGATTGATCCTTCTATCTCGGAACCCACGGGAACCGCCATCGTCGATCAAATGAGAGAGAGAGAGAGAGAAGTTTATGTTTCCTTCATCCCGCGAGGTCTGGATGACGTTTTTATAAATGGTTGAGGGGTTCATCTGGGGAAGGAGATTATATAAGCGATGATCACTTATTCTTTTTTGTTACAAGAAGAAGAGGAGGCCGATGCCTAAAGCGCACAGACTCTGGGAGTCGAACTCTCCACAGCAACGGCTCTACAGCACTCTGCCGTTGACCTAACGCTATGAGTACAAGCGATGATCACTTTTAGCTTAGCAACCTTTTCTGTGGGGATTCAATTCAGACCCCTCGAGAGAAAATTCGATTGCATGTCCGAGTCAAGAATCCTAATTACTTCCACTTTAATTTTGGTTTACCTCACTAGAGTTGAGTGGAATAAGACTCCTTTAGAGGCTAAATCGAATCGTTAAATTACAGCCAAAATGCACCCAACAAAATTCTGCTTCTAAATTGATAAACAGCATATTCATGGCTGTAATATCAAAGGGAAACTATATTTACCTACCTACCTCACCCTGGAAAATGGAAACCTTCGTCGTGAGGGAGTTGCTTGTTTTCTTGAATTTTATTTCAAATTTGGAATTTGGGGGAAATCCTTTTGAGGATTATGAAAGGGTTGAGAAGGGTCTCTTCGTTATTGGAAAAGCTAAACTTTTAACCGAAAGAAAGATATATTGGAAAAGCTAACCTAATTCGAGTTTGATGTTGGTTCCTGGTTCTAAGAAAATCAGAACGGACGATGTGAAATGTTATGTACTTATGTTGACATTGTATTAAGGTAAAGAAATACAATACCACCAATTTTTCTTTCTAATTTTTGTTTTAGATAATTTACCTAACGGTTTACTATGAATGAAGTTTTGTTAGCCTTGCAGTATGGTTCTTGTTAATTCACATGGGATTCTATATACCCCATGCTGCAACGGTCAAAGCTAAAGCCAGTGATGCTTTCAAGCTACTGGTTCAGCAATAAAGAGTCTCTAGTATCTTTCATTCTCTTTCTTTCTTTATAAGATTGGATCCTTCCACTGTTGATGCTGTCTTTTCATATTTCAAAAATGCTTTGAGTGAATCTTAGTATACTAACATTATATTTATTTTTTAATCTTTATTTTTTTAAATTATACTAATGCTATCTTCAAATTATATTCATGCTATCAAGAAGAATGGATGAACATGCACAATCCAGTTATGTATTATATATACATAATATATTGTAGAATAATGTGAAATGTTGGAGTATATGAATTACCTAGTTTTTGCATTGCAAATGAACTCACCGTAGATGCGAAAATTTCACTCGAAGCCTATGTAGAGACTTAAAGAAAACTTTTCAACACTACTTCGTGCTCGAGCTTGCCAGCTAGTTTTAAAAAACTAGCAAAATGTGAATCTAACTTTACGATTGTGGCTAAGCGGGATCTTTTCGCTTTAGGTCTTTTTGAACCGATGCTCAATGGTTAGCCTAAGTACTTTAAGGATTCTAAATGAGAAGGTGATATTTCAATTTCATGTGAAAATAGGGTGTTGACAAGAATAAACTAGTGCACTTGGTTTTTAAGTTTAAAAACAACAAGTTCTGAAAAACAGAAACTGATTATGTTTTTAGGACTTGCTTCCCGAATTGTTTTGAGTAACTTAGTGACCTCCAAAATTTATAAAAATTTGGCAGAACAGAGCCTGAAATGTGGAGATTCTAGAACATTTTTGGTTTTGAATTCAGGATTGAGATGATACAGAATTAATTCGGCAAAGTACCTCTGCTCAAACACCTAAAATTATTCTGTCATAAAAATATAGAGACCAAAAGATAGGTCTATATCTCGGCGCTCAGAACTCTAAATGTAGTGCACTTAGACTTGTTGGAAAGCTATAGATGTCAGCTTTCTAATAAACTAAAAATCACCGATTTTGGACAACTGCAGACAAAGTTATGGGATGAATATCCGGGCTTTATTGTAGGAAAACAGAGTTGACGGACAATTTTCAAAAATTTCTCTAATCTTGCATAGCTTTAATTACGTGGTTGCACGATCCTAAAATTCTTCAAATTTTTATTGTAAGTTGGCTTGTGTGTATAGATACAGTGAAAATTTTAGGGTGATCGGAGCAGTGGTTTAACAATTAAAAATTAAGAAATCAATATATACAGTGATGCTAAAAATCATATTTTAGGTTTTTATAACATACGTGATGCAAAACTCACACGAATTAAAATGCAACAACACAACATCGCGAATTAAATTGTTGAAGAGAAATGAATTGAAATATATCTAATAGCTTAAGCATAGAGGGGATTATAAGATATAGAGTGTTTATAGCATATAGAGAGGTAGAATCAAGAACACAAATAAATAGAGTGCATAAGCAAGAAAAGGGAAATTTCAGCACATCTACTTCTATTACATCATGAAGGGAGACAAAACTCCATTAATACAACCCCTTTTGAATTGAATAACGAAGAAGAGATGGAGATGAATCAAGGTAGAATGATACTTACACAGATTTTCAAGAAACTGGCCTCCAATGGTGGTGCACGACCCTCACCTTCCCTCTTTTCACTCTTGCTTTCTCACTCAAACCTAAGTGGCAGCACTTGCCTTGATCATAGCACTCTCTCCCCTCTCTAAACCCCTCTCTACCAACCCACAATTCCCCAAAGAAGGCTAAGGAGCAACACTTTCTTCAAGACCTCCAAGATGCATCCAATTCCCAAGATGTCAAGAGATGGGATTCATGCCCCCCTTGGCCTCTATTTATAGGCCGAGGCCAAGGGGGGCTTTTTTAAGCCCTTCCTTGGGGCGGGTGGTCCAAGACCCAAACCCAGCCCAATGTGTTCTATCTTCACATGGATGAGTAGTCCCCTTTGGTCAAATATGGACAAACCCCATGTGGGCTGGTTGTTGGTTCAAACCATGTACACCTAGTCATGGTTGGGTAGGCCATGGAGGCCTCCAAGTACACAGGCTGTCCTCAACTTGATGTGGCTCATCCCATATTGGCTCGTTCCATTTGATCAAGGATAGGTAAGATTTTCAATTATTATTTAGCCAAAGGCAGTAGAGTGGATATGGATAAGCTAGCTCTATCTTGGTCGAGTTAGGGCATTTGATTCAAACTAGGTCATGCTTCATGTTTAACTGAAGTCTAGGACTTAGTCGAATTTGGCTGGGTTAGGTTTGGTGAGGTTATCAATTTGACTTGATCTTTAATGAAGAAGCACCTTGGCTCGACGTAATTCACTTCCTTGTCCCTGAGCTTGACTTTCGCGAGCTCGATCTTAGCTTGAGGTGGACTCCAACCATCGCCTGATTTGCTCGAATCTTCTGGGCCTTATCCTTTTAGCTTTAATTTTAACCTCTTTAAAATCTTTACTTTAAAGATTCAAACTTTAATTTTAAAACAAAAGTTTTTAAAACAAGCCGACTTTCAAAATTTGGAGTGTTTTAAGAAAAATTTATTTAGGGTGTTTACACACATAAAGCTATGAAAACATTCTTTCTATAAATTTCCTTTCATGAAACTAGTTTAGGCACAAACTCCGCCCATGTAAGGGATCACCCTTGGATTTCCGGTCTCAAGCCTGGATAAAGGAGGAGGGTTGTGTTAGGCTTCCGACAGCCAGCGTAAAACTTCATCGGATTTTTATAACATGGATTACAAAAATTATTAGCATTGCTTTGGGGCATCCCCGCCTAGCGACGTGTTGCAGAGCCCGAATGCAGTAAGAAGTAAGCAATGGCCACTACATTTTCGCCCGAATGTAGTGAATCAATTACAGAGAGGGTTCCCACATCATGGACGGGTGTGGGTAAAGAAGTTAGTCCCGCTATATTGCCGCCCGAATGTAGTGAAAAATTTTCAGAGAGGGTCTCCTCATTTTGATTATGGACGGATGCGGGGGGTAAGGAAGTTAGTCCTAGATAATAAGATTCGTATTAGTTCTTGGAATATCGGAACATTATTGGGTAAGCTAATGGAGGTGGTAGATACTATGATTCGGAGAAAGATTCATATTCTATGTTTACAAGAGACAAAATGGGTTGGAGAAAAAGCAAAGGAGATAGAGGATACATGTTTTAAATTATGGTACTCAGGTAAAGAAAAGGCCCGAAACGGAGTTGGTATTATCATAAATAAAGATTTAAAGGAGAGTATAGTAGACATACAATGATATGGTGACTGAGTCATGACGTTGAAATTAGTGTTAGGAGCAGAGGTTTTGAATATAGTTTGCGCTTACGCACCCCAAGTAGGACTAGAAGATAGTATAAAAACAGTTTTTTTATAAGAGTTAGATAAGGTGTTTCAAAAGATTCCACAAAAGGAGATGATTTGTTTAGGAGGAGATTTAAATGGACATGTCGGTAAAGAGGCATTAGAAAATCAAGGGATTCATGGAAACTTTGGTTTTGGGGATATAAACGAGGAAGGTAGGGAGATTTTAAATTTTGCTATGGCATTTGATCTCTTTATAGTCAATACAATCTTTAAAAAATGAGATGAACATTTAATTACTTATAAGAGTGGCTTATCACAAACACAAATTGATTACTTTATTTGTAGAAAAAAAGATAAAGCGTGTTGTAAAGATTGCAAGATAATTCAAGGAGAAAGTTTAACCACCCAACATCGACTTTTAGTTATGGATTTACAAATAAAAAAATAGACAAAGAAGAAAAGAGTGCATCGAGCTATTCATACTAAATGGTGGAACCTCAAAAGTGAGAAAAAAGATATATTTAAACAGAAAGTCCTTCAAGGAGATGTTTGGAATTATGTTGGCACACCCTATGATATGTGAAACAATATGGCTATACATATTAGGAAAGTGGCGAAAGATGTGTTAGGGGTATCTAAGGGAGGTGTACCGGCACAAAAAGAAGCTTGGTGGTGGAGTGAAGTAGTACAAAATAAAATCAAGGCAAAGAGGGCATGTTACAATTTACATTATGCCAAGAAAACTAGGGAAACTTTAGAAGCTTATAAGAAAGCAAAGAAGGAAGCGAAAAAGGCCGTTAGTGAAGCAAAGCTAAGATTTGGGAGGACTTATGTAAAAAACTCAACTCAAAAGAGGGTGAAAGAGATATTTTTAGGATAGCTAGGGCTAGAGATAAGAAAACTAAAGATCTTAATTATGTTAGATGCATAAAAGACGAGGAGGAAAAAATTCTAGTGGCAAATGATGATATAAGAAATAGATGGAAAAACTATTTTTATAATCTTTTTAATGAAAATAAAGATGTTAGTATTAGTTTAGGAGATTTAGCCAAGTCAAAAAAGTATATAAACCACAATTTCTACAAAAGAATGAAGTAAAAGAGGCTCTTAAACATATGAAGGGTGGTAAAGCTGTAGGACCAGACAATATTCCTATAGAAGTTTGAAAAATACTAGGAGAAATAGGAATCACTTGGCTCAAAAGACTATTTAATGAAATATGGAGAAACGAAAAGATGCCCGAGGAATGGAGAGCAAGTACATTTATACCTGTATATAAGATTAAGGGAGATATTCAAAATTGTGCGAATTATCGAGGTATCAAGTTAATGAGTCATACTATGAAATTGTGGGAAAGAATTATCGAACGTAGGTTAAGACAAGTATCAAGTACAACAGAGAACCAATTTGGATTTATGCCAGGTAGATCTACTATTGAAGCGATTCACCTTTTGAGACGTCTTATGGAACATTTTAGAGCAAAAAAGAAAGACCTTCACATGATATTTATTGATGTAGAAAAAGTTTACGATAGGGTACCGAGGGAGGTTCTTTGGAGAACCTTGGAAAAAAGAGGTATCCCATTGACATATATTAACCTTATAAGAGAAATGTACGATGGTGCAAAAACATGTGTGAGGCCTCATGAAGGAATGACAGACTTCTTTGAAGTTAATATTGGGTTACATCAAGGATCAACTTTAAGTCCATACTTATTTATAATGGTGATTGATGAGTTAACAAAACATATTCAAGATGAAGTACCTTGGTATATGTTATTTGTAGATGACATTGTATTAGTGGAGGAGTCTAAGGAAAACGTTAATAGAAAATTGGAACTATGGAGAGAAACATTAGAAAGCAAAGGCCTCCGACTTAGTAGAACAAAGACAGAATATATGGAATGTAAGTTTGATCATTTGGTTACCTCAAAATACATAGAAATTAAAATTGGCACACATGCATCTCCTAAAAGGAAAATTTTAAATACCTAGGGTCAATTTTTCAGAGTGATGGAAGAATTGATGGAGATGTTACGCATAGAATTAATGCTGGTTGGTTAAAATGGAGAGGAGCATCAGGTATTCTTTGTGATAAGAAGATACCATTAAAGTTAAAAGGTAAATATTATAGAGCAACAATTAGGCCTGCCATGTTTTATCATTCTGAGTGTTGGGCAGTTAATCATCAACATGTACAAAAGATGTCTGTGATAGAAATGAAGATGTTGAGATCGATGAGTGGTCATAAAAGAAAAGACCGTATAAATAATGAGGTTATTAGAAACAAATTAGGAGTGGCACCAATAGAGGATAAAATGAGATAACATCGTTTAAATGGTTTGGACATATAGAAAGAAGATCAAAAGAAGAACCTATAAGAAGGTTAGAAAAACTAAATTTGGAAAGTATTAAAAGAGGTAGAGGACAATCACAAAAGTGTTGGAAAGAAACAATAAAAAATGATCTAGCTTATTGGGAGTTAACTGCTAACATGGCACACGATAGTCTAGTATTAGTCTAGTATGGGAAAAAGGCTTAGTTGTTGTTGAAACTAGTTTAGGCACACTTCTAGCAGCGTAGGTTCCGTGAACTCATGACCTTTAACTTGAATAGTCTTTGGGTTGTTCACAACCTAGAGGGTGAGGGAGAGGGAGAAGCCGTGTCTCTTTCAAAGACCATCCGTAACACATAGGAAACCTCGTCAAGTAATCTGCTTTAAGGTAGAAAGGTACACATTCATTTATATATACTGGCAAGCGTTCCGTTATTAATTTCTCCACCCTGAGGAAGAAACGGCAGGCACGGTTCCGCGGTGAGCCTTGAATTGGGATTCCGACTTCAAACTCGACACCTTGGTAATCCAGGTCGATCGGAGTAAGCCACGCTTTCTCATCAGAATCCGGATAATCTCAGAAGAAGTATTGAAGTGGAGACGAAACCCTAATTCTTCCCAACCGAAGGAAGATCGTCACGACACTGCTTCTCGCCGGAAAATAGCCGGCGCGGTCTGAATCTGCGATGTCATCCAAGGAATTCAACGTCCCTCCGGTCGTTTTCCCGACGGGAACGGGAGGGGCACCGCAGCAGCGCCGGATTCCGACGACGGCGCCCCCGTTCCAGCCGGTGATCCGGCCAGCACAGGCGAACCCTAACCCTAGCCTCCCGTTCATGTCCTTCGACATTGGATCGTCCGCGTCGTCTTCGTCGGCGACCGTCTTTTCAGCGCCGGTATTCGGTGGAAACGGGATCGGCAATTCATTTGAGGATGAGCTGCCGCTCCTCGAAGAATTGGGGATAAATACGCGTCTTATCTGGAAAAAATCGCTCTCGATCCTTAATCCCTTCAAAATGAACCCTAATCTTCACGAGGATGCAGATCTCTTTGGTCCTTTCGTATTCCTCATGGCCTTCGGATTGTTTCAGTTGCTCGCCGGAAAGTTGCATTTCGGGATCATTCTCGGTTGGGTCACCGTTGCCGCGATCTTCCTTTACATTGTCTTCAATATGCTTGCCGGCAGGAACGGCAACCTCGATCTCTACCGTTGTTTGAGTCTCGTGGGATACTGTATGTTTCCTATGGTGATCTTCTCGGCCTTATCTCTGTTTGTCCCTCGAAGCGGACTTGCGATTTACGTCATGGCTGGTGTGTTCGTCATCTGGTCTACGAGGGTTTGTACAGCGCTGTTGGTGGAATTGGCCTCATATGGGGACGAGCATCGAGGGTTGGTGGGATATGCGTGCTTCTTGATTTACTTGCTCTTCTCTCTGTTGGTGATCTTCTGACTGCGGGAGATGTAACCATGGAAGGCAATTCTGATTATCTGCTTTGGTGGTTCCAGTTTTGAGAAAGGCTAGAAATTGTTGCTTTAATCTTCTTTCCATGATCCAATTGGACGTTTCTCCCTTCTTTGTAGATCTGAACGGTGAATGGGTTACTCTTTATTTCTTGGGAATTTACTGGGTGTCTGTATGTTTCTTTCCACATTATATTCTAAGGCGTACATTATTTCTTTAGGATTTCGATTTACATGACTTCAGGAGTTAGGAAAAATGATTGGTGGCGAAGCAAAAATCCTACTCAATAGTTTTCTGTCTATTTTTCTTTTTATTATGAATGACCACATTTGTTTAGGTACTTTTGTGCCATTATCAGTTCCAAATGTAGTTGGGCTGTTTGCAGTTTGAATGGCTGCAGAGGGCACTGAAATATATTAGTTGTGAAACATTATTTAGATAGTATAGTTACTTCGTTATGCTGTGGAAAGAATCATTTTCTTGGTCACTGATAGGAAGGAGGTCTCTCATTTAGTGTTTGGGATATCTGGCCGCTGGTTCTGCATCTAATAGCTTTATTTTGTATTATGCACTGAAGAACTTGCTTCTTTAGTTTAGTAGTATGCTAGTCAATTAGTAGATTCCATGGATTGGAAGACAATACTAGACGTAAATGTCATTTATCTTCTTTCCTGTTTCTATACGATGAGGGGGAAAAACCTGCTGTTTGTCCATGATTCTGAATGGTCTATTACTTCCCTATGGAACCCTCTTTCAGACTTTCCCATTCATTCTTGATGAGAACTCTAACCAAAGTATGTGATCCTTGTATTGTGCTTTAAATGTGATTCTTCGATATATGAACATGCCTCTCATGATTACCTTCATTAATAATCCCTGACAAAATTTCATTAAACCTTATCCTTTTCCAAAATTTCCCGGAGGGCGTACATTCTTAGCACAACTGAAACGATTGTACTTCACAAAAGAATGCCACAGGGGGAGGGGTTCATGTTTTTGGAATTTAGAAGATTCAGGCTAAAGATCTTTATAATTTAACACATGTCGTTGATTTTATCTTTCGAACATGGGGTCTGGCCTCACAACATCTCAGATAGTTCAGTGCTCTTGTCAAGTTGGCATATCCATATCCACTGTACTCCATGTCTCTCTTATATATGTGTCTCAGTGTCTGTGTGTGTCCGAAGTCCATGAACCGTTTCCGGAGTTTTGTTGCAAGCATGACTTCAGTTTCTTTGCTTCTTATTTCGCATCCTCATTCCTTAGCATATGTTGTAGGCTCACAATCTTTAATGACTTCATTGAGGAACATATTGTAAGATCAGATCTACTTTTTCAAAGAGATATTATCAATAGGGTGCTTCTCATATCTAGATCTTCCAAGTCTGCTGGTTTGGCAAGTTTACTTTGATTTGAATCACTACTCTCAACTCTGTCTTGAAGATACTTTTGCTCGGGATGCCTGGTATCGGCCTTTCACTCCCTCCCTCAAATTATGCCATTTAATTTGGGGGTATAGTTGTCTTTGGCATCTTTGTTACTTACTATTCCTTTTGCAAGTGGAATATTTTGAACTCTTCTCTTTGACTGCGTGGGACTTTCTTCAGTTCACTTTCAGGTTCATTATACTTTGTTGATCCAGCAAAAGCGAAAGATATCCACTGTTGTTTAGCAAGTTAGTTATGAAATTTGTCCCCACGGTGATAGTCTACCTTCTCGATGTTAGTATGTAATATGCCCCATCACGCTTTACCGGATGGCTGTGGTGTTGGTATTCTGGTTCGTGAATGTTTATATAAGCTGTCCTGGGCGGGCCAGTGTTTTATGAGAATGAAGATTATTGTTGAGGTTATGCCATCCATAGTGCAAAGAGTATTTGAGGACACAACCAATGTACAAGATCTTTTTGGTACTTTCATGCGATCCACTTAGTTCCTCCAACTTCTACCTGAGTTTGATATATGATATGACCACAGAAAACATGTGTTATGAAACATATATAGAAAATTAAACATGCACTAACTAAAAGATTCACACTTGAGAACTTTCCTCAGCTACCCATAAACACTGTTAAGAAGAGCGTAAGACTAAGAAATGAATTCTGGAGTTATGTACACCTTTGCAATACTACCGTTGAAAGAACAGAGGGTCTCGTTTGGTTTTCTGAACATGCTTGTTGCTAGATGTGCTTTTTCCATCACAATACAATCTTTCGGAGTTGATAAATCTTATAAAGTAGTTTTCTTTTCTGCTTCACTAGAGCTGTTGGGAGAAATCACTATGAGTATTTGTTCATCCAATAATGTCTTAGAGTTCTCTATCCTTGCTCACCTTTGCCAAGCAAATCCCTTTTGGCACATGCTTTAGTCACAGATGGGGGATCCCTTCTGTTAAACATGGCTCTTGAGTTTTGATAGGGTAAATGTTACTTTTCAACTATACAACCATGATGTATGGCGTTGTGTGGCAGATTTTAGATCCCTTTATTCTTTTTGTGAGGAATGCCTGCGGATGCTATACAAATTACTCTGTGTTAATCTCTAGTGTTATATATGTGATGTGAAAATTGATGAAGACATATCCACAAGGACTAACGTAGATTTGCCATAGTTGAGAGGTGCTGCTGGTGTTTTTTTCGATAATAAGATACTTCTAAAGTTGGAAGTTAAATATTATATATAAAGCATTAGTTAGATCAACAATGGTATATGGTGACAAGTGTTGGGCAGCCAATCATCAACATACGAAAAAGATGTGAATGACCAAAGATGTTGATGTAGATCTATGGTCATGCTAGGAAAGATGGTATTCTCAATGAGATTTTGAGAGACAATAGCACGAGAGAGACATGCCCAGGATGGTGTGGATATGTAGAGTGACAATTGCATGAAGCTCCATTAAGAAAGGATGAGAAACCAGACCCAGACCGTAAACACTTCAAAAAAGAGTGATGCAGATGCCGAAGTGTTAGAAGGAAACTGTTAAACATGATATGGGCTTTTTTTTGGAGTTAATTGTTAATACAGTACAAGATTGAGCTCCATGGTGTCGAAGAATCCATTTAGCCAACTCCTCTAGTTTGGGAAAAATTGTCTTTTTTTGTTGTATAATAACAGATTGTGCGACTAGAATTTACAAATCGCAATCAAAGAGAGTTCTCTGCATGCATACAGTGAGGAAATCAAAAGTAGTTTGAATCATGAAAATCGATTCCTGACTTTGTATTTGGTGTCCAGTGTCTGATCCATTGTGATGTCGATTTCAGATAAAAATTCTTGCACATCTAACGCTGTTTCTGTTAGTGGGGAGTTTGACGTGCATGCATGTCTGTGTGTCAGGCTTCGGCCTCCTCTTGTAAAAAAAAAAAGGAAAAAATTTTCGTATGCATTTTGGGTTTAAGATCCATTTCGTGCCCCGAAATAACTGTTTCCATGCATCATAGATAGAATCCTGATCTCAAAATTCTGAGCACCATTTTAACTGTATAAATTAATGAAAGTATAAAATGTTAAGATCAAGAGAAGAAAGAACTTTGGTTCGTTCAAATCTGGTTATGTCAGGAAACAGGGGAAACCTAAAGCTGCCCAAACTTGTTTAGCAGACTGACGGATATATAATCTTCTTACTGTTCAGAACAAATCTGAATCAAATGGATATATAATCAAGAACTCCGGAACATATCAAAGTTCAACAAATAATGATTTTAAAATAATCAATAATTCTAAAAAAATTATAATTGTCACCAGGTCAACTCGTGCATGCCGTGCGTCTCAATAAAAGGAATCCTCCAAGGATTAGCTCTGTCCACATTGTGAACGGTGAAAATTGATACTCGTGATCCTTTAAAATATGTTTATTTGTTGCATCTGCATAGACCCCAGAAAAAGGAGACAGCCGCTCCACCCACCGGTAGAGAAGGTTACCGGGTTGGTAGGGTTGATTTAGCAATTTGTGGTTAGATGCATGCAAATAAGAATGGCTGGGTACCATCTAAAGTCAATTTAAGCTTCTCAAAAATAACAAAATCTCCCTCCCTCACACATAGTATGTATGTATATGTGAAAACTGAATTCTATTGGCTTTTAAAAAAACTTAAAAAGAATGAAAAACAATGTTATTTTATTCATGTTCTTGAAAAAAAATATCTAACATGAGTAAACAAGTGATGAACTAGAATCCAAAATATCTCTCACTATATATATATATATATATATATATTTATTTATTTATTTATTTTATTGTACGTGCCAAAAATGGTATCAGAGAGCTTGGTGCGAGATAATTCTTAAAGCATAAGGGTTCCGTTACCCGATGGCACACTTGGATTTGAAAGTGCCAATATTTACGTACATTTTAGATGGCGATGTTTGAATATAAACAGCGAAATAGGAGACTCCCCTCCCCAACATACAACCCTTTAAAGTACACGTGGATTATGTTAGATGAGAAATCCATCCTCTATAAAGAAATAGATTAATATTATATATACATATACATATATATATATATATATACATACATATATACATAAATATATATATATATATATATATATTATTTATTTATTTATTTATTTATTTATTGTACGTGCCAAAAATGGTATCAGAGAGCTTGGTGCGAGATAATTCTTAAAGCATAAGGGTTCAGTTACCCGATGGCACACTTGGATTTGAAAGTGCCAATATTTACGTACATTTTAGATGGCGATGGTGAAATATAAACAGCGAAATAGGAGACTCCCCTCCCCGACATACAACCCTTTATATATATATACATAATATATACATTATATATATATATATATATATATATATATATATATATATATAGAGAGAGAGAGAGAGAGAGAGAGAGAGAGAGAGAGAGAGAAAGAATGTGTGTTGCGAAACTGGTAAGAATATTTAGGCCCCTCACCCTCTCTCCCATTTCAAAAACTGAAGCCGACATTCCTAAACAGGGGAAAAGAATTCCGTAGGAAAGGTGAGGGTCCGATTATGTGGAAACATGCATGTTTCTGCTCTCTGCTCTCCTTCATCCATGATTCACTAAAAGGTCTCAAAAACTTTCTTGCTGGCCGATCACCACCTTCGCCCGATACCACCAAGCCTACGGAGATCAAGAATGAAAAAGCAACGAGGACTAGCAATCAAGAAGACGACGACGAGGAGGAGGAGGAGGAACTCTTTGAAATCAATCTAGACGCAATCAACAAAAGAATAGGCAGTAACTTTCTCAACTCCGACCCCGTGACGCTCCACTTTGGAAATACCAATCAGGTTCGGCTAGCCAACTGCCTCTCCACAGTGCTGGAACTCTCTGCCGCAGTTCCCGTCACAGACCAGGTCCCATCAAAGACACGCCTACCACCAGAAGTGATAGCCAAGTGGGTTTTGGAAGAGGATTTTGAGAAGGTGAGAAGTCCTTCCTTCAGAGAGTTCGCCACCAACATCAAGCGATTGGTTTCACTGAAAATGTTAAATGTTTCAGAAAGGAGTGAGGAAGAGACCAGTGACTTTGAATTCAAGTAGCTAGAAAACGTGAATAGCAAGCCAAGCATATATTCACAGATTCACAGATTTTCTTTTTTAATTTTTATTCCTGATATGTTCTGAATACGATGCAAGTAATTAGTGTCTTAATTAGATCCCAATATGTTCCCAGTTTCTGACAATATTTTTGACATCTTTACGGTATATAATTGGTGCTTTTGGTTTTAATCAGATGCTGCAATGTATTGTGTGTAAGATGGTATTATTTGGTTCTTTACACTGTCTTTACTTGTCTATTCTGTTATACGTTTTCTGAAAGTGTACGCAGAAACTTATGGGGAAGGCGGGGACGCAATGGAATTTAGTTGGTTTTCCATATTTATCGCTTCTTGATCAGTAAGCTTTAGAAGCGCTCACAGGTTATGACGGGAAAGTACAAGAGATTCAAATCCAAGATCCCAGGAAACACGTACGGTGATTTGCAACTCCCGTATCTTGAAAGATACAAGCGTTAAAGATTTTTGGAACTTGTTCATGGGCGGTTGATTTGAATTTTGCACTTACGGGCAGTTGGAATTGTCTACTCGGGCTAACCAAATATAATATATATATATATATATAGAGAGAGAGAGAGAGAGGGAGAGAGAGAGAGGGAGACTCCACTTGAATACACAAAGAATAGAAAGAATGTGCAATAGAATACCTTTGGTAGCTCCTTGCTGAACAAAAGTAAAGAAGAAACCGGGTACTCTTCTCTTGTCTGAACAGACAGGTTATCAGTTAGACATACTGGTTCTTAATCGACCCGACGAACTGAGTTTTAATTTTTTAATAAAAATACTGAACGGAACCACCGTGATGGTTTAAAAAACATAATATATATTTTTTAATACCCCTTTGACTACTTGCTGCCTATCCGTAGAGAAAAACTGAAGGAAAAGCATGTCACATCGTTGAGTTTTTATTGAACGACACGAAACAAAGTAGGTCGCTATGATCAACAAGGGAGCGCAAACAGAGTCATTTGGAATGGAACCAAGGCTTATTATATGCTTGTCCGCATTAGAAATTTGAAGCTTCTTATCTTTCTTTTGGAGTAGAGCAAGTTGAAGCCTCTCTTTTTTTTCGTGTCGCGAAATGCAATTTGAAGCTTTAAAATCGTGAGATTGTACACCAAGATTAAACAGTCAATACAAAAATCGTGGATGACAAGGAAACCATTCCATGGTTCGATAATGTGAAAAATCAAGTTGCCGAGTTATGGCCTCCTAGGACTTTCCATCTCTTAAGTTGGACTCTTTTGGAAATGAAATAAACTTCAGAATCAAGGAATAGTACAAAAGTGGGAGACAAGAACGCGTGCTGATCGGAAGGTCAAGGATTATTACATGGAGATTGGTAGCCATTACAGAACAGAGGAGTCTTCTATAGCAAACAAAACGTCTTGTGTACCAACACAAACCATTTTTTTGGACGTGATCCAATAACTCGCAAAGGAAGAATCGTTTGATGCCACATGCAAATGAACCTCATCAAGAAATAGAAGCTATCAAGTAAGTGATGGCCTCCAAAAACTATTCATGTTCCTGATTAAGTGTTTGAGACTCTTTTAAGAGTCCTACCAGTGACGAAGTAATGATGAAAAATCTTAATATTTAAATATATCACAGTCATCTCTCAATTACTTTAGTGAGTGATACTTGACACCTATGTTATCTTGCTTACCCTTGATCGATTTTCGAAATCAAGTATTCCTTGCCAGAAAAGTGATTAACAAGTATGTGCTGAATGCAGTGGCGGTTAGAATTTTTGGTGAGGTGGGGTGAACCAGTAGTTATGGATTCAAGCATCTTCTGTAAATTTGTCATTGATTTTCTGAATTTCAGGTGGAGTAGCCGTCCGACCTCACCTTAATGTAGATCCGCCACTGGCTGAATGTGACCTAAATACCGAACTAATCTGACTATTTTAAAGATCTTGACTGGTTTCTATAAAGGTGGTGTATGGCCCGCTGTAACTTTCCAGAACTTTTGGGAACTTCCTCTTCTCTCTCCACCGAATTAATTCATTTGTAATTCGGGTTTCCATTTTAGTATGAACAGTCCACGAAAAGGGGAGTGACACATCTTAGAAAAGCAAGACAGTGCGTTGGTTCGATCCGTCTTGTTTGATGAGGAGCTGACGTGAAGAAATCGCAAACAGACGATGCTGATTAACGGTTCCTTGTTACCGCAAAAAAATGAGAAGCTTTCAGGGGCTGAAAACCTTCTCATAAAGTGCTCGGTCAACTAGGTAAAGGGAGCAGGGGATGTTTCCCTCAAGCTAAAACTGAACATCTCCATATTTATGTTTTTAGCAGCTAATTCAGGTCTGAAATGATTAAAATAATTGGATAGCTTTTAAAGATAGATTACATTGAGCTAACATGAACGCAAATATAGACTGACGTGTTTGACGAATTATGTGTTTTTGCTTTTCTATTTATTTTAGTACCAACTTCTAACAATGGTTGTTAGAAGTGGCAAAGCTAATTCTAATGATATTTGCGGAATTGACTGACGGAGCTAGACGCGATGCAGAGCATGACCATCGTTCTGAAAAGAAAGAACAAATAAGGTTCAAGTGATAAATATGAATCCTTAAAAATTTGTTGAGCTTATCTTGATACTACGTGTTTGACAAAGTAAACCGATTAACGAGACGGAAAACGAGAAAAACACCATCTTTTTGAAAGAAAAGTCTGCATATAGCTAGGTTAAACTATTCGTAAAAAAAAGAAGAAAAAGAGTTCGTAATGTATTTGATCTTTCTCGATTGATTCCACCATTATTTATAAGCTTTTCTTGAGGAGACAAATCCATCGGTCGTTCAGATTTACAGGATGCTACATTTGCATATCATATTAGATGTTCTTCTCAGCCGTCCCTATTTCTGTCTCGTGTTCTAAAGTTTTTTTTTTTTCATCACGAGCCTAAACAAATGTCTCCTTACAAGTCTATCAAGAGCTTACCATGTCTCCTCCCTGAATTTTTGGCGTCAACAAGTTCTGTTAGTCTTTGGGTTATTTCTTTACTGCAAAAAAGTACAATGGGAGTTGAAGCTTTGCCGCATCTCCGGTAACGTTGTAGCTTCAGAACCCGAGAGGCAAGGTATAAGGTGAACCTATGATTTAAAACCACGAGCCGGTAGTTAAGGTGTTTAAGACCGAGTGCTAGACTGCGACTCTGCAGTATGCGCACAGGAAAGCCCACAGATACCGTCATGAATTACAACAGTACACACTTCATTTAATTTAAACGCTCTGATAATTCACCAAACTCATAACAATATCTTTAGATCCTCTCACGTCTTCATCACATGAATCATATTACATTTCCCTTCAACGAAAAAGCAAGATTCATAACGAAACTCAATTAACTGCCACCAACCAAAAGCAAAGACAATAAAACTATAAGTAATACAACAACGAACCTAAGTCCGTTAGTTAATGCGTGATAGATCTTCATGCTTTCTCGTTCATGCTTGCCTACATTCTGGGCCTAATGAGCGCCTTGAGTGGCTCCTTCATCACCACGGTGAAAGCGTACTTCTCTGCAAGGTCGATGGTGCTCGACCCCGGGCACTGAGCCCACTCGAATTCCTGGACCCTCCTGGCCAGCAACAGGTTCAGGTGCAGCGTGCCCATGCCCAACCCCGGACAGATACGCCTTCCAACACCAAACGGCATCATCTTGATCTTCCTAACTCCGTTCATGTCTACATCGTCGCGGCCATGCATAAATCTCTCCGGCATGAACTTCTCCGGCAACTCCCAGATAACGGGGTCCTCGGCGATGGCCGTAGTATAGAAGTCCATGGCAGTCCCGGCCGGGATGTCGTAGCCACCAAGCTTCATGGACTCGGTGACCAAGTGAGTGACGGTGAAATGCACCGGTGGGTGCCGCCGGAGCAGCTCCTTGACAAAGGCATTCAGGTACTCGAGGCCCTCGACGTCTGTATCCTCCACCAGCCGTCCACCGGTGAGCTCCCGAACATCTGCGGCAAGCCGAGCCTGTGCAGTCGGGTCCATAATGAGCCGATCCACCGCCCGCTCGAGACCACAAGCGGTCGTGTCGGTGCCACCATTGAGGAACTCGGCACAAAGCGTGACGAGTTCGGCGTCGGTCCGGGGGCGGGGTCGCTCCTCAACCGTCAGATCGAGCAGCGTGTCTAGGTAGGCCGTAGGACCGCCGGTGCTCTTGAGGAACTCCTGTCTCTTGTTTATGATGGGAAGCAGCATTTTGATTTGCTCCTCTCTCACAGACTCGACCTCCTTTTGCTGCTTACGAAAGAGTGGTCTCAGTAACGGTACGAAATCGTCGGGTCGGGTCTCAGCGACGAAGATGACCCGTTTCAGGATCTCCTCGACTCGGATCACTTCCCCCTCTTTCATCTCCACTCCGAAACACATGTACAGCAGAATCGAGAACACCGCGAACCGGGCGTTCTTAAGGATCGAGACGGATCCACCGTTCCGACCCGCTTCTTCACGAAGTCTAGCTACCATGCGGTCAAGAGCACGGGCTCGGTAGGCTTGAACTCCCGCATCTGGCTGGGCGGCAGCATCTCGGAGACCATGTTGCGCCGAAGGGCTCTCCGAACGGGTCCGTAGGGGGCGGAATTGGCCGTGAACTTGTTGCAGCTGAAGAGGGACTTGGACAAGCTGTCACGAGGCCGGCTTGAGAAGACCTGCCCGTTCTTGATGAGTCCTCATGGGCCAGGTCCAGGTCCGAGACGATCACTGGGTACGCCAGCCGAGCCGCACGGTGAAGATGGACCCGTACTCGGCTCGGAGGCGCCTGATGAAGTCCTTACAGGAGTTATCAGTCTTTCGGATCTGAAGCAGTTTGCCGAAAATGGGCAGTCCCGAAGGGCCGGGAGGGAACCGGGGACAAGGCTCACCGGAGAAGGAAGAATAAGGGAAGTACAAAGAGAAGGGCAGGAAGAAGAAGAGGGTGAAACAAAAGAGTGGTAAAGCTGTTGGGAAGATACAAAGGCGAAAGAGCAACACCCATTGTTGGTTCTTTCTGGTCTTTTTCCGGTGGTGGGTTGTTGAAGCAAGAATATAGGTTCTTAGTCGAGAGGGGAGAAATATCCGGTAGCGAGGGTTTTGGATGCAGAAGCGGACGTCTGTTTGATATATACCCGTAGAATTCAATGGACAGGTGATATTAATGGACTGACATACAGCTAAGGGGTCCATTAATGAGGTGAGTGAAATCTTGTTGACGGGGAGTTGGAGCCTTTATGAGCTTTGCAGAGGAGGAGATGCGTGTGAACTTTTTTACCCATACGAGCATCTATATAACGATTAAAGGGACAAACCCAGGGATATGATAGCTGACCGAGAAATATATGATAAAATCAACAAGAAGAGTGGGTTTTTCAGGAGTTACCAAGGATGGTCTCCGTGTACTTCGATCAGTGAGAGGGTCAACCTTGTGAATGAGCTGCTGGTACCTATCACAGGTTTCCTTCCAGTTGATAAAGAAAAATGAAAAGGTGTAATCGAGACACCAGTAATATGAAAGAGAAAATGTCAACTACATTAGACATTTTGACTCATCGTGAAAGTCATATGTTTTCATCTCATACAAACTGGTTTGGGTAAACTCTCTCTCTCTCTCTTTATATATATATATATATATATATATATATGAGAGAGAGAGGTGGTCTACACAATCTGGCTTGTATGAAATGAACGGTTGAAGTACACGGAGTAGGTATATATATATATATAATTTTAAACAGTGTATCATCATGCATAATCTCTCATTCCACACGATTTCACTGTTTCAACCACATGTCGTGGGCCTCTACCACCTTCCACTTTCTAAGACCACTCAAAAGCCACCCCACTAAAACAACTTAAAAAACGTAAGCACCGATCATAACTACTTATATATTTATATATATAAAGACTTTCTAAGTGATTTTTATGGTGATAGAAAGTGAAGGAACAATGGAGATAATGTCTGATGGTTAAAAAGCACGAGGGATTATGCACTGTTCAAAATTATGTATGCACGCACACACATATATATTAGATTGACATATGGATGGGAAAGGCTGTTTTAGCTCGACTAACCACACATCTATGCCAAGACTTCCATCTTGGCCTACTTTCGTGTCTCCCTTTGTGCCTATTTATTTAAGGAAGAGCACAAAGCGACTTCCCTCATTCTGGCATGTTGCTGTGACGTGGCTTACCAGGCAAATGCTGTTAGAGTCATAGGACATACATTTTTAATCTAGTGGACTCTAATGATATTTATATTTATCAATGATCAAATTATGATAAAATTTGATCAATCATTGAACATGTTTAGAACACCTCACACAATTTCTCAGTATCTTGGTTGCATAGGGAGGCCAATGCCTAACACACATGCACCCCATAGGAATCGAACTCCCCACCAGAAGCAAGGACATGAGAACGAATATCTTGAAATGGAGTCACCTAAAAGTACATGCATATTTGACTAAGCAAACCATATAAACCAAATTCCTAGAGTCAAATTTGCCAAAAGAACTAGTTGCACAAAGGTAGAGCTTCTGCAAGCGTTGAGAATTTTGTTTTAAAATAGCTGCTGGAAATTATGGTCCTATCAAACAAAGTGATATCGACGATTTAATGCAATACATACAATGTCCATCACGATAACAAGTCGGGCAGAACATATTCCAGTGAAGGGATTATTATTTATACATTCTTTTTTATTAAACATACATTCCTTCCATTTTTTGTTTTATAAAAATACCTTTGTCCATAAAAAATTATTATTTATACATTCTTTTTTACTAAACATAAATTCTTTCCATTTTTTTGTTTTATAAAAATACCTTCACCCATATTTTTCTTGTCCAGTATCTAGTCAAGAGAAAGAAAAACGGTCACACCACTCTTCAAACAGCAATTGTTTTTTAAACAAAATCCACCTTAAACGCGTCCATAAAAATAACGAGATTCAATCATGAATAAAATACGCATATTTGTCCTGTAAACAAAGTACGTTTTTAATCACCCTCTCATTATCGGTCATTGTTTTCTTTCCCTTTTTCTTTTATTTTTTTTCTTTCATGTCTACTTAACCGATCAATGTTAATGGATCTTTATTTTCTATTATTTTTTTATATAATTTATCTTAAAATTGAGTAATAGAGAAAGACGTACAAAAATCTAGAGACATTTAAAAAGATCAAAAATAATTTGAAAAAAAAAGTTGAGAAGAGGAGAAGCCGACGGAAGTATTTTGAGATTTTTTGTTAAAAAAGAGTGTATACTTAACAAATTAGGAAATTAAGATATATATGAATGGCAATTATGTAAAACAACGCGCGAATGTGGATCCTTATTTATTCTTTGTACTATTCTTAAGAAACACCAGCATATAATTTATAAAGGGGGTTCCACCTAATCACACCACAAGAAAACCAAAACCAGAGAGTAAGCACGAGCCATGCCCAGCATACACCAAGATGCAAAGTCTCGGCTCCCACCAATACAAAGAACAAGAGCCAGCCAGCCAAGCCGATGAGGGCGTCACACAACATCTACGCCCACACCATTGTGATAAGGTCTGACTATTCTCGGCTCAAGTAACGGCTGGACTGGTCATCCAGTCCGTTACCTGGCACAGATAAAGCAAGATCATAACGGTGGACTCTCGGTAACGTCCCAGTTAACACTCTAGACGAAGGAAGTCACAAGAGAGAAATGTGGGATGAGGGGGGAGCAAACTGCTTATAAAAACAGTCAATACATATCAGAATATGATATACATGAAAAATTATAGAAAAAAAAAGATCTATGAACCTCTTC
Organism: Brasenia schreberi; assembly: GCA_036023115.1. Lineage (NCBI taxonomy): Eukaryota > Viridiplantae > Streptophyta > Magnoliopsida > Nymphaeales > Cabombaceae > Brasenia > Brasenia schreberi. The sequence continues at coordinate 2,550,907 of JAYKKT010000092.1, read as the reverse complement.
CTAAGAAACCCTTGTGTGAGAACCTCGAAAATCCGTTGCACAAAGACATGCGAGATAATTAGAAAGATGATACAAATGAAACTATACGGGCACAAAAAAAAAGATAGTACCGTTGTTCATAGATCTTTTTCTAAAAGTTATGCAATATCGGACTCTGAACAAAAAAAAGATGACACAAAAACTATTTTTTCGTATATTTTCTAGACATCCGTTGCACAAAAATTATGGAATATCGGGCAATAACTTTACTCTTATACCCCTCTCGGTTTAGATAATTTCAATTCTGTCATCCAGTTAAAAGACAAATTTATCCCTCTACTTTTCAAAAATTATAGATTCAGCCTGAGGGTTAAAATTATGATTTTAACCTCGATCAGTTGCGAATTTTACAGAAATACCAAAGAACAATTTACAAGTTTGTCCTCAATTTGGAGACAAATAGATAAAATTACAGTTTTATCCTTAGTATTATTTAAAGGGTATAAAGGAAGAAACTCTTCGAGAAAAATTCAAATTTGTCCCAAAGAGCTTATGAAATTATCATTAGCATACTTGTTTGATATTATGCATCATATTAACATGATTCCTGCTATATATGCTCTTGGTTTTGTGTTTGTTTCCTTTTTAGACTGCTTAATTGTTACTTTTGCTAAACACATAAAAATGAGTTCTACGATATGTGTGTCTAAGTTGACAAAAACTAAAAAATTGAACGGTTTCAACTTCTAGACATAGAAAAGAAGAATCCATCTGGCTCTAACACTTAAAGGTGTTGAGTATGTATTAAAGGAAACTATACGTCCGTCACCCTAGACGCAAATGAGCAATAATTAGAAATGTATAAAATATTTCTAAAAGATGATACTATAGCAAGGACAATCATGTTGACTTACATAGAAGATGACTTGATAAGGGTCTTTGAAGAATATGAGACCGCTAAAGAGTTGTTTGACTCAATAATAGCTAAGTATGATACAACTGCAAAATTGCATGTGTAATTGTTACTGCAAAAATATAACTCTTTCAAAATGAAAGAACAAGACCATGTAATTGAGCATGTAAACCACATGCTGGTAATGGCTAGAGACTTTACCGTAACAAAATCAATCATCCCTAAACCGATGAAGATATCAACAATACTGAACAGTCTACCCCCGTCTTAGAACATGGTCACCACTGCCCTAAGATTAGGTCCTGAGATTAACCTTTCGGAGTTGCCCTTAAAACTAGCAATAGAAAAAGAACATATGCTAAAAAATAAGAAAGAAAAATTGCTAGTAGTACATGATGTGATAGCATCTACATCCAAAACCAACTACAACAAAGAACCAAATAAGAAGTTTGGCAAGAATAACAAGAAAGACGATTAAAATTTTAAGAAATCGCAGGAAACCGCTTTTCGGGTCAAGTGTTTAAATTGTAGAAAGATATGATACTAGAAAAGAGACTGCCGAAACAAGAAAGATGGAGGAAACAACCTACAACGCGAACAGTGAAAGGTTGGTGGATAAACTCAGGAGCTACACGACACATCTCAAAGACCAAGGAAGGGACAATAGATCTTAAGAAATATCATCCTGAGGAACATCTAGTTTATATGGAAAATAATACTTTCTCAGATGTTCTGAGGGTCCTTCAGGATACATGTATAAGGCAAACCAATTGTATTAACCGACGTGTTAATTGTATCATCAATCAAGCGCAATCTGGTCTAGGTCCCTGCCTTAGTGAATAAAGGTTTTGAGGTTAGGTTTATTCCTAACAAGGTGACTGTGGGTAAGCATGGGAGAATTTTATTCTCTAAGAAATTTGATGTAGAATAAGGACTGTTCAAACTTTGTGATAATGAAAATAGTGCTTCTTCTGCTTATATTGATAGTGTCTTTACTATTGATGTTAATATGTGGCATAAACGTTTAGGGCATATAAGTCTAAAAAAGTTGAGGAAATTATCTAACTTTGACTTATTGCCTCGATTTGAAGAAAATACTTTCAAAAAGTGTGAAGCTTGTATACAAGAAAAAATGACGAGAAAAGTTTTTCTAAGAAAACGACAAGAGCAACAATCCTGTTGGAAGTTATTCACACATATTTATGTGGATCTTTTATAGTAAAGACACATCGGAGAAAGGGTTATTTTATAACCTTTATCGATGATTACTTTAGATATATGTATTTATATCTTTTGGCACATAAATTTAAGGCACTTAATACTTTTAAAGAATATAAGCAAGAAGGGTTTTCATGGGCTCATTGAAAGTAGAGATGTTGAATTCTTAGAAGATACTAAGAATGACATCCTGGAAAACGATGAGGAGTGTGTTGATAATTTGGTAGACTTAGACCAATAATCTTTTCAGCTCATAGAAGATCTTCCTAAAACTACCGATACCTTAAGTAGACATAAGAGGCCAAGAGTCACTTTGTCCTACTTAAAGGATTATCACGCTTATCTTGAAGAATAAGTGTTTAATTCGGTAGATTTAGATGAGTTGACGGATAACCCGACTTATCAGCAAACAATGAACTCATCAGAAGCATCAGACTGGGAGAAAGCCATAGATGAGAAAATTGAATCCATTGAGAAAAACCAAGTCTGAGAATTGGCTGATTTACAAAAATGAAGGAAAGCTATAGGCTATAAATCGGTTCTGAAAAAGAAGTACAAGGTCGATGATACAATCGAAAAATTTAAAATGAGGTTGGTTGTATAGGGTTTTTCACAAAAAGAGGAGATAAATTATACTGAAACATATTCTCCAGTTGCGAAATTTGCATCCATACATATAATCTTGACAATATCTGCATACTATGATTTGGATTTACAACAGTTAGATATAAAGACAACTTTTCTAAATGGAGATTTAGATGAAATCATATTCATGCAGCAACCCAAAGAATTTGTGGTTGAAGGCTAAGAAGATAAAGTACATAGGTTGAAAAAATCCCTATATGGCCTGACACAGTCTCCTCGCCAATGATATTTGACTTTTCAAAATGTTATTATAAAACTTGGATTTGTGGCAAACAAACTTGATCACTGTGTATATGTCTGGAAAAGTGAGAGTCACTTTATCATCTTTTTATTATATGTAGATGGCATATTGATGACGAGAAACGACAACGAGATGATTGTCAAAACCAAGTCATGGTTGAATTCCAAGTTCAAAATAAAGGATATGGAGGAATCATCCAATATCCTGAGAATAAAGATCTCTCGAGATAGAGAATCTAAACTATTATGCCTGAGTCAGGAGAGATATATTGACTATATCGTCAAAAAGTTTTAAATGGGTGAATGCAAGTCTGCAAATATACTTATTGTAAAAGGGGTTAAATTGAGTAAGGCTGATTGTCTCGGTGAAAGAGACAATGAGCCTAATGTTCCTTATGCACAAGCTGTTGGCAGCTTGATGTATGCTATGTTGTGTATAAGACCTAATATCAGCTTTGTTTTTGGTCTTGTAAGTAGATATCAAAGTAATCCAAGTTGGGAGCACTAGGTAGCTGTGAAAAGGATTTTAAGATATCTGAAAGGAACAAAGGACTTGAAACTGTGTTTTCAAGTAGATAACTGAAAGCAGTAGGATACTCAGATGCTAACTTTGCTAAGAGCAAAGATGACAACAAATAAACCTCAGGACAAATATTCTTATTTAGAAGAGGTGCTGTTTCATGGGCATGTAAAAAACAAAGTTGTGTAACATTGCATACACAGAAAGCTCAGTATGTTGCTTGTTGTATGGGTGCAACGAGTGTTATTTGGATAAGTCGCTTCATACGAGATTTGAAGTTGGAAATAACAGACGAGTCAATAGTTATCTATTGTGATAACAAAGCAGCAATTACTCTTATTAAGGGTGGAGTTGATTGCTCTAAAAACAAGCATATAATGGTAAAATACCACTATGTTCATGATATGGTTATGAGAAAGGAAATATCCATCTCATACATGCCAACAAAAGATATATTGGCAGACCCCTTAACAAAAGGCACAACATAGAAGCTTTTCTCAAAACATGTTACTAACATGGGTTGAGGTATCTTTGATTGTTGTGTATGAAATAACCACACAACGGATAAAAATGTTGTATAGGTAAAAAACCATACAATGGATAAATTATATTCATGCAAAGAGAATAAAGAACCATACAATGGTAAAAAACCATACAACGGATAAAAATGTTGTATAGGTAAAAAACCATACAATGAAAAAATCCCTATATGGCCTGACACAGTATCCTCGCCAATGATATTTGACATTTCAAAATGTCATTATAAAACTTGGGTTTGTGGCTAACAAACTTGATCACTATGTATATGTCTGGAAAAGTGGGAGTCACTTTGTCATCTTTTCATTATATATAGATGGCATATTGATGATGGGAAACGACAACGAGATGATTGTTAAAACCAAGTCATGGTTGAATTCAAAGTTCGAAATAAAGGATATGGAGGAATCATCCAATATCCTAAGAATAAAGATCTCTCGAGATAGAGAATCTAAACTATTATGCCTGAGTCAGGAGAGATATATTGATTATATCGTCAAAAAGTTTTAAATGGGTGAATGCAAGTCTGCAAATATACTTATTATAAAAGGGGTTAAATTGAGTAAGGCTGATTGTCTCGGTGAAAGAGACAATGAGCCTAATGTTCCTTATGCACAAGCTGTTGGCAGCTTGATGTATGCTATGTTGTGTATAAGACCTAATATCAGCTTTGTTTTTGGTCTTGTACTAGGTAGCTGTGAAAAGGATTTTAAGATATCTGAAAGGAACAAAGGACTTGAAACTGTGTTTTCAAGTAGATGAACTGAAAGCAGTAGGATACTCAGATGCTAACTTTGCTAAGAGCAAAGATAACAACAAATAAACCTCAGGACAAATATTCTTATTTGGAAGAGGTGCTGTTTCATGGGCATGTAAAAAACAAAGTTGTGTAGCATTGCATACACAGAAAGCTCAGTATGTTGCTTGTTGTATGGGTGCAACGAGTGTTATTTGGATAAGTCGCTTCATACGAGATTTGAAGTTGGAAATAACAGACGAGTCAACAGTTATCTATTGTGATAACAAAACAGCAATTACTCTTATTAAGGGTGGAGTTGATTGCTCTAAAAACAAGCATATAATGGTAAAATACCACTATGTTCATGATATGGTTATGAGAAAGGAAATATCCATCTTACATGCCAACAAAAGATATATTGGCAGACCCCTTAACAAAAAGCATTTAGAGAAACTTTTCTCAAGACATATTTACTAACATGGGTTGAGGTATGTTTTATTGTTGTGTATTAAATAACTACACAATGGATAAAAATATTGTATAGGTAAATAACCACACAACGGATAAATTATTATATAGGAAAATAACCAAACAAGTAACGATTGCAATAGCAGTCGTGAAAAGACACTACTCAATGAAACCCTTTAAGAGTAGGAGGAAACCAGTACGTATGTACACTTGACTCGAATGGCCAAGTAGGAGATGATAAGGTTAGGCCATTCTCAGCTTAGGTAACGGCTCGACTGGCCATCCAGTCCGTTACCTAGCACAGATAAGGCAAGATCGTAACGGTGGACGTTACCGAGATTCCCGATAACGTCCCAGTTAATGCTCCAGACGAGAGAAGCCATAGGAGAAAAATCCGGGATGAGAGGGGAGCGAGCTGCTTATAAAAGCAGTCAATACAGATCAAAATATAATATACATGAAAATTACACAAGAAAAGATCTTTGAACCTCTCCCCAGAAAACTCCTGTGTGAAAACCTCGAAAATCCGCTGCACAAAGGCGGACGAACAGGTACCTCCGATAGACACATTCGAGAGAGAGGATAGTCGGAAGATCAGAGATTCGCAACACATTCAAAACGAAACAGACACAGTTCCTTCCCCGAACAAAATGGGTCTTGTTCTCCCCGTTCATTCTTCGGGCACCATCTCAACGTTGGCCTCCTCAAATTTGACAGCCACCAGATACCTTATGCTCCCCTGACACAACAGAATTCTAATTAGCAGCCATCGAACACACAAGCCACATGCCCCTTGAGAGATGTTGCAAAGAAACGATTCGAATATCAGTAAGTCCGAGGAATCCCTCCTAATTTTGAGGCATGCCACAGCACCAAGTACCATTCAAACTTGGAAACGCTAAAATTCATCTCGACCCTGTCGCACTGTTAACTGCATGGAGACCAGGAAAGCAATGAAACAGTGAGACTACCATACATGCTGCGGATCGTAAACGGCGTATTTATTATATTCCAGAGGGCTTTTATCTTTTCCAGAAGAAACCAAACGTCCACACGGCATCAACACATCTTCCTTCCACTTGAAATTTCCAGATTCCTCAGGCTTCTGCCTTCCCAACATCTTCACCCCCACCTTCTTCTCTTTCAATGATTCCGTATCCTGCAATTTCTGTTGTGATCAGGTTATTCTACTGCTGTAAATTCCTCGAAGAGAACCCGGCGAAAAGGTGGGACTCAACCCCACCGATTCGAGAAGAAAAAGAAGTTTGTGGCAAATCTCTCGACAAAAACATCAGTGTAGAGTACACATCAAATATATTATGATCCAGTAGACAAAGCACATTACAGAGGTTGTGATATGTTTACGAACTTAAATAAGTATGCCACCTATACCAACATAGCATACAAAGTCTAAGCTTGTGAATTACCTCTGCCATGCTGTCAATTTCTATCACCTCCTCCCCAAGAGAAGCAACAGCCAAAACCATGAACCCCGCAGGCCGGTCTACTGCAGTAAATCCATACCTTGCCGCCTCCGCCGATGCGTCCGAGCAAACTATAGCATTTCCAAACTACACAGGAACCATTCACAAAAGATATTAGAAAAAATTCAAATCAGCTTCCAATAGGAGTAACGTCATTAATGTTGCACGTAAAGAACCTTAGCGATATTTAAGGAATACTCACCATGTAACCAGGTATAGGAATAGAGCAGACTGCCGGCAAAAAACCCTTTTGCAGATGCCTCAACAAGTTTGAAGTTCTAGTGCCTATTGCCACATGATCAACATTTTAATTAGACCCACACCCAGAAAGGATAAATTAGGCCAAAATATATAAATTCTTCCGGTTTGAAGAGATATCTGATCAAATGTGTAAATTTTCACTCTCAAAAGAGACCAAAGAACTTTGATTTCAAATCTTGTAACAATTGACACGCTAAAGCACCAGCGGCACAAGCACCCCCATTTAAGATTATGTAAATGGCTGTAGTGGACAGTGATTCATACCACAAACGTACATATCAGAAGACTCACCACACCAAAGTAGAACTTTGTTTGGCTTGTTCTTGAGATCCTCCAAAGAGGGGCAAGCGCTTGACTCGATCTCAAAGATGTTTTCAATGGTTACGCCATACTCCTGCAACGATATGACAACTATTAAAACAAAAATAATGCAAGAAAGGTGTTTCAGTATGTAGGTGTGTGTGTGTGTATATATATATTTGTAGAGAGGGAGAGAGTACCACTTCATCCAAGCGGACCGGTTCATATGTGGTCTCTAGATACTTGACGATCATCTCGTAATCCTCAGACTGCTCCCCCTTATATATATATATATATATGAGAGAGAGAGAGTACCACTTCATCCAAGCGGATCGGTTCATATGTGGTCTGTAGATACTTGACGATCATCTCGTAATCCTCAGACTGCTCGTCCAAAGGATTTATGGAGCAGCCCAGCTTCACGAACATTCAGGGGATCGTCCACTGTTGCGCCCGTCATGTCTCCAACAATCAAAGAGGCCACGTTGATGTCCCTCACAGTCTCGACGGCAGCTATGCCCTGCAACAACCGACAGTCAGAGAACCAAACTGATGCTACATTGATCTGAAGGCCCGACTCACAGAAAATCAGTTCAGGTCACCTCTGATCCCACAGTAAAATAGCAGACAATCAGAACAGGTTGGTTCGAAGCTTACGAAGTCGGCCAGTTCCTCGAAGTTTTTCATGATGAATGGCCTGGTTGACGGCATCAGAGTGAACCATTTACTGCAGAATTCCGTCCACGATCGCAATTTTTCCTCTTCTGATTCACTGCTCTTCAGCTTTTCAAGAAATTCGAGCAGAGCTTCGTCACCTGCGTCAGAAATTTTTATACATAAAAACTGGAAACAAGCAGTTCGGACTCTCAGCTCAACCGGGTCAGGGACAACATGGTTCAACCTCAGAGACACCAATCCATGTGCAATGGACTAAACAGAGGCCTTGATAGGCTTCTGGGAAGAAACCAGATACCACAATCTACATTCTATCCAGGTCTGCTACTGTCAGAACCAGGTTAAACAAGGGAAGAACACAATCCGCTGGGATCACTTTGAGGTGTCCCTGCTCGTAAACCTAAGGAACTGTTAGTAAGTTTCCTATTAAATGAAAGGCATTCAGACTTGGTTCTTATCCATTCTTTGCTTTTCAACGAGGAAAGAATAGGCAAAAATCTGATACATACATCTGTGCAAGTGTATATCAGTCAGCATCCCTGTAGGAACGTCAGCAACATCATATCCCATCTCCATCAATGCATATCTAGCAGAGAACGTTCAACAACGTTAGTACGCTATGCCAACCTTTGCACTACGTCTGGATTGAACAAAGTTGACGGAATTGAAGCCCAAATTCATTACTAATCACCCAAAGGAACAGAGGAATTTGATTCAACGCTAAAGAAAATATGCATGTTCATAAATAAAATGCTAATTGATCACAGCAGAATGGTGGGCCTCCATAAAAGGGGAAGCCCTTCTACCAAATATCTATATGGGAAGAGTATTGAATTTAGATTCAAAAGCAGGCCACAGTGGTACATGGAAGTAGCTTACTTGTACACATGCTGACTAAACAGGACCTTCAAAATATTGGCCACATATAAATTCAATTTGGAATGAGCTGCAGCGACCCCAAGCTGTCGAAGGCCCAAACCACCGTGTCGAACATCAATTCCGTCAGCCTACACATCAACAAGATTAAGCTACAGAGAAGTGGATTATGTCAAAACACCACAGAGACAGAGCCCTGTTCATCTGCACCTAGCCCTCTTGCAAATAGCCCTCCAAGCAAGAGGTTCTAAACCTCAGTCCTAGTTAAGCAAGGTCACCCATTGTTTGATTCATTCACTTGCACAGGTTTGCCATCAAAAGGGAACCGGGCTTAAGGTGAGCCACAAAAGGAAACAACCATACCACATCCACTGGGAAGAACTTTCGGGAGAGCTTCTTAATCTTCTTCTCTCGTTCCCAAGGCTCCAACTCATTACCAGTCAGTTCCTGAAAGAGATTAGCAAAATCCCTGATCGCTTCGTCTATGTTACTTCCACCTAATTTCCTCCTAGAGTATATGGTAGTTCTTTCTTCCAATCTCTCCTCCGCATTTGGGTCGTCCCCAGGCCGGCCCCCTTTGTAATACAAGTAAAGTTCGGTCTTCGGCACCATTATCAGCTGCATGATACAATATCTACAAACTGAAGAGAGAGAATATCAAAAACCAAACACAACGTACAGAACCATGTATACCGAAATCAATTCAGTTAGGTTCACGGGATGTGAACAAAAAAAAGCTGAACCAAATGGAATCAGGTGTCTGTGCATGCACGTGTGCATGTGTGTCTAACAGAGAGAGAGAGAGAGAGAGAACTCGTTCGTATCTCTTCCGGTGTCACATAATGCTAAGGCGCAATTGAATTTGATGTCATCCTTCTCCAATATTTGTCCTCCTCGCTCTTGCAACTTTGTGTCCTTGTGTACACCACGCTTTCCATAGATCTTCAACTGCAAAGCCACACAATATCATTAGTAAAACGTCAACAAAAGAAGTGCGTCTCAAACCCCAGCTTGCCTTGCAGGAGAGGCAAGAAAAAGCAAAGATAAACCAGCTGATTCATCACCCATTCACAGAAAACCAGCTTTAACTCTCGATCACATCTAGCACCTATTTTCCAAACAATATTTGGAGCGTGTGTACATATACATGTATATATATATATATATACATATACATATACATATATATATATAGAGAGAGAGAGAGAGCATAATCCATGCACACACTCATCCATGCTCTTTAAGTAGAAAAAAAAAGCATAACTAGAAAAAGTTGAAAAAGTACCACCGTTCGTTTTTGCTTTGGCCGATCTCGATGATTGGACGATCAAATATATATATATATATATATATATATAGAGAGAGAGAGAGAGAGAGAGTCTTACTTCGGTTGTTAAGGACTCGAGAGCTTTTTCACTGGCATCTTGTTTATCCAAAGGGATACCAAGTCCCTCAGGAACCAAGTCAGTGACAACGTCATAGGCATCCAGCGGCGGAGTTTCTTTCTTCTCAATGCAATCATAAAGCCACGCTTCACTCACGACAGGGATGCCTCTTTCTCTGCCCCCAAAACGAAACAAATATGCCTCGTCAGTCTCTCTCTCTCTCTCTCTCTCTATGAGAAATCGACCATCAATGGAATATCAGCACGCCCATATAATTCAAATTCATGCTCAAGTAGAAAACAATGCCAACAGGTCAGGTGTGAGATCAACCTTGTCCACACCCAGCCCCCCCTCGATGTCAACAGTAGAAGAGATCCATTAGACTTCAACACATAAACCTGGTTTTGTTTTTGGCAGTTTACATCAAACTGTAACCCAGTTAATAGTTGCAGCTAACTTTAATAATTCACCGTGTGGACGTAGAAAGTATCACTCGCCCAGCTTGGTTCCTATTTCCTTCTGTATTGCTCATGATTCATTCCATGGTATAGCATCAACAGACGCTGTCCTTGACTTACATGATCCCAAAGAAGGTGATTCCTGTGTCTACCCCTGAACTCCTTTATATACTACGCCACTGTGACATAATACGCAATAACAAAAAGAAAAGGGAAAACCGCCATGCAGGAACATACAGGGCTTCTGCAAATGCGCTCGAACCACCTCGCTCACGCTCTGACGGAGCCACCACGAGGCAACTCACACCTGCCCAAACAAACAGTTTAAAACTTCAACTCCCGCTTATAATGCGATACGGTACATTGCAGTACGCGTATACGATACTTTGCCATACGACACGCATTGTGCGATACGGCACATTGCGTATCGTGCGATACACCGTGCGATACAAGTGCGTATCGTGCGTATCGTGCGGCACAGCATGCGATACGGCAAAGTGCGTATCGTGCGATACGGCAAAGTGCGTATCGTTCGTACCTTGCGATACACGTGCGTATCGGCAAATTGCGTATCGTGTGACACACGCGTGCTACATCGTGCGACACACGCGCGTATGGTGCGATATGGCACATCGGGTATCGTGCAATACACGTATGTCTCTGCGATAATCGTGTGATACACCGTGCGATACAATACACGTATCGCGCAATACACCGTGCGCCACACGTTTTGCGATACGCATGCGATACGGCAAAGTGCGTATCGTGCGATAAGCATGCGATACGGCAAAGTGCGTACCGTGCGAATTGAGTATCGTGCGACACGCGCGCGTATCGTGCGATATGGCACATCGCGTATCGTTCATACACATATGTATATGAGATAATCGTAAGATACACCGTGCGATACAATACACGTATCGCGCACCGCGCACCGCGCGATACACCGTGCGCCACACATATGTATCGTGCGATACGGCACATTGCGTATATGTATCGTGCGATACGGCACATTGCGTACCGTGCGATACGTACGGTACTATAAACTCCTGCTTTTTCGGCTCAGTCCCCTTTAGACCAGCTTTTTTTTGTCAATAATATATTTTTAACAATAAAAGTACGGGAAACTTTCATCCTTGCCATCTGCCGGCCATTAGGTGTAGTGAACGACGTGTGCGATAATCTAACGATGGGATCTCCTCTACGAAACACATCCAGACCCGATCAAGCTGAATTGCGTATAGTCGGGCAAAAAGCTGCATACCATCTGGGGACGACTGCATCGTCGGAGCCGGAGGGATTCTGGTCGCTCGCCTCCAGGATCTTCCTCATCTGGTCGACGCTGAGGTGCCGACGTGCCGCCCTGCAGAACTCATCGAACTCCGATGCGATCTCGGCTGAAGACCAGCCTCGCAAACGCTTGTTCTGTTGCTGCTCGGCATCGTTCCCCTTCTTCTTGGACCCCAACTTCTCATCGTCTTCGGCCGCTGCCTGTGCTCGAGTGTGCGACCTTGTCTCGTGCCCCTATAGTCATGCCCCAGAGGGACGTATCAGATTGAGATCAGGAACAATATCACCACGACACTGACACGCACTACTACGCCTTTTCACCAATACATTTTCGGAAGTTTTTGCCCCAAGGAGCTGAACAAAAGATTGAGAATTGCTAGAGAGAGAGAGAGAGCCCTCGTTGCCGAACTACTCGATGTAAGGCGTAAAGCTAACAAGAACAGCAGGCACAGGGTCGCCACAAGTGTATTAAGTCACTAACGAAAACTAAGATTAAGCTGGAGTTGATTTCACATGGCTATAACCAGAAGAAGAGAAAGGCCAGAGACTTTACAAAGTTGTTTACCAGAAGAAGCAAATTAATCACTATAACTCTTGAACTAGTAAAGCAAGCTTCCATGAGATCATCAGGACCCCCTTAGAACTCCACCAAGAAAACAGAACTAAAGAAATATTCCCAACAAAGGCAGATTTAACAACAAAGTATCATTTGGGAAGGATGACTTATAACATCGGTTTCAGTATGCTTAGTTTGAAGTTCATATTTCTTCAGTGTCAGTAACCGGTGAAACGAAAAACAATCCAACAAGAAATAAGAAAATAAAAACAGGAAAGAATACAAACCCGAACCTTCATTCTGAATGCAAAGAGAAAATAGGAAGAGACGGACAGAGAGTTGCTGGAAAAGAAAAGCTGGAGAGGAGGATAACCGAGTGAAATTATGGAGGGCTCTAGGAGAAGGGTTGCTCGATCTTCAAAACATTGGAATTTATTTGGGCGCCACGCTACGGTTGAGGCAGCAGTGAGAGTGCTGAGAGGCCACCACGTGATGGGAAGCCATACGCACAGACGCCTCCATGCAGATGTGAGATGCCGCAATTAGAGAACACATGGCTCAGTGCCCCCATCCTTCCTCTGTGTGTGTGTGAGAGAGAGAGAGAGAGAGAGAGAGAGAGAGAGAGAGACTATAAGATTGTGTAGTATTTTAGATGAAGCATGATGTCTATAAGATTGCTGTTAAAACATTGCATTCAGGTTTACCTTTTATTTGTTGCAATAGATTGGGTATGTCTTACTATGCATTTTTGTCACCATTTATGTGTCAATGATCTATTAAATGTGCCAATAAAAAATACGTGTGAAGAAAAGAGAGAGAGAAACTATTTTATGATGAAGCATGATAAAATTGTTGTTAAAACATTGCATTCATGTTTACCTTTTATTTGTTGCAATAGATTGGGTATGTCTTACCATGCATTTTTGTCACCATTTATGTAGAAAAGTAAAGAGCATAATGGATACGATAATCGAAGGTTGAATCGCCAAAGTTAATATTTGTTAAAGCACCAAGATATCAAGCTGTCTCAAGTTTCATACCCATATATACAAGTTTCACCAAGATATTTGTTACAACACACAGATCATTGACAAGTTTCATTAATCGCCATTGTGGCCGCACGTACCCATATATACAAGTTGCTACTTACATCTGCTCTTTACAAAAACCACGAAGACACACAGACGCCAATACGCACACACACATGAGCGCGACCACACAAACACATGCAATGTTAGACCATGGTGAAGCCCGTCCCAACCAACAGTGACTGTTCTTCTCCATTAAATGTAATTTCAGAAGTAGAACACGTCTGATACTTCATGAAACTTTGAAACTTCCTCTTATTCTCAATTTAAAAAATCTAGCGTTTTTAATTTCCTTAAGAAAGAGGTGATGACTTCACAAGCACACACTACATATTGCACTTAAAAGTATCGCGAGCAGGCTTACAGCGCCCACTAGCGGTTACTTACCTCTTTTGCGGTCGAGTCCAGCTCAAGCCCATCTGGTAACTTCAAGGGCTCAGGTTTCCTCTGGTCGTCCTTTGTGGTGAAGCTGCATGAGCCCCACTCTGAATAGGTACTTGTACACTTGTACTCTTTGCCGGTGCACTCCATCCAACCATTGCAGAGTGCGCACCTCTTTAATGGCCCATAGAGCATCACATCCTCACTATCAAATATCACCACACAAATAAATAATATTTAACTGGAAAATTTGATATTAAACTTTGGGTAATCTCGGTTAATTTTAAATCTCATGATATTTACAGAAAATATTTTCCCCTAGAGAAAAAAACATGCCAAACACCATAAAAGAATCTAAAATATTTTCACCTCGATATATATAACAGTAGCATTTATATTTTTTCAATAAACAAGTATCAGTGTCATCTCAGTATATAATATATATATATATACATATGTAGAGAGAGAAGGCAACGCTCTTACTTTTATTGAAAAAATATATATGCTACTATTACTTTAAAATTTTTGTCAATTGCTGGCAATATTTTACTTTTGCCCTGTAAAAGCCGATCTTAAGAAGTATTACTGTTATATTAAAACTGAAATTCTAAAGCATTATCATATATATATATATATATATATATATATAATGTCCAGCTGTACACACGAGATAATCGTGTTATCATATCCAAACAAATCTCAATGTTTGAGGTTGAATTTTGAAGGCAAATTTTTTAACTGATTTAATTCAAACTCAACCATGGGAGGCAAAATTTTGAAACACTCTAGGAATATAATGTTGATAAACATCGTACGATACCACACGCTGGGGCAAGCGAATCGTGCGATACGGGGGACGCTGCGCGCTGCATCACGCCTATAATGCGATACGGTACATTGCAGTACGCGTATACGATACTTTGCCATCCGTGCGATACAAGTGCGTATCGTGCGATACACTGCGCGCTACGGCAAATTGCGTATCGTGCGATACGGCAAAGTGCGTACCGTGCGATACACGTTCGTATCGGCAAATAGTATCGTGCGATACAGCAAATAGAGTATCGTGCGATATATCGTGCGACACACAAAGTGCGTATCGTGCGATACGCATGCGCTACAGCAAATAGAGAGAAGGCAACGCTCTTACTTTTATTGACAAAATATATATGCTACTATTACTTAAAATTGATGTCAATTGCTGGCAATATTTTACTTTCGCCCTGTAAAAGCCGATCTTAAGAAGTATTACTGTTATATATATAATATACATAGATGTCGAAACAAATCTCAATGTTTGAGGTTGAATTTTGAAGGCAAAATTTTTAACTGATTTAATTCAAATTCAACCATGGGAGGCAAAATTTTGAAGCACCCTAGGAATATAATGTTGATAAACATCGTACGATACCACACGCTGGGGCAAGCGAATCGTGCGATACGGGGGGCGCTGCGCGCTGCGTCACGCCTATAATGCGATACGGTACATTGCAGTACGCGAATACAATACTTTGCCATCCGTGCGATACACCGTGCGATACACCGTTCGATACTTGCGATACACCGTGCGATACAAGTGCGTATCGTGCGATACGCGTGCGATACGCGCGGTACATGTGCGCGCGGTACATGTGCGATACACGCGCGTATCGGCAAATTGCATATCGTGCGATACAGCAAATAGAGTATCATGCGACACACGCGCGTATCGTGCGACACGCGCGTATCGTACGCTACGGCAAAGTGCGTACCGTGCGTATCGCACGGTACGCACTTGTACCGTGCGATACACGTGCGTATCGACAAATTGCGTATAGTACGATACACCGTGCGATACAGCAAATAGAGTTTCGTGCGACACACGCGGGCTACATCGTGCAATACACGTATGTATCTGCGATGATCGTGTGATACACCATGCGATACAATACACGTATCGCGCAATGTGCCGCATTGCGCACCGCACGATACACCGTGCGCCACACGTATGTATCGGGCCATACGGCACATTGCGTATCGTGCGATATACGTATGTATCGTGCGATACGGCACATTGCGTATCGTGCGACACACGTATGTATCGTGCGATACGGCACATTGCGTATCGTGCGATACGCGTATGTATCGTGCGATACGGCACATTGCGTACCGTGCGATACGTACGGTACTAAAAACTCCTGCTTTTTCGGCTCAGTCCCCTTTAGACCAGCTTTTTTTGTCAATAATATATTTTTAACAATAAAAGTACGGGAAACTTTCAGCCTTGCCATCTGGCGGCCATTAGGTGTAGTGAACGACGTGTGCGATAATCTAACGATGGGATCTCCTCTACGAAACACATCCAGACCCGATCAAGCTGAATTGCGTATAGTCGGGCACAAAGCTGCATACTATCTGGGGACGACTGCATCGTCGGAGCCGGAGGGATTCTGGTCGCTCGCCTCCAGGATCTTCCTCATCTGGTCGACGCTGAGGTGCCGACGAGCCGCCCTGCAGAACTCATCGAACTCCGATGCGATCTCGGCTGAAGACCAGCCTCGCAAACGCTTGTTCTGTTGCTGCTCTGCATCGTTCCCCTTCTTCTTGGTCCCCAACTTCTCATCGTCTTCGGCCGCTGCCTGTGCTCGAGTGTGCGACCTTGTCTCATGCCCCTATAGTCATGCCCCAGAGGGACGTATCAGATTGAGATCAGGAACAATACCACCACGACACTGACACGCACTACTACGCCTTTTCACCAATACATTTTCGGAAGTTTTTGCCCCAAGGAGCTGAACAAAAGATTGAGAATTGCTAGAGAGAGAGAGAGAGCCCTCGTTGCCGAACTACTCAATGTAAGGCGTAAAGCTAACAAGAACAACAGGCACAGGGTCGCCACAAGTGTATTAAGTCACTAACGAAAACTAAGATTAAGCTGGAGTTGATTTCACATGGCTATAACGAGAAGAAGAGAAAGGCCAGAGACTTTACAAAGTTGTTTACCAGAAGAAGCGAATTAATCACTATAACTCTTGAACTAGTAAAGCAAGCTTCCATGAGATCATCAGGATCCCCGTAGAACTCCACCAAGAAAACAGAACTAAAGAAATATTCCCAACAAAGGCAGATTTAACAACAAAGTATCATTTGGGAAGGATGACTTATAACATCGGTTTCAGTATGCTTAGTTTGAAGTTCATATTTCTTCAGTGTCAGTAACCGGTGAAACGAAAAACAATCCAACAAGAAATAAGAAAATAAAAACAGGAAAGAATACAAACCCGAACCTTCATTCTGAATGCAAAGAGAAAATAGGAAGAGACGGACAGAGAGTTGATGGAAAAGAAAAGCTGGAGAGGAGGATAACCGAGTAAAATTATGGAGGGCTCTAGGAGAAGGGTTGCTCGATCTTCAAAACATTGGAATTTATTTGGGCGCCACGCTACGGTTGAGACAGCAGTGAGAGTGCTGAGAGGCCACCACGTGATGGGAAGCCATATGCACAGACGCCTTCATGCAGATGTGAGATGCCGCAATTAGAGAACACATGGCTCAGTGCCCCATCCTTCCTATGTGTGTGTGTGAGAGAGAGAGAGAGACTATAAGATTGTGTAGTATTTTATGATGAAGCATGATGTCTATAAGATTGTTGTTTAAACATTGCATTCAGGTTTACCTTTTATTTGTTGCAATAGATTGGGTATGTCTTACTATGCATTTTTGTCACCATTTGTGTCAATGATGTATTAAATGTGAGTGAATGGTGTTCCAATAAAAAATACGTGGAGTAGCATGTGAAGAAAAGAGAGAGAGAGAGAGAGAGAGAGAGAGAGAGAGAGAGACTATAAGATTGTGTAGTATTTTATGATGAAGCATGATGTCTATAAGATTGTTGTTAAAACATTGCATTCATGTTTACCTTTTATTTGTTGCAATAGATTGGGTATGTCTTACTATGCATTTTTGTCACCATTTATGTGTCAATGATCTATTAAATGTGAGTGAATGGTGTTCCAATAAAAAACACATGGAGTAGCATGTGAAGAATAGTAAAGAGCATAATGGATACAATCATATTAGTTGATAATCGAAGGTTGAATCACCAAAGTTGCAATTCGTCAAAGCGCTAAGATATCAAACCATCCAATAATGGATGTCTCAAGTGAAGAATGTAAGTATCAATAGTTTATTGATATAAGAGTACAATATTTATAGAGGGATTTACACATCAAGGAGGGAGGAAGAGGGACAACAAAGAGAGCGGTTGCAAGTGTTGGCTAGGCAACTAGCCGTTTACCATCAAGTGCGTCCAACAACTTATCAAATGCACGGGTCCTAATGACCTGTGCTATCTATTACAGTTCACAACCCCCTTCAAACTTACGGTATATACCGAAAGTTTGTCCAATAAGAAATGAAAGAGAGTGGTCGAGAGATATTTGGTAAAAAAATCAGCTAGCTGCATCTCTCAAGTGCCATAACACAAAATTATCTTCTTTTATAAGCATTCTTTATGAACAAAGTGACAATTTATCTCAATATGCTTCGTTTATTCATAGAAAGTATTGTTGGAAGCAAGGTTCATGGTGTTTTTATTATTATCATACATAGTGACAAGTTTTTGAGAAGTAACGCCCATATCAGGGCTTGTATTATCTATTACATTTAACACCTTCTCTCAAACTTATGGTATATATACCGAAAGTTTGTCTAATAAGAAATGAAAGAGAGTGGTCGAGAGAGATTTGGTGGAGATTTCAAGTAATTGCATCTCTGATGTGACATAACACAAAGTTATCTTCTTTTGTAAGCATTATTCACGAACAAAATGACAATCCATCTCAATATGTTTCGTCCGTTCATGGAAAGAAAGCAATATACACGACGCTTTTATTGTTACAATACATAGTGGCATGATTTTGAAAAGTAACGCCCATATCGCTCAACAATTGTAATCCAAGAAAGTCATCTTTGCTTCTAACAAAGTCAGCATCTGAGTATCCTACCACTTTCAGTTCATCTACTTGAAAACACGGTTTTAAGTCTCTTGTTCCTTAAAATCCTTTTTACAACTATCCAGTGCAGATAGGAATATTTTGTATGCCCCCTTTATCAATTATTCCTCTCCATGATCATCCTGGGATGACTATGCTGAGCAAGCTTCTATACGGTTCATTTCATGTGAAATCATATGACTGGATCGATTTACCAGAGGGCTTTGATGTATCAAGAGGTGCAGTTTTTTTCTATGAGATTTCCATGTTTTTTTACCATGTTTTCTTGCAACCCCTTGGATGCCATGTTGAAGGAGTCTTGTTTATTTCTAGAAGAGTCTTTCGTTATAATATTCCATTTATCGTTTTCTCAACAAGGATAATAGTTTTGTTTATTTCTAGAGCAGTAATCAATATTACCTGTCTGTTGTGATACTTCATGTACTGTTTTCTCGTTAAGGATAATAAAAGGTCTCGTTTATTTCTAGAGGAGTCTTCCACATGACCTGTACGTTGTGATACTTCATTCATTGTTTTCTCGTCAAAACAGGATAATGTTGCAGATGCAATGCCTTTGTACGTCGGTGGCATTTTCAATAGAATGTGTATCGTAAATGGTCTCCATATTGTAAGATATGGGACACATTGTACTGGATCTTGGATACAACGTATCATATGGTGAAGGGTTCACATTTTACCTGTATAATATATTTTTATAACTTCCTTTTTATTAAACATACATTCCTTCCATTTTTTGTTTTATAAAAATACCTTTGTCCATAAAAAATTATTCTTTATACATTCTTTTTTACCAAACATAAATTCTTTCCATTTTTTGTTTTATAAAAATACCTTCATCCATATTTTTCTTGTCCAGTATCTTGTCAAGAGAAAGAAAAACGGTCACACCACTCTTCAAACAGCAATTGTTTTTTAAACAAAATGCACCTTAAACGCGTCCATAAAAATAACGAGATTCAATCATGAATAAAATACGCATATTTGTCCTGTAAACAGAGTACGTTTTTAATCACCCTCTCATTATCGGTCATTGTTTTCTTTCCCTTTTTCTTTTATTTTTTTTCTTTCATGTCTACTTAACCGATCAACGTTATGGATCTTTATTTTCTATTACTTTTTTATATAATTTATCTTAAAATTGAGTAATAGAGAAAGATGTACAAAAATCTACAGACATTTAAAAAGATAAAAAATAATTTGAAAAAAAAAGTTGAAAAAGTCGAAATTTAAAAAAAATTAAAAGAAAGATTACTGAGAAAGAAAGAAGCTGTGAAAAGAGTATGTGAGAAGAGGAGAAGCCGACGGAAGTATTTTGAGATTTTTTGTTAAAAAAGAGTGTATACTTAACAAATTAGGAAATTAAGATATATGAATGGCAATTATGTAAAACAACGAGCGAATGTGGATGCTTATTTATTCTTTGTACTATTCTTAAGAGATTGGCGAGTATGCCATGTTACCTACTGTTTATAGATATGGATTTTACATGAATCTTCTGGAAGATTTCGTGTCCATGACAATTTGCCATCCACATCTCGTAGGGCAATATGAAACAAACTTTACAATATAAATAATTAGAGAAAGTTGAACATAAACTAGTGAATACAATTTCATGCGCAAAAACACCAACAATCTGATAAAATCTCTTTATATCATTCATGAGGACCATGGGAAAAAGGTCAGCACCTCTCACTTTAAAGCCCTTATACCGAATTCTCCTAACACATGCAATAGTGAGACACAATAGTCTATTTGTACTTTTTCAAAATACACATGCAAAAAGTTCATCAAAATAATAAAATAAGAGCCTTTGCTGATATATACAAAAACCACGAAGACACACAGACCCCGCACACACACATGAGCGCGACCACACAAACACATGCAATGTTAGACCATGGTGAAGCCCGTCCCAACCAACAGTGACTGTTCTTCTCCATTAAATGTAATTTCAGAAGTAGAACACGTCTGATACTTCATGAAGCTTTGAAACTTTCTCTTATTATCAATTTAAAAAATCTAGCGTTTTTAATTTCCTTAAGAAAGAGGTGATGACTTCACAAGCACACACTACATATTGCACTTAAAAGTATCGCGAGCAGGCTTACAGCGCCCACTAGCGGTTACTTACCACTTTTGCGGTGAGTCCAGCTCAAGCCCATCTCGGAACTTCAAGGGCTCAGGTTTCCTCTGGTCGTCCTTTGTGGTGAAGCTGCATGAGCCCCACTCTGAATAATCGTGTTATCATATCCAAACAAAAACAAATCTCAATGTTTGAGGTTGAATTTTGAAGGCAAATTTTTTAACTGATTTAATTCAAACTCAACCATGGGAGGCAAAATTTTGAAGCACTCTAGGAATATAATGTTGATAAACATCGTACGATACCACACGCTGGGGCAAGCGAATCGTGCGATACGGGGGACGCTGCGTCACGCCTATAATGCGATACGGTACATTGCAGTACGCGTATACGATACTTTGCCATCCGTGCGATACAAGTGCGTATCGTGCGATACACCGTGCGCTACGGCAAAGTGCGTATCGTGCGATAATACAGCAAAGTGCGTACCGTGCGATACACGTGCGTATCGGCAAATTGCGTATCGTGCGATACACCGTGCAATACAGCAAATAGAGTATCGTGCGATACGCATGCGCGATGGCAAAGTGCGTATCGTGCGATACGCATGCGCTACGGCAAAGTGCTATCGTGCGATACAACAAATAGAGTATCGTGCGACACACGCTCGTATCGTGCGACACGCGCGCGACATCGTGCAATACACGTATGTATCTGCGATAATCGTGTGATACACCGTGCGATACAATACACGTATCGCGCAATGTGCCGCATTGCGCACCGCGCGATACATACACGTACGTATCTGTGCGGTACCGTGCGATACACTGCGTACCGCGCGACACACGTATATATCGTGCGATACGGCACATTGCGTACCGTACGATACGTACGGTACTAAAAACTCCTGCTTTTTCGGCTCAGACCCCTTTAGACCAGCTTTTTTTGTCAATAATATATTTTCAACAATAAAAGTACGGGAAACTTTCAGCCTTGCCATCTGGCGAACGAATCCCAGTGCCCTCGTTGTTCTGCAACATTCATAGTCGAGCACTACAAGTAACTTAGAAAGGAAATACTTTTGGTCGGTCAGGTAGGCCTAAGATCATCAGCCACAAGCAGACAATGGGCGATCTGCGTTGCCGGCTTGGGAACGAAGGTCAAATCGTGGTAATGAAGGCTGACCTGAGAGCGTCGTCCGGCCGGAGTCGAAGTCAGCTGGCGATGGCTTTTGCTAACGCAATAAGAGATGGACGTCATCTCAGCAGTAAGAAGCACGTAGACGAAAAGGAAGACCATGGTAGAATATACCAGTAATAAATACATTTCCAAAATGGTGAACCACTTATGGAGCAGGACTGAGTTGGGTGACTGAATGGCCACAAGCTTTCGAGCTTCAGCCGTCTTGAGTAGAATCAAAAGGGTTAAATAGCACAAGATTAGACCCAGACGACATCTATTAGCCGAAAAGTTTTCGTACTTTATGGGATGACATTTCTCCATGCAAAATCATATATTTGTCAAGATTGTCGATTTCAACATGTGATGCTGATAACGTTTGTATAATGATCAAGGCTAAGTATCATAATATAAGATTAATGGAATTAATTTCATATCAATATGAGCTACCTTGTTTTATAATCCATAAAGGTATAGTTAACAACTTCCTCAACTATGTATGCACATTACGAGATACATGAATAATATTTATCACCACATCCCATATTGAAAGAAATATATTTAAACAGAAAGTCCTTCAAAGACATGTTTGGAATTATGTACACCATGTGATATGAGGAACAAATGGCTATACATATTAGAAAAGTGACAAAAGATGTGTTAGGAGTATCTAAAGAAAGTGTAACGGCACAAAAAGAAGCTTGATGGTGGAGTGAAGTAGGCAAAAAGGGCATGTTACACATTACATTATGCTAAGAAACTAGTGAAACTTTAGAGGCTTATAAGAAAGCAAAGAAGGAAGCGAAAAAGGCCATGAGTGAAGCAAAAGCTAAAATTTTGGAAGACTTATATAAAAGAACTCAACTCAAAAGAGGGTGAAAGAGATATTTTTAGGATAACTCTTATAAGAAAACAAAGAAGGAAGTGAAAAAGGCCATGAGTGAAGCAAAAGCTAAAATTTTGGAGGACTTATATAAAAAACTCAACTCAAAAGAAGGTGAAAGAGATATTTTTAGGATAACTAGGGCTAGAGATAAGAAAACTGAATATCTTAATTATGTTAGATGCATCAAAGACGAGGATGAAAAAATTATAGTGGCAAATGATGATATAAGAAACATATGAAAAAACTATTTTTATAATCTTTTTAATGAAAATAAAGATATTAGTTTTAGCTTAAGAGAGTTAGCCAAATTAGAAAAGTATATAAACCACAATTTCTACCGACGTAATCAAAAGAATAAAGTCAAAGAGGCTCTTAAACATATGAAGGGTGGTAAATCGGTAGGACCAGATAATATTCCTATAGAAGTTTGAAAAATATTAGGAGAAATAGGAACCACTTGGCTCACAAGACTATTTAATGAAATATGGAAAAAACAAAAGATGCCCGAAGAATAGAGAGCAAGTACACTTATACCCATATATAAGAACAAGGGGGACATTCAAAATTGTGCGAATTATCGAGGTATCAAGTTAATGAGCTATATTATGAAATTATGGGAAAGAATTATCGAACGTAGGTTAAAACAAGTATTAAGTACAATAGAGAACCAATTTGGATTCATGCTAGGCAGATCTACTATTGAAGCGGTTCACCTTTTGAGACGTCTTATGAAACATTTTAGAGCAAAAAATAAAGACCTTCACATGATATTTATTAATGGAAAAAACTTATGATAAGGTACTGAGGAAGGTTTTTTAGAGAATTTTGGAAAAAAGAAGTATCTCATTGACATATATTAACCTTATAAGAGACATGTATGATGGTGCAAAAACATGTGTGAGGACTCATGAAGGAACGGCAAACTTCTTTGAAGTTAATATTAGTTACATCAAGGATCAACTTTAAGCCCATATTTATAATGGTGATGGATGAGTTAACAAAACATATTCAAGATGAAGTACCTTGGTGTATATTATTTGCAGATGACATTGTATTAGTGGAGGAGTCTAAGGAAAAAGTTAATATAAAATTGAAACTATTGAGAGAAACATTAGAAAGCAAAGGCTTCCGACTTAGTAGAACAAAGACAGAATATATGGAATGTAAGTTTGATCATTTGGTTACCTTAGAGGACATAAAAATTAAAATTGGCACACATTGCATCCCCCAAAAGAAAGTTTTAAATACCTAGGGTCACTTTTTCAGAGTGATGGAAGAATTGATAGAGATGTTACGCATAGAATTAATGGTGGTGGGTTAAAATGAAGAGGAGCATCAGGTTTTCTTTGTGATAAGAAGATACCATTAAAGTTAAAAGGTAAATATTATAGAGCAGCAATTAGGCCTACTATATTTTATGGTTCAGAGTGTTGGGCAGTTAATCATCAACATGTACAAAAGACATCTGTGACAGAAATGAAGATGTTGAGATCGATGAGTGGTGGTTTGGATATATAAAAAGAAGATAAAAAGAAAACCCTATAAGAAGGTTAGAAAAACTAAAGTTGGAAAGTATTAAAAGAGGTAGAGTACGACCACAAAAGTGTTAGAAAGAAACAATAAAGAATGATCTATCTTATTGTGAGTTAACTGCTAACATGGCACACGATAGGGATCTGTGGAAACAAAGAATCTATGTAGTCGACCTCGTTTAGCATAGGAAAAGGCTTAGTTGTGTTGTTGTTGCTTTGGGGTATTCATGCCTAGTAATGCACTGCAGAGCCTGAATGTAGTGATAAATAAGTAAGGGCCACTACATTTTCGCCCGAATGTAGTGAATCAATTGTAGAGAGGATTCTCAAATCATGGACGGATGTGGGTAAAGAAGTTAGTCCCGCTACATTGCCGCCCGAATGTAGTGAATAATTTACAGAGAGGGATCTCTACATTTTCAATATGAACGGATGTAGGAGATAAGGAAGGTAGTCCTAGATAATAAGATTTGTATTGGTTCTTGAAATATCGGAACATTATTCGGTAAGCTAATGGAGGTGATAGATACTATGATTCGGAGAAAGATTCATATTCTATGTTTACAAAAGACAAAATGGGTTGGAGAAAAAGCAAAGGAGATAGAAGATACATGTTTTAAATTATGGTACTTAGGTAAGGAAAAGGCTCGAAACGGAGATAATATTATTATAAATAAAGATTTAAAGGATAGTGTAGTTGATATACAACGATACGGTGACCGAATCATGATGTTGAAATTAATGTTAAGGTTTTGAATATAGTTGGTGCTTACGCACCTAAAGTAGGACTAGAAGATAGTATAAAGACAATTTTTTGGGAAGAGTTAGATAAGGTGATTCAAAGTTTTTCACAAAGGGAGATGATTTGTTTAGGAGGATTTAAATGGATGTCGGTAAAGAGGCATTAGGATATCAAGGAATTCATGGAAACTTTGGTTTTAGGGATATAAATGAGAAAGGTAGGAAGATTTTAAATTTTGCTATGACATTTGATCTCTTTATAGTCAATACAATCTTCAAAAAACGAGATGAACATTTAATTACTTATAAGAGTGGTTTATCACAAACACAAATTGATTACTTTATTTGTAGAAAAAAGGATAGAGCGTATTGTAAAGATTATAAATAAAAAAATGAACAAAGAAGAAAAGAGTGAATCGAGCTATTCGAACTAAATGGTGGAACATCAAAAGTGAGAAAGAAGATATATTTAAACAGAAAGTTCTTCGAGGAGATGTTTGAAATTATTTTGGTACACAGTGATACGTGGAACAATATGGCTATACATATTAGGAAAGTGGCGAAAGATGTGTTAGGTGAATCTAAGGTTGGTGTACCGGCACAGAAAGAAGCTTGTGGTGGAGTGAAGTAGTGCAAAATAAAATCAAGGCGAAGAGGGCATGTTACAAATTACATTATGCAAAGAAAACTAGTGAAACTTTAGAGGCTTATAAGAAAGAAAGCGAAAAAGGCTGTCAGTGAAGCAAAAGCTAAAATTTGGGATAATTTATATAAAAACTCAACTCAAAAGAGGGTGAAAGAGATATTTTTAGGATAGCTAGGATTAGAGATAATAAAACTAAAGATCTTAATTATGTTAGATGCATCAAAGACGACGATGAAAAAATTCTAGTGGCAAATGATGATATAAGAAATAGATAAAAAAAACTATTTTTATAAGCTTTTTAGTGAAAATAAAGATGTTATTATTAGCTTAAGAGAGTTAGCCAAATCAAAAAAATATATAAACCACAATTTGGATGGACGTATTCAAAAGAATGAAGTAAAAGAGGCTCTTAAACATATGAAGGGTGGTAAAGCGGTAGGACTTGACAATATTCCTATAGAAGTTTAAAAAATACTAGGTGAAATAGGAATCACTTGGCTCAAAAGACTATTTAATGAAATATGAAAAAACGAAAAGATGCTCGAAGAATGGAGAGCGAGTACACATATACCCATATATAAGAACAAGGAAGACATTCAAAATTATGCGAATTATCGAGGTATAAGTTAATAAGTCGTACTATGAAATTGTGGGAAAGAATTATCAAACTTAAGTTGAGAAAGTATTAAGTACAACAGAAAACCAATTTAGAAAGGCTACGGCTCCTGGTTACCAAACGATGTTTTCTGCCCAAGGCTCGCACTCTTTACCAGTCAGTTCCTGAAAGAGATTAGCAAAATCCCTGCTCGCTTCGTCTATGTTACTTCCACCTAATTTCCTCCTAGAGTATATGGTAGTTCTTTCTTCCAATCTCTCCTCCGCATTTGGGTCGTCCCCAGGCCGGCCCCTTTTGTACTACAAATAAAGTTCGGTCTTCGGCACCGTTATCAGCTGCATGACACAATATCTACAAACAGAAGAGAGAGAATATCAAAAACCAAACACAACGTACAGAACCATGTATACCGAAATCAATTCAGTTAGGTTCACGGGATGTGAACAAAAAAAAGCTGAACCAAATGGAATCAGGTGTCTGTGCATGCACGTGTGCATGTGTGTCTAACAGAGAGAGAGAGAACTCGTTCGTATCTCTTCCAATGTCACATAATGTTAAGGCGCAATTGAATTTGATGTCATCCTTCTCCAATGTTTGTCCTCCTCGCTCTTGCAACTTTGTGTCCTTGTGTACACCACGCTTTCCATAGATCTTCAACTGCAAAGCCACCCAATATCATTAGTAAAACGTCAACAAAAGAAGTGCGTCTCAAATCCCAGCTTGCCTTGCAGGAGAGGCAAGAAAAAGCAAAGATAAACCAGTTGATTCACCACCCATTCACAGAAAACCAGCTTTAACTCTCGATCACATCTAGCACCTGTTTTCCAAACAATATTTGGAGAGTGTATATATATATATATATATATATATATAGATAGATAGATAGAGAAAGAGAGAGAGAGAGCATAATCCATGCACACACTCATTCATGCTCTTTAAGTAAAAAAAAAAGCATAACTAGAAAAAGTACCACCGTTCGTTTTTGCTTTGGCCGATCTCGATGATTGGACGATCATATATATATATATATATATATATATATATATATATATATAGAGAGAGAGAGAGAGAGAGAGAGAGAGAGAGAGAGAGTCTTACTTCGGTTGTTAAGGACTCGAGAACTTTTTCACTGGCATCTTGTTTATCCAAAGGGATACCAAGTCCCTCCGGAACCAAGTCAGTGACAACGTCATAGGCATCCAGCGGCGGAGTTTCTTTCTTCTCAATGCAATCATAAAGACACGCTTCGCTCACGACAGGGATGCCTCTTTCTCTGCCCCCAAAACGAAACAAATATGCCTCATCAGTCTCTCTCTCTCTATGAGAAAGCGACCATCAATGGAATATCAGCACGCCCATATAATTCAAATTCATGCTCAAGTAGAAAACAATGCCAACAGGTCATGTGTGAGATCAACCTTGTCCACACCCAGCCCCCCTCGATGTCAACAGTAGAAGAGATCCATTAGAATTCAACACATAGACCTGGTTTTGTTTTTGGCAGTTTACATCAAACCGTAACCCAGTTAATAGTTGCAGCTAACTTTAATAATTCACCGTGTAGACGTAGAAACTATCACTCGCCCAGCTTGGTTCTTATTTCCTTCTGTATTGCTCATGATTCATTCCATGGTATAGCATCAACAGACGCTGTCCTTGACTTACATGATCCCAAAGAAGCTGATTCCTGTGTCTACCCCCTGAACTCCTTTATATACTACGCCACTGTGACATAATACGCAATAACAAAAAGAAAAGGGAAAACCGCCATGCAAGAACATACAGGGCTTCTGCAAATGCGCTCGAACCACCTCGCTCACGCTCTGACGGAGCCACCACGAGGCAACTCACACCTGCCCAAACAAACAGCTTAAAACTTCCTCAACTTCTTTGTGGAAAAGACAAAATGAAGACTCTAATAGTTCACAGAAACATCGTTGAATCATCTTCACAAACCATCTCAGTCTTTTGAAGGAAAGCACCTACCTTTGACTGTCTCTAACATCCTTCCTCCGTTCTTTTCGATCTCCCTACGCCAGATATCCTTTCCAACAAGCAACAGTAAACCACAACAAGAGAACATTCTTAATCACTGGGTACAACTCAATCTTATGGAACTAACAGGGTGTGTGTGTGTGTGCGAGAGAGAGAGAGAGGCAAATGATCACCAACAAACTTTGCCATCCGTGCGATACAAGTGCGTATCGTGCGATACACCTTGCGATACAAGCGCGACACACCGTGCGCTACGGCAAACTGCGATACGCGCGGTACAAGTGCGTACCGTGCGCTACACGTGCGTATCGGCAAATTGCGTATCGTGCGATACGCCGTGCGATACAGCAAATAGAGTATCGTGCGATATATCGTGCGACACACGCGCGTATCGTGCGATACAAGTGTGGTACGACAAAGTGCGTATCGTGCGATACGCGCGGTACGACAAAGTGCGTATCGTGCGATACGCGCGGTACGACAAAGTGCGTACCGTGCGATACAGCAAATAGAGTATCGTGCGACACGCGCGTATCGTGCGATACACCGTCCGCTACGGCAAATCGCGTATTGTGCGATACGCGCGGTACAAGTGCATACCGTGCGATACACGTGCGTATCGGCAAATTACGTACCGTGCGATACAGCAAATAGAGTATCGTGCGACACACGCGCGCTACATCGTGCAATACACGTACGTATCTGCGATAATCGTGCGATACACCGAGCGATACAATACACGTATCGCGCAATGTGCCGCATTGCGCACCGTGCGATACACCGTGCGCCACACGTACGTATCGTGCCTATCGGCACATTGCGTGCCGCGCGATACACGTACGTATCTGTGCGGTATCGCGCGATACACTGCGTACCGCGCTACACATTGCGTACCGTGCGATACGTACGGTACTAAAAACTCCTGGTTTTTCGGCTCAATAATATATTTTCAACAATAAAAGTACGGGAAACTTTTAGCCTTGCCATCTGGCGGCCATTAGGTGTAGTGAACGACGTGTGCGATAATCTAACGATGGGATCTCCTCTACGAAACACATCCAGACCCCATCAAGCTGAATTGCGTATAGTCGGGCACAAAGCTGCATACCATCTGGGGACGACTGCATCGTCGGAGCCGGAGGGATTCTGGTCGCTCGCCTCCAGGATCTTCCTCATCTGGTCGACGCTGAGGTGCCGACGAGCCGCCCTGCAGAACTCATCGAACTCCGATGCGATCTCGGCTGAAGACCAGCCTCGCAAACGCTTGTTCTGTTGCTGCTCTGCATCGTTCCCCTTCTTCTTGGACCCCAACTTCTCATCGTCTTCGGCCGCTGCCTGTGCTCGAGTGTGCGACCTTGTCTCGTGCCCCTATAGTCATGCCCCAGAGGGACGTATCAGATTGAGATCAGGAACAATACCACCACGACACTGACACGCACTACTACGCCTTTTCACCAATACATTTTCGGAAGTTTTTGCCCCAAGGAGCTGAACAAAAGATTCAGAATTGCTAGAGAGAGTGAGAGAGCCCTCGTTGCCGAACTACTCAATGTAAGGCGTAAAGCTAACAAGAACAGCAGGCACAGGGTCGCCACAAGTGTATTAAGTCACTAACGAAAACTAAGATTAAAGTGGAGTTGATTTCACATGGCTATAACCAGAAGAAGAGAAAGGCCAGAGACTTTACAAAGTTGTTTACCAGAAGAAGCAAATTAATCACTATAACTCTTGAACTAGTAAAGCAAGCTTCCATGAGATCATCAGGATCCCCTTAGAACTCCACCGAGAAAACAGAACTAAAGAAATATTCCCAACAAAGGCAGATTTAACAACAAAGTATCATTTGGGAAGGATGACTTATAACATCGGTTTCAGTATGCTTAGTTTGAAGTTCATATTTCTTCAGTGTCAGTAATCGGTGAAACGAAAAACAATCCAACAAGAAATAAGAAAATAAAAACAGGAAAGAATACAAACCCGAACCTTCATTCTGAATGCAAAGAGAAAATAGGAAGAGACGGAGAGAGAGTTGCTGGAAAAGAAAAGCTGGAGTGGAGGATAACCGAGTAAAATTATGGAGGGCTCTAGGAGAAGGGTTGCTCGATCTTCAAAACATTGGAATTTATTTAGGCGGCACGGTACAGTTGAGGCAGCGGTGGGAGTGCTGAGAGGCCACCACGTCATGGGAAGCCATATGCACAGATGCCTCCATGCAGATGTGAGGTGCCGCAATTAGAGAACACATGGCTCAGGGCCCCCACCCTTTCTCTGAGAGAGAGAGAGACTACAAGTCATTTAAAGTATATATCAAAGAACGAATCCCAGTGCCCTCGTTGTTCTGCAACATTCATAGTCGAGCACTACAAGTAACTTAGAAAGGAAATACTTTTGGTCGGTCAGGTAGGCCTAAGATCATCAGCCACAAGCAGACAATGGGCGGTCTGCGTCGCCGGCTTGGGAACGAAGGTCAAATCGTGGTAATGAAGGCTGACCTGAGAGCGTCGTCCGGCCGGAGTCGAAGTCAGCTGGCGATGGCTTTTGCTAACGCAATAAGAGATGGACGTCATCTCAGCAGTAAGAAGCACGTAGACGAAAAGGAAGACCATGGTAATCAAATGAAACAAGTACAAACACCAGTAAAGGCTGACTACCACACTTATAATCAAGTTGTTCACTCCTTAGCTCATTGAGTCTGGTGTTTTGTTACAGGATTGTCCAACTCATGTTACTCTTTTTATGTTGACTTTTGGTGTTTGTGAAGGCAAATACGTGCAAAAATGTTAAATAAATAATATGAATAGTGCATATATTATGTGAAAATGAGAAACATTAATGTTGGATTCCATCAAGTTGATTACTTCAAGTTTATATATTTACTTTGGTCATTGATAAGTTAACAAGATGAAGTAGTTCGGTGAAAATGAAGTAGTTTGATGTGTTATTTACGAATGGTAATGTCTTAATCCATGAGTCCAAAAAAAAGTTAGTAGGAAGATTTATTTTAATATAATATATAATATAATTTTGATAATTTGATTACTTGACATAAAAAATAAAAATTAGAAAGTGAAACGTAATATTATATATATAATATAGTTTTGATAATTTGATTACTTGACATAAAAATTAGTAAGTGAATATTATAGACTAGTAGTTAGACTTGTTATGTTATATTGTTCTGAATGTTGAACAATGTTTATGATAGAAATGAAGTTACGAATGTTTGAATGTTCATGATAAAAATGAAAATGTTGATATGAGATGGATGTGCGGTCACATAATGAATGAGTTGAGTTGTGAACGACTGTATAGATAATGAGGTTATTGGAAATAAATTGAGAGTGACACTAGAAAAAATTGTTTAAAATAGTTACTAAGCTCTAATAAAAATTAGATGACAGAAAAAAAGAGAGCAAGACGATAAAAGTATTGAAAAGAACCAAGAGAAGATAAAAATTAAACTAGGACACAGGATCAAGAACTATCTAAACAAAGAATTTAGTACGAGAAAACGACTTAGTTGGTTGTTGTAATAATAACCGTTATGCGTGATAAGGGATAACTGGTGAGATATAAAATTGTGTATCTCAGGTATGCTAAATCTATGCGTGGCCATATGACTCCACGTGACTTTTGGTTTGGGAGAGCAGGTCCAATCGAGCGGGAACGACAGAGTTGAAGAGTTGATCCGCCAAGCAGCTCTTACATGAACTGAATCTGCTCTTCGAATGCTGTGGCTGTGTCTTCCTCCCGTCAATCTTCTCACTTTGAGCGCCCAAACCGGTGGTTACTGATGGGTGCCGAAGTGGCTGGATTATTGAGTTTCCCGGCATTCACAGTTACCGGAGACCGATGTACTCGCAGGATATTGGTTTGCACTGGGGCTCTTGCGCCCCTAAATTTCTTCGTCCGCCTCCGAATCAGGGAAAAAGCAGCAGGTATCAACGGTCTCCGCTCGTGTCGTCCGATTTGCGGAGCCGCCGGAGGAATAAACCAGGTAGTGGATTATACCCAAGTGTATAAGTTTCTATTGTTGATTTTTCCTTATCGCCGTTGATTTGCGCTACATTGTGCCTCAGTGGTTAATTTATTAAGAATTTTCCATTGTTGTTGTTCTTGTCCTCGAACTTACCTTGGAGTTTCTTTGTTTAGTTTGTTGTGTCATATGCATATTCTGCCCCTTCGAATTATATGGTTTTAAATTGCCTCTACTTTCTAAAATGCAAATGCATTTATCGTTCCTTATTTAGAAATAACGTGCTTTCGTGTGTGTGCGAGGGAGCATTGGTTTGTGGTTTCGTTTTTGGGTGCCTTACGTCTGTGCATGTGCTTGTTTGGATGTATGTATGTGCGTGTGGATCTGTGGATTAACATATGATATATGATTAACATTGTTGAGTTCGCTTTAGCTGGAGAAAATCTTCTTATGTTTTTACCTACCATTAGGTTTCTAGCTCATACCAATTTGCACTGAAGAACTTTGATAATTAAGCTCACATTCTGTGTCTTGTAGTTAAATGGCCAGCATGTAATCCGATTGGGATGCCTCTAGGCTCTAGTTCACAAACCATTATGTGATAAATTTGCAACTTCTAACTTAGAAGAGTACAGACTATGGCACAACAAAGCTAAAAATTGAAACCTACATGCCTACGTGATACTCTGTGATACTTCTAATTTCTAAAGTAAAGTTTCACTGTGAAGTGTGAATATGAAATTACTTGATACAAACTCCTAAAACTAAATCAATTTTGTTTCGAAGATATTTATTTCTCGAAAAAGAATATCCAACATCACACCACGCTTTTCAATTGTCTGCATCTTTCTTCACGAAGAAAGATGATCTGCGTCTTTCAGTTTTCAGTTTCCTTCTTCTGTCATCTTCTATATGAGATGAATTCATCCTTCATGTCTGATACCTCACCATCTATATCCAAAATTAACTAGATTACACAACTTGTCCACAATAACTTCTTGTTAAAATATAATAGGGTTGGGCCAATAGGTCTAGAAGTTTATGTTTGTAATCAGGTCCCAACGGACTCAAGCCACCAGGGCCAGACCATCAGGACCAGGGCCAGCAGGGCCCAACTAGTAGCCGTTGGGCCAGCCTTTCACAACCAACAAGCATCCAACAATTAGTTTTCTAGCCGTTGGATGCTGGCTAACGGCAAATTCCTGTGCATATAAACACATCATGTGTAACTTTGTAAAACAAGCCTTGTGTGGCTGATTGTATATGGATTATCTCATTCTTTGATAAAATGAATTCAGCTAGCTTACCTGGTTTTTACTCTTTTTCTTGGTCTCAGTGTAGAACAAGAATCCATTCTTCATGTTCTAGCACACTAGGCCCTTTCTCCATGAACACTTTAAAACACAACATCTACAAACAATTTGGCCTTGTATCTTCTGGTTGTCATCCTAATGGGTGGGATTTAAAATGAAAATTATATCTATGAATCATATAATTACAAAGGAGAACCTGTACATTCTTCAATTTTATAAATAGCGGAGAATCACTTTTTCAGTAAAAAATCATCAAAACATTAGCTCAGATGTATGAAAACGACTAAAACAAGCTCCAAATATCAAGGAGACAGATTCGCTCCACAGATGTAAGAATCGTGTAAAAGACAGAAGGAGGTTTGCAGTCTCCTAAGCAGGATCAATAGTGTTTGATATCTTAAGATAGAGGTGTATCTTGTGATACACGAGATACGGGCACTTAGCTAAAAATAGATGCCCCATAAGTATAGAGCAAAAATTTGTGATACAAGTGCAGAGCATGTAACTCCGCCCATGTAAGGGATCACCCTTGTATTGCCGGTCCCAAGTCTGGATAAAGGAGAAGGGTTGTGTTAGGCTTCCGACAGCCAGCGTAAAACTGTGTCGGATTTTTATATCATGGATTACACAAATTATGAGCATTGCTTTGGGACATTCACAACATGAAAAAAAGATAGCGCGTGTTGTAAAGATTGCAAGGTAATTCCAAGAGAAAGCTTAACCACCCAATATCGACTTTTAGTTATGGATTTACAAATAAAAAAATGAACAAAGAAGAAAAGAGTGCATTGAGCTATTCGGACCAAATGGTGGAACCTCAAAAGCGAGAAGGAAGATATATTTAAACAGAAAGTCCTTCAAGGAGATGTTTGGAATTATGATATGTGGAACAATATGGCTATACATATTAGGAAAGTGGCGAAAGATGTGTTAGGGGTATCTAAGGGAGGTGTACTGGCACAAAAAGAAGCTTGGTGGTGGAGTGAAGTAGTACAAAATAAAATCAAGGCAAAGAGGGCATGTTACAAATTACATTATGCTAAGAAAACTAGTGAAACTTTAGAGGCTTATAAGAAAGCAAAGAAGGGAGCGAAAAAGGCAATGAGTGAAGCAAAAGCTAAAATTTGGGAGGACTTATATAAAAAACTCAACTCAAAAGAGGGTGAAAGAGATATTTTTAGGATAGCTAGGTTTAGAGATAAGAAAACTGAAGATCTTAATTATGTTAGATGCATCAAAGATGAGGATGAAAAAATTCTAGTGGCAAATGATGATATAAGAAATAGATGAAAAAACTATTTTTATAATCTTTTTAATGAAAATAAAGATGTTAGTATTAGCTTAGGAGAGTTAGCCAAATCAGAAAAGTATATAAACCACAATTTCTACCGACGTATTCAAAAGAATGAAGTCAAAGAGGTTCTTAAACATATGAAGGGTGGTAAATCGGTAGGACCATATAATATTCCTATAGAAGTTTGAAAAATACTAGGAGAAATAGGAACCACTTGGCTCACAAGACTATTTAATGAAATATGGGAAAAACAAAAGATGCTCGAGGAATGGAGAGCAAGTACATTTATACCCATATATAAGAACAAGGGAGACATTCAAAATTGTGCGAATTATCGAGGTATCAAGTTAATGAGCTATATTATAAAATTATGGGAAAGAATTATCGAACGTAGGTTAAGACAAGTATTAAGTACAATAGAGAACCAATTTGGATTCATGCTAGACAGATCTACTATTGAAGCGGTTCATCTTTTGAGACGTCTTATGGAACATTTTAGAGCAAAAAAGAAAGACCTTCACATGATATTTATTCATCTAGAAAAAACTTATGATAGGGTACCGAGGGAGGTTCTTTGGAGAATTTTTGGAAAAAAGAGGTATCCCATTGACATATATTAACCTTATAAGAGACATGTATGATGGTGCAAAAACATGTGTGAGTTCTCATGAAGGAACGGCAAACTTCTTTGAAGTTAATATTGGGTTACATCAAGGATCAACTTTAAGTCCATACTTATTTATAATGGTGATGGATGAATTAACAAAACATATTCAAGATGAAGTACCTTGGTGTATGTTATTTGCAAATGACATTGTATTAGTGGAGGAGTCTAAGGAAAAAGTTAATAGAAAATTGGAACTATGGAGAGAAACATTAGAAAGCAAAGGCCTCCGACTTAGCAGAACAAAGACAAAATATATGGAATGCAAGTTTGATCATTTGGTTACCTTAGAGGACATAGAAATTAAAATTGGCACACATTGCATCCCCCAAAAGGAAAGTTTTAAATACCTAGGGTCACTTTTTCAGAGTGATGGAAGAATTGATGGAGATGTTACGTATAGAATTAATGCTGGTTGGTTAAAAGGGAGAGGAGCTTCAGGTATTCTTTGTGATAAGAAGATACCATTACAATTAAAAAGTAAATATTATAGAGCAGTAATTAGACCTACCATGTTTTATTGCAAAAGATGTTTGTGACAGAAATGAAGATGTTGAGATGGATGAGTGGTCATACAAGAAAAGACCGCATACATAATGAGGTTATTAGAAACAAATTAGGAGTGACACCAATAGAGGATAAAATGAGAGAATATTGTTTAAGATGGTTTGAAAATATAGAAAGAAGATCAAAAGAAGAACCAGTAAGAAAGTATGAAAAACTAAATTTGGAAAGTATTAAAAGAGGTAGAGGATGACCACAAAAGTGTTGGAAAGAAACAATAAAGAATGATCTAGCTTATTGTGAGTTAACTGCTAACATCGCACATGATAGGGCTCTGTGGAAACAAGGAATCCATGTAGTCAACCCCGTCTAGTATGGGAAAGGGCTTAGTTGTTGTTTGAAGTGCAAAGCATGCCATGGTATTTGTAACGATCGGTATTGATATGGACCATACAATATTATAGAAGAAACAACAAAGTTATTGTGTGTACTTCAACGTGTTGAATGGAGCAACGAATATCTAATACACATATACAACAACGAGTCACCAAAGGATGATTATGAAAAGCCTTAAAAAATACTAAAATAATAGTAATTACACTAACAGTAGCAAATACACTCAAAAGAATATATATAAATTGGCCAAGAAGCAATGTTTTAAAAATTATATCGTACGATACGATATGATTTTATTGCATATCGTACGAGAATACGGTACGATAAATGCACACGTATCGCAAGAAGCGATTTATCGTGCCATATCATATCGTACGATATGGGGTTGTATTATCATATGATATAATACGTATCGTATGAGTCAACGCTGATTTTTTTGGGTATAAAATCTGAGAATACAAAGTTACGAAAATCACTTCTGCTTCTTCCCAAACTCTTTTTCACATAATTTCCTTGTGTCAAAATCCTTTTTCTATCCTTGTTCTTGTTGATTTCATGGTTTATTCATAAGATTCTTAAGTTTTTCACCCAATCCAACTCCCCATCTCTAGGGCTTTTATCAAATCCATGATATATCCCTTTCCTTTTGCATTCTAACCGATTATTCACTTGAAATTTTTTGGTTTTTACAGATTTTGTGATTCTTTACCTCTATCTAAAAAGCCTTTTCTTCTTGTTGATTGACCCTTCTCGTCTTAATCGCTTCCGATCGGGTTGATTCGGCATGAAAATATTACACCCCGGCCTATGAAGGCAATAGGCTTGTTTTGGAATGCAATAAAGCATGATAATATTTCTTGTATGAAACACCAACTTGTAGGAACAAAGAAGGATGCTAGTGCTTGTCCTTAGGCTTCTGAAGTAGTGAAGTATGAAATTAAGCAAATATTGGAGGCTTCGAAGGAGAGGAATAGATTAAAGGTGAGAGAGAGCAAAAATTGGTTGTTGGGATATGTCAAGACTCAAGATGTTTTTCAAGGGATATGGTGATAAATTTCATTATGTAATTAAGATGGAAGAAGCGACGACTAAAGAGGAGAGGAGAAGGTGAGAAAAGGAGAAAAGTCTAGATTATGGTGACAGTAACAATGGAGTTGGCTCTTGTTCCACTTCAAGATCTCCTACTCACCCAATTTCTATGAGGGGTACTAGGAGAGGAGCCAAAGCCAGAGGTGGTGGGATGCCTTTATTTTTCCTCATATATGACTCTTGGAGCTCAGCCAAGCACTAGATAAGCTATGACTTTAAAGGAGGTAATTTAGAAAGTAGATTTGAAGTGTGTAATTTTTTTTATGAAAATTGTTTCTCTTTCAATGGTGCAAACTCATTTTCTTTAAAGTATGGCGGATGCTATTGCTAGTGTGAGATCGGGTTATAGAGTCCCTATATTATTGCATAAATGGGTTGATATGGTTAATGCATGGAGTTGTGAATTTAGGAAATCGTGGAAAGACACAGACTGTTCTATTGTGGTTGATGGTTGGATAGATGGTCACCATAGGTCTTTGGTGAATTTCTTGATCTATTGTCCCAAGGAGATATTGTTTTTGAAATCATGACTTGTCTCATATTGATAAAACTATAGATAATTTATTACCTATTTTTGAGGAAGTTGTTGAGGATACAGGTGTTTTAAATGTTGTTCAATTTATTACTGATAATAATGCAAATTTTAGAGCAATTGGTAAGATGTTTGAGGCGAACTATCCATCTTTAATATGGACTCCATGTGTTGTATATTGCATATATTTAATGCTTGAAGATTTGAGTGCAATGGATGAAATAAGAGGGACTATAGATGTAATATTTTTTTCCGATTTGAGGCGGATATTCCTCTCTCTCTCTCGATTTCATTATGGTTTCTTGCAGTATTTTAAGATTTGAATACTATTAGTATTATAGGCCATTATATGTTTTGGTCTTGTCAAGAGGATCAAATATAACAAAGTCCTAGTTTTTTACTATGTTATCAATTGTAATTAGTGGTGAGTTAGTGCTTAACCCTAAAACAGTGTTAACATGGATATATCAGAGATATAAAGGATTTAGTGGTACACTGCCATTATGCAACAAATAAATAAATAAATAAATAAATATATTAATTACTACAAGTACAACTAAGCCTTTTCCCATGTTGTTTCCACAAAGCCCTATCATAATTTGTAGAATCCATTGCAGATAAGTTCAACAAAGTTTTATGCCGGCTGTCGGAAGCCTAGCACAACCCTCATCTTTTATTCGGGCTTGAGACCAACCATAAGGGTGATCCCTCACATTGGCGGAGTTAAAAATATATCCAAAACCCTTCTTATATAAAAATATATATTAAATAAAAAACAAAAACATATATCCAAAATATTTATACATATAGATCTATATAAACACAAAATTTAGAAACGCAGAATTTGAGAATATGTTTATAAAATTTAAAGCACCATTAATTTTTTATATAAACTAATAAAGTAATTAACGATTTGTTAATAGATAAGCTCATTTTGTGTACAATTATGACATAAACATATGTGTTACATAAATTTGAAGGCATAATAACTGAAAGAATGACAAAGAAAGAGAGGTGAAGAGAAAAAAAACAAAAGAAAAAAGGTAGAGGAAGAAGATGAAAATACAGAAAATAAGAAAGAGGAGGAAAGAAAAGGAGAGGTGAGACAAAATGAAAGAGAAAAAAGAAAAAAGAAAAAGAAAAGTGTCTACCTCCAAGAAATGACATAGGTCAACTACTATCTACTTACTGCAAAATGGTAACCGCTATAGCAATGAAGGTCTTATATAGCGGATAACAGGGATATACCGGCCAATATATTGAGGTATTGACAACTAATTTTTTAAGTTGGTTTTGTGAGAAAACAAATGAAGATAGTTTGTGAAGGGTTTGGGTGTAAGAGGGCTAGAAAATGAGTCTTGATGTGTTCGAGGGGTTTAAACACCCCTTACTGGAAAATGAAAAAAATTACTCATAGGGTACAACGTGCATTCTATGGCACAATATGGAACATACAAAAGAACAATATGCACCAATAAATCGAATGAAGCAATAGTTGCATCCTATCGATTCTGGCAGTGGTTATGAGAAAATTGTGTAGTATTTTATGATGAAGCATGATGTCTATAAGATTGTTGTTAAAACATTGCATTCAGGTTTACCTTTTATTTGTTGCAATAGATTGGGTATGTCTTACTATGCATTTTTGTCACCGAGCATGTGTCAATGATCTATTAAATGTCAGTGAATGGTGTTCCAATAAAAAATACGTGCAGTGGCATGTTGAAGAAAAGTAAACAGCGAAATGGATACAACCCTCGGGCTGCAAGTCCACCTATAATTTTATTATTTATTAGACCAAACAATTGTGCAAAAACTCTCCAATGCCTATGTGTTCACTTGTGTTTGCTTATTAGTTGACTGACATGCTTGATTTATGCCGGGTACCTTTTACTTTGTCAATTTTTTTAGCAACAGGGTTTGGGGCATCTGTTCCCTCAGGGCAACTATTCAGAAGTCCTATAACAAGCCTTTTGCTCCTTCTCGTTCCGGGAAAGGTAGTGGTTTGCTGATCTTTCATGGGAAAAGAATGCAACAACAACAACAACTAAGCCTTTTCCCATACATCATGGGAAAAGAATAAGAAAGGAAATAATTTTGTCATCTGTCTTTTCAGGAAACTTTTCAGGAGGTGGTCCTGACATTGCTTTTGTTACACTTGGTTCTCAAACTACGCTTTTTCCTTTTAGATGATTAATGTCGTAAAACCATCCTTTGTCTGAACTAGCGAATTAAGTGGCATATTTACTAAAATATATGTTAGTTAACTTTACATTTTCTGGAAGAATTAGTAAATATTTCATAGGATCTAAGCAATTAAAGGGAAAGCTTATGTGGGACTGTTCCTGGTGCGCACCCTTTCCTTTTCTGCGACACAAGTCAATATCTGCTTTGGTGGAGATGAGGTACTTTGTCTTCTTCAAAGCCAGTACAAAGTTGCAGCTAAATGAACAACTTTAATGCCAAGTTCTAGGCAGCCACATAAAAGACTAATGAGATGCTCTTTGTTTTTCCTTCATGTTTTTGGTAGTAGTGTCAGACTAACCCCTCCCTGAGGGAATTTCACCACTAATACCTCAAGTTTGGAAAGGCACATGTGTATATATGCACATTCTTATGCTCGAGGAAACAGGGTTTTACCATACTTCTTATGTTAAACATATGTAATAATGCCAGCACCTGTGGTTTATTGGCAATTTATTTTAAATGATTTAATTTATTGTCATTTTTAAGTACTTACAGTCTTACACTGGTGTGTCTTCATGGTCAGAAAATCAGTCACAGTCCAGAGTGTTTTTCTTTTAATTGGCAGGGTATACGAAATTCATTTGACAGTCAAGTATTTTTAGCTGCATGTTCTTTGACCTTTTGCTGTATATGTTGCTTTGGTAATCTTAGAGGCTAATAACTCTATCAAGCTAACCATCTAGTTGTATTTCTCTGCACCGTAGAGCTCCTTAACAAGCAGTAAAGGTTTTATTATATGTGTTAAAGCATTTCCTTTTATAATCATGCAGAGATATGCTTCATTCAAGTGGTATTGGTTAATCTATGTTCATGTTCATAATCACTGTTGTCACGTTCTAGTTGCCAAGTATACCAGGAAGGTGCAGTTGTGGGCACAACAACTTCAAGAATCATGAATGCATGAATCTGGAGATATACTATTATATGTCAATTATGTACTTTTATATAATTAATAGTATCTTATAGAACAAAAAGGGTTGTAGTTTTCTTAAGTCATTGTCATTAAAAATAATAATTTGTTAATATTTGATAAAATGAACCAAACATTTTAATGCCAATTTTTTCTTTCGGCTACTCCATTTTGTTGAGAGGTATTAGGACATGTGGTTTGATGAAGAATACCATGTATATTAAGGTATCTTTTTAGAGTTCTACTAATAAACTCTCTCCATTGTAAGAACGAAGAATTTTAACATAAGTATTGAAATGAGTAAGAAGAAATTTATGGACAATTAGAAAAATAGCTGAAACTTCAGCTTTAGATTTCATTAAGTAAACTATAATAAGACGAGTACAATCAATAAAAGACACAAAGT
This sequence comes from Brasenia schreberi, assembly GCA_036023115.1. NCBI lineage: Eukaryota > Viridiplantae > Streptophyta > Magnoliopsida > Nymphaeales > Cabombaceae > Brasenia > Brasenia schreberi. The sequence goes on along the minus strand of JAYKKT010000092.1, from coordinate 2,508,891 downwards.
ATCTATGCCTACAAATAGATGAAACTGGACTAGGACCCCAAACATTAGAATGAACAAGTTCAAATGGTTGGGATTTTCTAGACCCACTAAGGGAGTAGGGAGCTCTATGATGTTTTGCCTGCTGACAGACATCACATTCAAGAATTACATTATTAAAAACAAAAGATAAACTGTAAATGACAGAGGCAATCTTTGAAGGAGGGAGATGTCCCAGACGAGCATGCCATAACTTTAGTTATGCTTCTTGTGACGATGCAACTGAAGTAAAGGGGGTTGAGTGACCGGCTGATTGTGCTTCCATCATATACAAGCCTCTCTGCTGGCTATCATGACCAAAGACCATCTGCATCTTCAGATCCTAAAGAACACCGTCAAAAGGAGAAAGGTGATAGACCAATTTAAAGATTTGGTAAGAGAGCTAACTGAAAGTAGGCTAAGAGGAAAGCTTGAAACATAAAGCACATTCGATAGGGCATGTGCTCGATCCATCGGCGAGTCGAATAGGATCTTTGGTATGGACTCTATGGAGTGACTTATATACTGAAAATTGAGATTTGTCACCCACCATATAGTCGGTTGCCCTTGAATCTATAATCCAAACTCGAGACGAGGTAGTAAATGAAGTGTTACCCTTCGAGATGGCTGGTTGGTGTGACATAGCAGCTTGTGAAGTCGAGGCTTGGGTGTTGTCACCAAGTCTTGATTCGAGACCTTTAATGCATTTCATAAGTGCTTGGAGATCTGGATTAGCTAATTGAAGATATGATACATTTGCATAATTACCACGATTTCTGGAATAATTAGGTCTACCGATAAGCACTCATAACTCTTTGGTGTGACGAGTCTTCCCACAGTGTGTTCACTTCAGTTTTTCTTTTTCATCGAATGGGATTTTACCGTGGCCTCTTCCATGACTGACACCTTGCCCATAGGTGGGCAGAGAATTTACCCTACCCATTAAGGTATTCGTCTATGGAGATCAAATTTTCTTTTTCAAGATTTTTTCTATCCTCCTCTCGGAGCAGCAAAGAGTATACTATCCCAACTGAAGGGACTTCTTTCATGCTAAGTATATTAACTTTAAGAGCTTCGTATTCGTTGTCAATACTTAATACCCAATAAGAGATAAAAAAACCTTCCATTTTTTAGATTTTGCATTCCTTTCTCCGGAACAAGCAGAGCACTTTATTGTTGCATAAAACTGCAATTCAATTCATCCCAGAGTCCTCATAATTCTGTATAGTAGTCACTGATTTGCCTCGAGCCTTGTTTACACTTCTTAATTTTTTCAAGAATTTTGTATTGCTTGGCTACATTTTTCTGCCTTGAATACGCTTCAGAAACAACTTTCCAAATCTATACTGAAGATTCTAAGTACATGAATGATCGGCTGATTGCAGATATAATAGACTGCAAGAGACAAGAGGCGACAAGGGCTTCTTTCTTCTTCCATCTCGGGTAGGATAGGTCATGATCAACGGGACAAGGAAGCTGACCTGTTAAATATGGCCATCTCTCTCGGGCTCAGACAACCAATTCGATCGAACAAGGCCATTTCAAGTAGTTACAGTCGTCTAACTTGATGTTTGTAATATAAAATGTGTCGATCTTCTCACCCACATGAAGATCGGAGGTTGGATGGGAAAGTTCTGGTGATTTTCCTTTATGTGTGCAGGTCTTTTCTGCAGAAAACGCAGATATAAGAAATCTGGTACTGTTTGTAAGTTCTGTTTTTCTTATTCAATGAAATTCTTTGATTTTATCATGGTATTAAAGCCTCTACGGCTGTAAATGCTCAAGACATCCATGCATTGTTGTTTGAAGACCATTGAATCGACATCAATCAAATCTGCTCCAATCGATCCCATCACACGGTGGCTGCAGTCTTGTGCATTTTAATGATGACCTAATTACAGTTATATAGTGTTTTAACTCAAAAGAAAAGAATGCCCATAATAAGTAGGACTTGATACATGATTAACACCAAGTCATACAGGACCTGCATATTAGCAATAAACTTTGTATTGATCAAAAGAAAAATGACTTACAATACGTTGCAGATTGGAGGCATTCCTCCAATATGCGCAAACCCACTGTTCGGCTCCCTTTGTGCAGCCGTTTTATTTATTTCCAGCATTATGACTAAACCCTAATTACACCTATTAATACCGTGTGTAACTTGATTTCCTAAACTACCCCTAATACTTATTAATTACTACTAGAGTAACATGGCACTTACAAATGACGTGAACATGCATAAAACATCAAACGACTCCTTAACATCTACTCTATTAACATCCTTTAACACTCCCCCTCAAGTTGGGTGAAGGATGTTGATAACACCCAACTTTGATAATGTTTCCTTTAATTGCCTGTTGGTAGTAGCTTTAGTTAAGAAATCAGCCCTCTGTTTAATAGATTGAACATACTCCAGTTTGAATTCTTGATTAGATATCTTTTATCTGATAAAGTGGCAGTCAATTTCTATATGCTTGGTTCTTTAATGATAAACTGGATTAGAGGCCATCTGAATTGTTGCACTGCTATCACAGTATAGTGGTATAGAATGATTAGATGGAAATCCCAGTTCACTGATCAATGAAGATATCCATTTTCCTTCACACATGGCTTGTGCTATAGCTCTGTATTCTGCTTCTGTAATAGATTTTGTAACCACTATATATTTTTTACTCTTCCAAGATACAATATTACCACCACGTAAAGTAACATAGCCTGTAGTTGATTTCCTGTCATCATATGAACCATCCCATTCTGCATCAGAATAAAGTTCAATATCAAGTTTTGATGATTTTGAATAAAGTAAGCCCATTCCTGAAGTTGATTGGAGGTATCGAAGAATTCTATACACTGCATCCATGTGATTCTTGGTTGGCGAATGCATATATTTGCTCACAATACCAATTGCATAAGTAATGTGTGACCGAGTAATAGTTAAATATATGAGCTTACCAACCAGCTTTTGATATTTGTGTATGTCTTTGAACTCTTCACTATTACCACTGAAAATTTTCTAATTTACTTCCATAGGAATGTCACTCAGTTTACACTCTAGCATGTGTGTTTCTTCAAGAAGGTTCATTAAGTATTTTCGTTGGATTAGGAAGATGCCTCTGTTAGAATAGAGAACTTCTATGCCCAAAAAATAGTGAAGCCGACCCAAATCTTTAAGATCAAATAATTTATGAAGATTCATTTTTAGCTTGGATATTTCTTCAAGGTCATCTCCTGTGACAATAATGTTTTGGATCCTTTCTTAAAGAATATAGTATGATCATTGAGGCTTCTATTGTATCAAAGACTGCAAACTGCCTTGCTGAATTTATCAAACCAAGCTCTTGGAGACTGTTTCAGCCCATATATTGCTTTATTGAGTTTGCACACTCTATTAGAAAATGTTTTTATATGTATTCCTGGAGGTAGTTCCATATACACCTCTTCATTCAAATCTCCTTGTAAGAAAGCATTCTTAACATCCAGTTGTCATAAATCTCATCCTAAATTTGCTGCCATACTGAGAAGTATTTTGATTGAAGTGAGTTTAGCCACAGGTGCAAACGTTTTTGTATAATGTCATATGACTGACTATATCCTTTAGCAACCAATCTGGCTTTATATCTCTCTACTGTGCCATCTGCCTTATATTTGATAGTAAATACCCACTTGCATCCTACAATATTTCTATCAGAAGGTAACTGTGCAATGGTCCATGTATTGTTTTTTACCAGTGCATTCAATTCTTCTTCAATTGCAGCTTTCCATAAAGGGCACTTGATTGCATCTTCAAACTTCGAAGGAATCTTATGTTTCTCAGCATTCATAACAAACCTTTGATAATTCTGAGAGGTATTGGCGTATGAAATATAATTAGAAATAAGATATCGTGCACATGTACGCTGACCTTTGCGAATAGCAATAGAGATCTCCAGGTCATCTGTTACTTGCATTTGAGGATCTTGAGGATCTGATGGGGAAATCTCTTTAGTACATGGTTCTTCTTCAGAGTAAACAATCTTCCGCAGTCCTTTCTTGTATGTCAGAATCTCTTTTGATTGTTGTTGTACCTTCTCACTTTGATAAGTTGGATCATTATACTCCCCCTCACTAGGAACTAGTGGAAGGACAAAAGGTGGAGGTGTAGTTGACTCCTTTTGAGAAAGTAATAGGGAGTAAGTTCTAAAAAAGTGACATCCATGGAAATATAGAGTTTTGTACTTAAAGGGTCATAGGAAAATACATTTAACTGACTTTTCATCTAGTTTATCACGATTAGGAAGATGAATATATACAAAATAGGTACACCCAAAGATACGAGGAACTAGATGAAATGGTTTTGATTCTTTATCAAGACTCTGAATAGGATTTTCTCCTTGGATTGTATTGCTTGGCATTCTATTTATGAGATAAACAACAATAAGGACAACTTCTCCCCAGTAGAATTTAGGAACATTACTTTGGAGTAGGAGTGTTCTGGCTACTTCCAAAATACGATAATTTTTTCGTTCAGCAATACTATTCTGTTGGGGTGTATAAGGACAGGTAGTCTGATGAACAATCCCTTGGGATCGTAAATAGTCTTGTAACTGAGTCCCAATGTATTCTCCCTCATTATCTGACCTAAGAATTTTAATAGAAGCATTTAATTGATTACAAATAAATTTATGCACAATGGGAAAAATAGATGCAACTTCAGACTTTGTTGATTGTAAGGCGTGTACTGGACTTGGACCCCATATATCAGAATGAATAAGTTCAAAAGGTTTAGATCGTCGAGAATCACTCAAAGGATAAGAAGCTCTTTGGTGTTTCCCAAGCTGACTGGACTCTAAGTTGAGGTATAACGTATGGAATTTTTGACACAGAAAGATGGCCCAAACGACAATGCCAAAGGCTAAGAGCTACATCCTGAACTGGTGCTGCTGAAACACTGTAAGAAGTCGAAGGCTGAGTGTGATCTTCAAGAATGTATAATCTTTTCTGTAGTTTACCATGTCAAAAGATTTTTCCCATCTTTAGAACCTGAAATACACAGTCAGTAGAATGGAAAGTTACACAACAGTCCAAGGCACGAGTTAAAGAGATAACTGAAAGAAGATTTATCGAAAAACTGGGAACATGATATACTGATTGTAAATCAGAAAAACATGTAGGTACACTTCCCGGTTTAATCATATAAGTGAAAGAACCATCTACCAACTTAATTGGTTCCTGGTCTTTGAGAGTCCTGTACGCAGAGAAATATGATAATTTTCCTACCATATGATTTGTAGTCCCTGAATCAATTATCAAAGTTTTAGAGTGAGAAGGAGAGAAGTGATTACCCTTTACAGTATGTGTAGCCTGTGCCACTATAGCTTGGGAAGAAGAAGATGATTTTTCAGATAATCTATGTTAAGACCCTCTATTCTTTTGATAATCTCTTGAATTCCATCAGTGCTTGGAATTGAACTTTCAGATAATTTTGAACTTTCTGCAGAATGAACTGAGGTATTGCGATTTTTATAATAATCAGGTTTATCATATAACTCCCAACAGTGATCTCTGGTGTGACGCGATTTGCCACAATGTGAGCAAATAAGTTTTTCTTTCTCATCTGAATGAAATCGACCACGGCCACGACCACGACTCTGGTGTCCACCTCTGCCACGAAAATGAGAACTATCTCCTCTTACCTGAAAAGCCTGTTGGTCTGTACCAAGAACATGATCCTTCTCAAGATTCCTGCGATCTTCTTCTCTGATTAATAATGAGTATACTGTGCCCAGGAAAGGAAGTTGTTTTCTGCCTAAGATATTCAGCTTTACAGACTCAAATTCAGGATTCACACCCCACAATAAATCAAATACTTTCTTCTTTTCAGTCTCAATATTTCTTTCATTCTAACAAGTTGAACACTTGATATTCATATAATAGAGGAGTTCATCCCAGAGATCTCAGAGATCTGCATAATATTTGCTGATAGAGCGGGTTCATTGTTTACATTTTCTGATCTTTTTCAAAATCTCGTATTCTTTGGCCACATTCTTTTCTCTAGAGTATCCTTCAGAGACTGCACACCAAATTTCATGTGTTGATTCTAGAAACATGAAGGTTTTGGCAATAGATAGAACCATAGATTGAAGTAGCCAAGACGAAATTAGGGTATCTTCCCGTCTCCAAATAGGGTAGTGTGTATCATGAATTTCTGGAATAGGTGTCTGACCCATGAGATGGGCCCATCTCCCCCTGGCTATAACAGCCAATTCCACTGACCGAGACCAACAACAACTAAGCCTTTTCCCATACTAGACGGGGTCGGCTACATGGATTCTTTGTTTCCACATATCCCTATCGTGTGCCATGTTAGCAGTTAACTCACAATAAGCTAGATCATTCTTTATTGTTTCTTTCCAACACTTTTGTGGTCGTCCTCTACGTCTTTTAATACTTTCCAAATTTAGTTTTTCTAACCTTCTTACAGGTTCTTCTTTTGATCTTCTTTCTATATGTCCAAACCATCTTAAACGTTGTTCTCTCATTTTATCCTCTATTGGTGCCACTCCTAATTTGTTTCTAATAACCTCATTATGTATACGGTCTTTTCTTGTATGACCACTCATCCATCTCAACATCTTCATTTCTGTCACAGACATTTTTTGTACATGTTGATGATTAACTGCCCAACACTCATCCACATTCTTTTCTCTAGAGTATCCTTCGGAGACTGCACACCAAATTTCATGTGTTGATTCTAGAAACATGAAGGTTTTGGCAATAGATAGAACCATAGATTGAAGTAGCCAAGACGAAATTAGGGTATCTTCCCGTCTCCAAATAGGGTAGTGTGTATCATGAATTTCTGGAATAGGTGTCTGACCCATGAGATGGGCCCATCTCCCCCTGGCTATAACAGCCAATTCCACTGACTGAGACCAACAACAACTAAGCCTTTTCCCATACTAGACGGGGTCGGCTACATGGATTCTTTGTTTCCACATATCCCTATCGTGTGCCATGTTAGCAGTTAACTCACAATAAGCTAGATCATTCTTTATTGTTTCTTTCCAACACTTTTGTGGTCGTCCTCTACCTCTTTTAATACTTTCCAAATTTAGTTTTTCTAACCTTCTTACAGGTTCTTCTTTTGATCTTCTTTCTATATGTCCAAACCATCTTAAACGTTGTTCTCTCATTTTATCCTCTATTGGTGCCACTCCTAATTTGTTTCTAATAACCTCATTATGTATACGGTCTTTTCTTGTATGACCACTCATCCATCTCAACATCTTCATTTCTGTCACAGACATCTTTTGTACATGTTGATGATTAACTGCCCAACACTCAGAACCATAAAACATGGCAGGCCTAATTGCTGCTCTATAATATTTACTTTTTAATTTTAATGATATCTTCTTATCACAAAGAATACCTGATGCTCCTCTCCATTTTAACCAACCAGCATTAATTCTATGTGTAACATCTCCATTAATTCTTCCATCACTTTGAAAATTTTACCCTAGGTATTTAAAACTTTCCTTTTGGGGAATGCAATGTGTGCCAATTTTAATTTTTATGTCCTCTGAAGTAGCCAAATGATCAAACTTACATTCCATATATTCTGTCTTTGTTCTACTAAGTCGGAGGCCTTTGCTTTCTAATATTTCTCTCCATGGTTCCAATTTTCTATTAACTTTTTCCTTAGACTCCTCCACTAATACAATGTCATCTGCAAATAACATACACCAAGGTACTTCATCTTGAATATGTTTTGTTAACTCATCCATCACCATTATAAATAAGTATGGACTTAAAGTTGATCCTTGATCTAACCCAATATTAACTTCAAAGAAGTTTGTCGTTCCTTCATGAGTCCTCACACATGTTTTTGTACCATCATACATGTCTCTTATAAGGTTAATATATGTCAATGGGATACCTTTTTTTCCAATGTTCTCCAAAGAACCTCCCTCGGTACTCTATCATAAGCTTTTTCTAGATCAATATATATCATGTAAAGGTCTTTCATTTTTGCTCTAAAATGTTCCATAAGACGTCTCAAAAGGTGAATCGCTTCAATAGTAGATATGCCTGACATAAATCCAAATTGGTTCTCTATTATACTTGATACTTGTCTTAACCTATGTTCAATAATTCTTTCCCATAATTTCATAGTATGGCTCATTAACTTGATACCTCGATAATTCGCACAATTTTGAATGTCTCCCTTGTTCTTATATATGGGTATTAGTGTACTTGCTCTCCATTCCTCGGGCATCTTTTGGTTTTTTCATATTTCATTAAATAGTCTTGTGAGCCAAGTGATTCCTATTTCTCCTAGTATTTTCCAAACTTCTATAGGAATATTATTTGGTCCTACCGATTTACCACTCTTCATATGTTTAAGAACCTTTTTGACTTCATTCTTTTGAATACGTCGGTAGAAATTGTGATTTATATACTTTTCTGACTTGGCTAAATCTCCTAAACTAATACTAAGATCTTTATTTTCATTAAAAAGATTATAAAAATAGTTTTTCCATCTATTTCTTATATCATCATTTGCCACTAGAATTTTTTCATCATCTTCTTTTATGCATCTAACATAATTAAGATCTTTAGTTTTCTTATCTCTAGCCCAAGCTATCCTAAAAATATCTCTTTCACCCTCTTTTGAGTTGAGTTTTTTATATAAGTCATCCCAAATCTTAGCTTCTGCTTCACTAACGGCCTTTTTCGCTTCCTTCTTTTCTTTCTTATAAGCTTCTAAAGTTTCACTAGTTTTCTTAGCATAATGTAATTTTAACATGCCCTCTTTGCTTTGATTTTATTTTGTACTACTTCACTCCACCACCAAGCTTCTTTTTGTGCCGGTACACCTCCCTTAGATACCCCTAACACATCTTTCGCCACTTTCCTAATATGTATAGCCATATTGTTCCACATATCACACGATGTGCCAACATAATTCCAAACATCTCCTTGAAAGACTTTCTGTTTAAATATATCTTCTTTCTCGCTTTTGAGGTTCCACCATTTAGTCTGAATAGCTCGATGCACTCTTTTCTTCTTTGTCCATTTTTTTATTTGTAAATCCATAACTAAAAGTCGATGTTGGGTGGTTAAGCTTTCTCCTGGAATTACCTTACAATCTTTACAACACGCTCTATCTTTTTTTTTCTACAAATAAAGTAATCAATTTGTGTTTGTGATAAGCCACTCTTATAAGTAATTAAATGTTCATCTCGTTTTTTGAAGATTGTATTGAATATAAAGAGATCAAATGACATAGCAAAATTTAAAATCTCCCTACCTTCCTCGTTTATATCCCCAAAACCAAAGTTTTCATGAATCCCTTGATATCCTAATCAGTGTTGTTCGTATCGTGGGCCACCACGATACGATACGGGGCCGTATCGCACGATACGGTGCGCATCGCCCGTATCGTACGATACGGGCGATACGCCCTGGGACCCTTATAAAGGGTCCCGGCCCGAGAGAAACCCTCGATTTTTTGCGGGTTTCCTCTCTCCTTTTGGGTTCTTCAAGCTCCCTAAGAGTCGGTTTTCGCCTCCTTGGTATTCAAAGCTCTAAAATCGTGCCCTACGGTGTCTGTCCAAGCCTCAAACTCGGATTTAGGTATATTTTAATGTTTTCCCCTTTTTTTCCTTTATATTTATTGTTTTTTGTGTTATTTCAGTTTTTTTTTTTGAATGACAAAATATGAAGTTATTAAGTGTGTGTATATGATTTTTATTGCATTCATGAAGTGGGAGACACTCGATTTGAGTGTTATTTGAAGATTGGGGGATTTACGAAGTACTTTTATTTTCAGGTTTTTGTTTGAATTAAAGTACTCCATTGAGATGGCAGGAAGGGGTGGTAGAGACTCTCATTCAAAGTCTGATGATCCGGCATGGCAGTGGGGTATACCAGTTGAGGGTTCAAGGTTAAAAATCATATGTTTATTTTGTGAAAAGGTGGTTAGTGGTGGAATTTCAAGGTTGAAACACCACCTAGCAGGAACCAGGAAAGAAGTTGCTCCATGCATAGGCAGAGTTAGAAGTGTGCCAGAAGGTATTAAATGGCAATGCTTGCAGATTATTGAGAGCATACAGGAAAGGAGACAACAAAAGGATGATTTCCAGATGTGTGAAGAAGCTGATGATGCTATTGCCACTGGAGTTGGATTCACTGATAGTTTGCCTTCAGATGTTAGAACAGATATTGGTAGTATCAGTTCGCGAGCACCTAGTAGAGGAAAGAGGGTTGCAGCTGAAGACTTTGGAGGTAGCAGAAGAGGAAGTTTAGGAAGGAGTAGAGGAAGAGCTTCTTCTTCTAGCATACATTCGTTCTTTCCTCCTTCCACTACACCTGGTGCTCAGCCAAGAATTCGTGCTGCTATGGCTTCAGAACAACTGCACGATCAAGCAGACCTTGCAGTGGGCAGATGGTTTTATGATGCATGCATTCCATTTAATGCAGCAAACAGTTTTCATTTTCAAGCAATGGCAGATGTAATTGCTAACATTGGTCTAGGATACAGGATGCCCTCTTATCAGAAGTTGAGAGGGAAGATATTAGATCATACCGTGATTGAAGTGTAGCAATACTGTTCGACTTTGAGACAATCGTGGAAGAAAACAGGATGCACTATCATGGCAGATGGATGGACCGATAGGCGAGGAAGAACATTGCTAAACTTTCTTGTATATTGTCCTAAAGGACTCATGTTTTTGAGATCTCTAGATATGTCAGAGGAGAAACACACTGCAGAGATCCTACGAGAGGAATTTGATAAGGTTATACAGGAGGTTGGGCTAAAAAATGTAGTCCAATTGATTACAGATAATGCAGCTAACTACAAAGCAGCTGGAAAGGAGTTAGCTGATATTTATGGGACTTTCTACTGGACACCATGTGCAGCCCATTGTTTAGATCTCATCCTCGAGGACATTGGTGAGATGGATGAAATAAAGGCAGCAACTGAGTGTTGCCAAGATATTACAAAATTCATTTACAACCATGCATTTGTTTTGTGTATGATGAGGAGATACACAGAAGGTGCAGAGCTTCTTCGCATAGCTGCAACTCGGTTCGCAACAAACTTCTTATCTATACAGAGTATTGTGAGACAGAAGCAAGCTTTAAAGAGAATGTTCTCCTCAGATGAGTGGCAACAATTTGCAGAGTTGCCACAAAACAGAAGGAACAGAACGTTAAATGAGATTGCAGAAACGGTTTTTAGAAGTTCATTTTGGAATGCATGTATCAGATTATTGAAAATTACTTGTCCTTTAGTGAAAGTTTTGAGATTGGCTGACAGCGAGGAGAAACCATCTATGGGCTACCTTTATGAAGTCATGGACAGGGCAAAAGAAGCGATCAGAAATAACTTTAATGGAAAAAAAAGAAATTATGTGCCCGTGTGGAAAATAATTGATAGTAGATGGAATAAACAATTGCATCAGCCTATTCATGCAGCAGCCTACTATCTAAACCCATCATTGAGGTACTCAGCAACCTTCAAAATGGACGGTGAGGTTAATCGAGGAATCATTGAATGCATCGACAAATTAGTCCATAATGAGAGCATAGTAGATGCGATACATCAAGAGATGGAGATATATGATAATGCTCTTCACTTGATGAGTTTGCCTGTTGCATTTCGCAACCACTCTACGATGCGTCCAGGTACATTGTTTATTTTCATATTTAAGTTGCATCTTACATTACTGTGGATTATTATGTCTCTAATGTTTATATTTTTTTTACAGATGTTTGGTGGAACAGGTTTGGAAGTGATTGTCCAAACCTTAAAGATTTTGCAATTAGAGTCTTAAGCCAAACCTGTAGTGCAACAGGTTGTAAAAGAAATTGGAGTGTTTTTGAACACATCCATACAAAAAAGCGCAACAGGTTGAAACACAAAAGGCTTAATGATTTGGTTTATATTCGTTGTAACATGCGCCTTCGTGAAAGGTAATGTTGTATTACTTTCAAATTTTCAATTCGATATTATTTAACTTCAGTTTTTAATTGTTAATATTACTTACTAATTGTTTATCTTTGTTTGTGTCGTAGGCAATTAAAAAAGTAAATAGAGAAGAAAGTCAATTCGATCCAATAAGTTTGGATAATTTTGAGATATTAGAAGATTAGGTTATGGAAGACACTGAAGAAAATGCCCTCCTAACAGAAGAAGACGTTGCCTGGATTAATTTGGAAGGAGCGCAACAACATTATGGAGATGAAGAATTTGATTTTGAAGAAAAAGGTGTGAGCATGGCTGATGATGATGAGGATCTGCAACAAGGAGAAGATGAAGATTATTTAGTTGATGATCCTGATTACAATTTGTAAAATGTAACATTATATGTAACTGTAGTGTACTGTAAAGTGTAAATTATGTCTGTATTTTATTTTTTGGATTCAAAATATGTAAATTTGGATGCAATTGTTCAATGTTGAATGCTCAATCTGTACTAAACTTACATTATATGAATTTAAAGCAATTATCAGTTTTTTTTATATTTTTTCCTGATTTTTTTTTTACTATTTTATTAATTTTAATTAATTTTTGCATTATTTTAATATTAAAGTATGATACGATACGATACAATACGATACGATACGATACGCCCGTATCGTGGAGCCCAGCGATACACGATACGATACGCGTCAGACAACACTGATCCTAATGTCTCTTTACCGACATGTCCATTTAAATCTCCTCCTAAACAAATCATCTCCTTTTGTGGAATCTTTTGAAACACCTTATCTAACTCTTTTCAAAAAACTGTTTTTATACTATCTTCTAGTCCTACTTGGGGTGCGTAAGCACAAACTATATTCAAAACCTCTGCTCCTAACACTAATTTCAACGTCATGATTCGGTCACCATATCGTTGTATGTCTACTACACTCTCCTTTAAATCTTTATTTATGATAATACCAACTTCGTTTCGAGCCTTTTCTTTACCTGAGTACCATAATTTAAAACTTGTATCCTCTATCTCCTTTGCTTTTTCTCCAACCCATTTTGTCTCTTGTAAACATAGAATATGTATCTTTCTCCGAATCATAGTATCTACCACCTCCATTAGCTTACCCGATAATGTTCCGATATTCCACCGATCGAGACCACTCAAGATAATTTTTACCATCTAACTTTGTCGTAGTAATCTGAAGATTTTCTGCTTTTTTATTCATGATTTGTTCAGAGATCATGAATGGAGATTCAATCGCCTTGCCTTTACTTGTCATTGATAGTCAGTTCTACGTAAGATTATTTTTAATAATCTTATTCAAGTAACAATACAAAAAAAAATTCTTCTAGGAATGATTTAATAAATCAAGGGATTCGGCTAATACTGGTGCAAGAAGAAATCCCTGTTTCTTGAGTAAAGTTGATACACAACAATAATATATTATGAATCTGTGCACAAGCGATGGAACTACTTCTCTATTTCTGATTCAGTTAAAAAAAATCCCTTTGTCGTAATATTCTAGCCGTATATGTTCTTGATTGTCTTGTCTGAGATAACAGCCACTTCTCTTCAGATTATGTTCACCTCAATACCAAATCGGAATGCATATAAACCAATATTGCGTCACCATAGATTAATATCTGATCATAATCAGAGTACTGTTCAAAGCATCTGAGCCATGTAATGATGCTGTTCACGTTATTGGATGGACTTCTGATGGATATTGTTGAACGAGAACTCCAACGTCTATGTCTTACAGAAGCTAATAACTAAGAAACAAGTACAGACCCTTCAAGTGCTGGACGAAGAACAAAATAACTTGAGGAATCTGCGTTTCTTCTTCACAAAAGTACTCTGCCACGATTCCAACGTACAAATAATCTAAACCTGCGATTCTTCTTCATAAAATCATTAAAATAATTGCTATATAAGCTCTGATACCATATTAGCAATAAACTTTGTATTAATCAAAAGAAAAATGACTTACAATACGTTGCAGATTGGAGGCATTCCTCCAATCTGCATAAACCCACTGTTCGGCTCCCCTTGTGCAGCCGTTCTATTTATTTCCAGCATTATGACTAAACCCTAATTACATCTATTAATACCCTGTCTAACTTGATTTCCTAAACTACCCCTAATACTTATTAATTACTACTAGAGTAACATGGCACTTACAAATGATGTGAACCTGCATAAAACATCAAACGACTCCTTAACATCTATTCTATTAACATCCTTTAACACTGCACAGGTCCATTACTGAGATCTCTCTACAGCGGCTAGTTCAACTAGCTGTTGCGTGGTCCAATAGCTACATTAGCTGGCTGTTAAATGATCCTTCTGTCACCCTCTCTAACTATGTAATTGTCTGCTCTCACCATGTGTTGACTTGTTAAAGGTTTAAGGGTTTTGACTGCCTGAATTTGTATCCAATTTGTATACCAAAAGATTTACTAAAGACTTTGTATCCAATTTGTCTTACCATATGCCATAATGGAATTACTCCGTTGTCTTCCATGACTGCCTGAACTTCGTTGGACCACTCAGCAATGTGGTTAGTCCATAACAGTCAAACCCTTGATGTAGGAAGGTCGGCACCTTGCAGCCTGACTTTCCACTTGCTATGGCATCTGTCATGCCTTAAAGGAGATGAATTCACAACATTAAAAGAAATACAGTTTTAGAAGTATTTCAAATCAAAGTTTCTCTATTGCCTCCCTTAAATTAATAAGACTTGAGCTCTAGGGGTTGCCCTTGGTCCAAAATAAGGCCTGATGCCGTTGGTTTACTGTACACTGCTGTTTCATCATATACACTTCTTGATTAACAGGGCCTCCCCGTGCTTGAATGGATTCAGCAGACGTTTCTTTTAGTTTAGTCAACTCCAATGCAACCAAGAGCTACTCCTTTTTTTTTTCTTTTGTTCTCCCTCATTGTTTTCATACAAGAAAAGACCGTATACATAATGAGGTTATTAGAAACAAATTAGGAGTGGCGCCAATAGAGGATAAAATGAGAGAACATCGTTTAAGATGGTTTGGACATATAGAAAGAACAAAAAAAGTACCTGTAAGAAGGTTAGAAAAACTAAATTTGGAAAGTATTAAAAGAGGTAGAGGACGACCACAAAAGTGTTGGAAAGAAACAATAAAGAATGATCTAACTTATTGGGAGTTAACTGCTAACATGACACACGATAGGGATCTGTGGAAACAAAGAATCCATGTAGCCCACCCCGTCTAGTATGGGAAAAGGCTTAGTTGTTGTTGTTGTTCTCCCTCATTGTTTAGTCTCCTTGATCTTCTCGATGTCTATTGTCAAATTGTAACCCTTAGAGTGCAGTTTGAGATTAATGCAATTTCCTTTTTCTCATCTTTTTGTTTTTATTTATTTCAGCCAGCAAGGCCAGCACGACTAGCCATTGCATGGTTTTCACTGGCTAGTTATCTAACCATCGGCCTCTCATGTTCGTCCTCCCTCACCATATCCATTAGGTCCTATACAAGAGCTTCACTCCGTGTGAAGCATTTTCCAGTAAAACATCTCATTGGGTTTGGTGATGCGTACACTGCCCATGTCAGGTGCATTGATGCGTCCATTAGGTCCTACACAAGGTTTGTCCCATTTCTGCCTTTCCTTGACATTGTGAAGCTCTTATTCATTCTCATGTCAGTTGATGACTGGTTTGTTAGTGGACTCCTCCACATGGTTGGTCCAGTCCTCCATGACGGCAAATTGCACTTGATTTATTGCTCATTGGGAAGCATTAGCGGACTACTATTAAGGGCTTCTAATTTCCTCTATAGGGCTTCTTCCACTTGTTAATGAGCTTTTCCCACATGGATGCTAAACTTTTATGGTATTTTGGATGCTTCCACTACATCTAGTTAAGAAGACTGGTGGGTGTCTGTAATGAAGATGGGGCTTCAACGTGTTCAAGAATATGCTTATTTAGTGTTTTTATAATTCAATAGATTTTAGGTATTATTATAGTTGTCCTTTATTATTAAAAGCATTTTGGTCTTTTTATGTTCCCTTCCTATCTCACCTTCTTCCTTTCATTGTTTCTCTTGATTTTTTCATGTATGATTGCTCGTTATATTTCTTTGTAATTCTCAAAATGGTATCAGAGTGTTCAATCGTTGAGAACAGTGGTTGTGGATGCACGGCAATGTAGGAATAGCAGTTGCGGTACATTACAAGCCTTGGCTGTTAAGTCAAGGAACATAGGAATCATGATTTGATAAGAGGCTCCTTGTGCAACTTTGTGATGGGCATGTCATGAACACGAGAACTCATTCTACTCGTGGAGTAAAAATTAATTAGTTCTTTACACAATGATAGCAGAAACATCTAAATTGGTTGTTCAAATAGACATTGCTGTATACCATCTCCACTCCACTACAACAACAACTAAGCCTTTTCCCATACTAGACGGGGTCGGCTACATGGATTCTTTGTTTCCACATATCCCTATCGTGTGCCATGTTAGCAGTTAACTCACAATAAGCTAGATCATTCTTTATTGTTTCTTTCCAACACTTTTGTGGTCATCCTCTACCTCTTTTAATACTTTCCAAATTTAGTTTTTCATACCTTCTTAAATGTTCTTCTTTTGATCTTCTTTCTATATGTCCAAACCATCTTAAATGATATTCTCTCATTTTAACCTAATTTGTTTATAATAACCTCATTATGTATATGGTCTTTTCTTGTATGACCACTCATCGATCTCAACATCTTCATTTCTGTCACAGATATCTTTTGTACATGTTGATGATTAATTGCCCAACACTCGGAACCATAAAACATAGCAGGCCAGGCCTAATTGCTGCTCTATAATATTTACCTTTTAACTTTAATGGTATCTTATCACTAAGAATACCTGACGCTCCTCTCCATTTTAACCAACCAGCATTATTTCTATGCGTAACATCTCCATCAATTCTTCCATCACTCTGAAAAATTGACCCTAGGTATTTAAAACTTTCCTTTTGGGGGATGCAATGTGTGTCAATTTTAATTTCTATGTCCTCTAAGGTAACCAAATGATCAAACTTATATTCCATATATTTTGTCTTTGTTCTACCAAGTCGGAGGCCTTTGCTTTCTAATGTTTCTCTCCATAGTTTCAATTTTCTATTAACTTTTTCCTTAGACTCCTCCACTAATACAATGTCATCTGCAAATAACATACACCAAGGCACTTCATCTTGAATATGTTTTGTTAACTCATCAATCACCATTATAAATAAGTATGGACTTAAAGTTGATCCTTGATGTAACCCAATATTAACTTCAAAGAAGTCTGTCATTCCTTCATAAGTCCTCACAAATGTTTTTGCATCATCATACATGTCTCTTATAAGGTTAATGTATGTCAATGGGATACCTCTTTTTTCAAAGTTCTCCAAAGAACCTCCCTCAGTACTCTATCATAAGCTTTTTCTATATCAATAAATATCAATAATTTATATGTGTCATTTAATGAGTTGGACTGTTCTATTTGTACTAGTGATAGAAGAGGGCTCCTCAATAGTGATACAAAAGATCAGTCTGCTAATTAATTGTATTGCTGCACTTAACCATGTGCATTTTTTAATACTCGTTTATTAGCACACATGTTCTCTGTTGAAGTGTTGTTACCAAATTCTGACTTCTAAAGTAATTGTCTAACCTTTAAAATCAGATGCCTTCATTTACAAGTGAATTATAAAAAGAAGTGGAGAAAGTGCTGCAAAACTCTAGAATAGTCTTCTGTTCTGCGTATTAAAATTTTGGTATTGTAGGTTCTGATCCTAGATCGATATTCATCTTTATGGAGAACAACATTCATAGCTAGGAAAATGATTTTTTTTAATCAAGCTTCATGTGTAACATGGATAAGATGTATCTGATTCTTTGACAACTAAAATATGTGTTATTAAACTGCTTCCATGTTTTAGTGTACCTTAGCAGATGACGGAAGGTCAGGAGTTTGATACCCAGGTGCTAATCTTTTACTGTTTGTGGTCTGCCTATACTTGGCATTCATATATTAGAAAGAAAAAGTTCACGTAGTATAGAGAGGGGTCATATGTGCTCCTGCTTAATGGATGGTGTTGCATTTAGCTGCTTTCATGAGGTTATCCTGCTGTACCAGATATGCATGAGGACCTAAGACCAACCTTAAAGCTGTGATCTATGGACGACATGAATGGCAAGGTCCCTTCTCTTTCTTGCCGTTGCTTGAACGAGGTTCAGCTTGCCGGTGTGTAGATAATTTCTGGGTTCAATTATCCAGCCTATTTAGTTAATTGAACTCCATGCCATCAATTCCCACACATTCCCATGTTATGCACTTTATTCTAATATTATGCCATATGCAATGTGATAGCCCCATTTATACCTCTGCAGCAGGGGGTTTACCTGTTATATTACAGATATCAGAACACCGCCATGCTTCATATCTCAACGTTTTTTTTTTCTCTGTGAAATGGAGCATAGAGTTTTCTTCGCACTTTTTGGATTGTGAATATTGCGCGGTTTCTTTAGAAAACACAAGCTTAACAACTTGACCAAAATTTGTAGATGCGTGAAGAATAACAGTAAAAGATGAGTTTAACGCTATATGACGTGCAATGTTCAGAAACGTGTGTCAAATGCTTAGTGGATCTTTGACACGCATTATTTTCTTCCCTATATTTCAGGACAATGTCAGATCAAGGATGTCATCAATCGTGTGTCAAAGATCTCAAATATTCAAAATTTAAAAGTCAAGTACATAAGTTTTAAGTTTCCTATTTGGTACATCCATAGAAGAGTTCATGCTTAGGGTTAGATGGCCATGCGTGACCACAGATTCCAGGCTCCCTATGCAATAACACACTTAGGGCTAAATAGCAAATTGCCTTCGCCATTGCCTTTCAAATGCGAGAGATCATTCATGCAGATTGCAGATGCCCATCCCCATATGATACAAATCAAGTTCACTGTCGCAAATGGGAGCTTTCGATTGACTAATAAATATGTGAGAAAAAGAAGCGGGATATGAAAATCTTTTAAATATTGGGTTCTTGGCCAGACGTGTGAGGCTACTTTTAGGCCGTTTTCTTATGAATCTCAAAATCAAAAGCTTTATTTTTAAATATTGGGTTCTTGATATGGAAAAGTTTACTGATTAAGATAAATGATTAAGATTTTTAAAAATAAACAACTATGTATGCATATAATACTTAAACAAGTGGCTGAACTTTAAATTTGGAAAAAAAATATATTAAAAAATTATTATATATATATATATATATATATATATATATATATATATATATATATATATATATATATATATATATATATACTTTTTGCTTTTTGAACTGATTGAAAGTTTGAAATTATAAGAATTACTAGGACCAAAGTTAGTTGGCATAGACAAAGGTTTACCTCTCTTTCTCTCTATCTATATGTGTGCGAGAGAGAATAAACAAATTTTCTTTCATGCATACAGCAATAAACACTTTTTTCGAGCGCAATAAACATTCTTATTGAGAAGTGCAGAATTGGGCTTTTGATGTCGTCACATCTTTCTCTTAAATTACAGCAAACTCGTGTTCTCGAATCACTTTGCAGAAAATCTGACTCTAAAATAACCTCCCTAAACGGGAATCGCAAAAGCCGTTATACGCCTCACCATTTTAAGGTCTGAAAGCTAGGGGCTCACTCTGTTGGGTCGATCTTTACGGTTTTCGACTTGCAAATCGAAAAATCGTGGACCGCGGCTTTATTCTGGCGGGAAGGCGGAGGAATTAGGCGGTTTTCTTGTTCTGTATTCATCGGTTTTGGTTAGGGTTCAGGGAATCGTTGGATCTCGCAGGAGAATTAGGGGATGGCTGGTCAGGATCAGAGACTGAACGTCGTGCCCACGGTGATGATGCTCGGGATCACGAAGGTCCGCCTTGTGGGCGCCACGAGGGGTCACGTATTCTTGATGGGCGATCAAATATCCTCAATCGGACAGTGATTCTCAGATACTATGTACTTTCTAGGAATCTTATCATTGCTTCTATATGTATAAACTATATTTTAAAATATGCACATATCCACTTTTTATTCTTGAAAGGCATTTAAAACATTATAGAAGTGTTTGAAAAGATATCAATGACACCGTCTTTACTTTTAATACTTTCCAAAAAGTAGTAGTCGTCGTGAGTATGCATGTCAAAAAGTAATCATGAGTATGCATGTATTAGAAGTTGCATGGGATCCTTATATAGAGAGTGTTCGGATTCTTTTACCATTGATATTGTTCACTCATGTCGACCCAAGGATAAAATCATCCTTTATCATTTTTCAAATACCCCATGTAATTTTTGAGATTACAGTGTCACCGAAAAGCTACCGTCTAGCATGAGTGGACAGATCCGGTTTTCCTATATATGTATGATGTATATGTTTTATGTTATATACACATAATGCATTAATTCTTTACAAATAGTATTATTTTGCATTTATATATTGCTTTCTATTAGCTTTTATATTGTTTAATATTAATTTTCTCGTCCCTTTCCACATCCCTTCATGTGCACATTCTTTTAGGCTGCTTGTTCATAGCTTCCCATAAAAAATCTGCTTCATACTTCCTACTGATAAATAAAAAAATATCCCATTTTCCCTTAAGCTTTTGCTTCCCTTTTATGTGTCCATTTCGCTTTGGTGAACTTTATATGCTCAAAACATGATCATGCGCCATTTTAGAAAATGAACTATAATGTCACTCAGATCTCTTGTAATTTCCTAAGATTGAGAGACCCCCCATGCACAAGGACAAATGGAAGAAGCATCCCGTAAGTCTAGCCTGGCTGGTGACGGATCTAGAAAACAGTTTTGGAGGGCGATGTACATATGAGGCCAACGAGATTTTACTATAAAATTTCAAAATTTCAGGGGGCGGTCGCCCCCCCACCCCTCCATGTAGATCCGCCGTTGCTTGGTGGTTCATGTGCATCTTCAAGCCAACGATGAAATCAACATCCAACAGGGTCCAAGCGTGCTGGTTTTGTGTAATTTTGGCTGTACAGAAGTTCTAACTGAAAACACAACTTGAAATGGCAGCTGCGATTTTGTTTGAGCACGTAATGCCGAAAGAGATGCATGAACGGATCAAAGAGTGCAAGTCAAGAATAATTATCAGATAGAGGAAAGAGGCATCGAGTTTTAGTGTCGATCCTTCATCTCATCAGAAAAGATGATAAAATATATATAAAATCGACCCACCGTTCTAGATTGTGAAGGTAAAATACATACATGATAAGCCTAAACAAACCAGTTATAATCTCCATGTAGTGGTTTATGCTTTTCTTGCAGCACAGCTCGCCACCCACCCAACACTTTATTTTCAGCTCCTCTTACACATACACGTATTCTCTCTCTCAGCGCCTTCTGGGCGCTGTTTCTCTTTGGGCGTTGAAATAAATAGCTGCAACGGGAAGACCAAGATCATTTTCTTCTGCAAATTTCTTGGTGTTGAAGCGATCCCTTGATGAAGGGGGTTTGACAGACTGCCTTCTTTTCTGCTTGAATAACACGAATACAAACCTGTGTATGCCAATGTAAGGCTTCGGTGATTCATAGACTACGAGCTCCTTTCCTGTCAACCCCCGTCATCAATACAAGCATGAATATAGAATACAATATCTGCACCTACTTGCTGCTAAAAGTCATTTGAGTGCATACGAAAATTACCAAATGTAACGTCTGTGGTTCCAGGTATGTCTGTCACCATCCTATATTCATGGAATACCAAAGAATTAAACCCACCAACACAAAAGAAATGAAAAGAGTGGTGTTTTATCTGAATATATTGCAAAAAGTGACTGTCAAATTATAGAGAGTGAGAGTTGCTTTGGGAGATACCAGTGGAGATGCTCCCTCAAATATGGGTCACTCGGGCCAGGGACATCAGGGTCTGTCATGATCTGTTACAGAGAAAGAGAGCCTTATGTAAGTTGGACAGAGTTGAAAATGTTCTGCTGCTTCATACCCACTAGTTTTTCAAGAAACAAAGAGGAAAAAAATAAGAGAATTTGTACGCATTTTCAGCATATCTATCTATTTATCTCTCTCTCTCTCTATTATATATATATATATATGCGCATCCGTGTCTCTGTGTGTGCGTGTATCTATATTCGTATGTATGTGTGTGTAAACATAAAATGGTTGCAACTGTTACCAGAGTGAAGAAGGACCTCAGATCACCACCATTAACTTCAACCCTAGGTTTAGGTGCCACTACAGAAGGCATGAACTCATGCCCATTGCAGATCTGCTTGTTGGAGTTGTAAACTATACTCATTTTGATGCTAGGAGTGAAGTCTTGAAGAACATCACCAATGACTCTTTCAACTACAAGAGGCTCAAAAGACCTAGCCATGGATTCAGATGAGCAGGTCTCAAGTTCTTGGTGATAGGTTCAAGCGTATGCCTGCTTCCAGATGTTAAACCTCCAACACACATATATATATATAGGTGGTCGAATACCTTTTCTTTTCTGGCAGTGCATCTCTCTCTCTCATATCATTGTCATTGTCATTGTCATTGTCATCTAGAGACTTCCATTTTAATTAACAAGTTCATATTCAAAGTTTGCGGCGATAAATCTTAGAGATTCCAACTTTTGATCCATCAGTCAGCCACAACTAGTTCAAGAGATTAATCCCACCTACGCCTACATTCTGATAGATGCTCTTACAGCTGGAAATTAAGCCGGTTAGCTTGTACTACTACATGCTCCACTCCATGGCTAAAAGTGCCTCAAGAGAGAGAGAAAGTGCGGTTCATCATCCAATGAGAGCATCTCATTACCACGCAGAGGAAAGATAAAAGAAACGAACTAATATCAAAAGAAGACACAGACATACTTCTTATGACATTAGTTGCTGCCTATCTTGTGCCATGGTGATCCTGCTGAGGATCTGAGTCGTTCAACTGAATTTCAGATGTACAAACAAGTCGGACTACATCCTGTGTAAGATCATGTGACATAACGAAAATGTCCTAATGCCACGTGTCGTCCACCCGCTTATTCGTACGACCAGCTAGCAAAATTCTGTAATAGAGGAGATCGTGTTCATTCTACATTGACATCTACTGTTGGTCTAACAGCCCAAGAACGTAGATGGCACTAGCTAGTTAGGTAGTCACTGTAACAGCTCAAGAATGTAAATGGTTTATGAAAATTTAGACTAAAACCTCGATCTAACCGGATCTCTAGTTAAGACCCACAAACTTAAATAAATCAATTTGATTTAAAAAAGCATTTGGTGAAGGTCATTTCATGATAATATTTTTCTATATATATATATATATATATATATATATATATATATATCATCTGAGCGTCATTCTTATCATGGTAGACTAGACACGACCCGACACCTTGCGCCACCTCCTTTGAAACACTTTGGTATTTCTATAATTATCAATCAAATAAAAAGTTACTAGCATCTAGGGATGTTCATACGGCGATCGTCCCACTCTCCGCAGAGATTCTCCTTGAATGGGGCGGATTTGGGGGGCTGGAATTGATAGTCAAGGATAAAAATGAGGGTAGTAGGAGAATTCCCGACGGAGATTGGGACGGAAAGGGAGATAGCAGTTGCCGCCCCTCAACCTAGTCCCGACCCCTTAACTTTCAACTTCCTTAGTAATTTATTGCACAAAATAAAAAAGAGTTGCATGTTATAAAAACAGATGTTCCTTTTGTATTTCGAATGTATTCATGCTCGGAGTATTATAAGTTTGTAAACTCTTATTGATTATGTGTGTTTGACCAACATAACATGATACAATTATTTTGAAGCACTGTGCTTGTTTCTAAAGTTATATTCTAACTACGAAGAATGGGACCTACGGAAACTCATGCCAGACATGGCGACAAGGATGGGTGTATTTTAGTCTGTGGAAGGAGGCCATGATCCTCAGCCTCGCCCCATGAACATCTCTACTAGCATCTCAAAGTAATAAGTGGCATGAATTTAACTGGATATGAACCAAGTCCGATTACCTTCTTTTTTAGAGAGAGGGAGAGAGATCAGGCATGACTACTCGACACTGTAATTTTACCCGGTGAACGAGTATATGTCCTTTTGCACTTTATCTAAACATTCTCTCTCGCCTACCTTTTCCATTTTAAATTTCTTTTAAAGGATAGATATGCATGAAACCAAAGTTGTGGCGGTGTGGACAGGCTTCTGCTCAATGACATTTCCTAAACTATTTGTACGCCAAGAGAATTTTGCTTATTATGGTTAGGGATTAAGGAAACCCCAGGCCTTGTGACAGATTGTCATATAAAATGAGTCATTCAGATAGAAGTTCTTGATCCATTCGAAAAGATAACGCTACTAGAAGTAGACATATATCTTGATGACATAAAATAAGAGAAGAAATTGATCTCGATGCTGTGAATTATCTACTCATTATTTGGCCAAATAGTGGTGCATTCAAAGCATGGAAAGAGATGACTAGAAATAGAAAGAAGGATCACTGATGGCAGAAAGGATGTTGCCTTAGTTATGCTTTTTATCCCAGGGCTAACTAATATTTATGGACAGGTGGGGTTGCAGATTCTCATAAGAAAAGATAACAAAAAAAAAAGTGGAGCGCAAAGAGCCATACTCACCTGGCTAGGGGTTCGACTCACAAGGTGAAGATCGTGAGTTCGATAACCGCGGGGGCATACACTCGACTTCCGCGTGCCCATTTAACCAAAGGAGGGGGTCTCACGTGTATTATTTGAAGTCATCTCACATTTTCGACTCCCCTCGGATTTACAATGCTTACATATCTTTTTACTAATGATACGCTCCTTCCATTTCATCATTAAGAGTAACACCGTCCATGATAGAAGTGCAAAGATAGCCAGGTGCATTTAAGAGTAACACCGTCCATGAGTTCCATTTCATCAATAAAACTTGGGTATTACTCTTCAAATAGCAGTGCATGATAGGTGCATTTATTCTTTAAATAAAACATACCTTAAGCACATCTTATTATCGGTCACTGTTTTATCTACTTGCTTAAATATCTGTCACGACCCATTTTTAAAAATCTATTTCTTATTAATATTTCGTGACATTCATGTTAAGAACATAGAGGTTGAAAGTGATATACAATAGGTAAGGAATAAAATGAGAGAGATTGATAAAGAAATAAAAAACAATTCAAGAAAATTTAGAGAAGGAAGAGTTAAAAGAGGATGAGATTTAGAGAGAAGTCAATAGATTAAGAGAGAACGAAATGAAAAGAGACGGTTGGAAAAAAAAGATAATTGAGAGGAAGGGGAAAGCTGGTGATATGTAAGTGGATTTTTAGAAGTTAGGAGGAGGAGAAGTCGATAAGTAAAGAGGGAAGGAGGGAAAATGTATAGTTAGGGTAGTTTGGGAATTTTTGTAAAAAAGTATATGTTTATTAAAACGGGTGGTAAGCACAGCAATTATGTTAGCAAAAGCTGTACATGTGCTAATCTTCTTTTCTATTACCCCGCTTGATGTACTTCATTTATTGTAAAATTAAGCTTTCAAGTAAAAGTGGTCCTACTCATGTTGTCTAGAAGAAGATGAAAGAGAAATAACCTAACACTAAACTACGTAGTGAATCAAAGATAAACTCGAGCACCATCATCCCCCAAAAAAGGGAAAAGATAAGCTCGAACTGTGTCGACTATTCAATTTAAGCATCTGATCAGTACCAAGATAAACTGCAGCAGTATAAACTGCAGATGAGATTTTTTTTAAACAGTCATCTTCGGAATGCATGGCCAGGATAAAAAGCAATCAGAAAAGATTAACTAAAATCTATATAAGTAGTCTGTATCTTGGTTTCTAATTAAACGGACCTCCAGGAAAAGAAATCTCTAAGAGAGTCATTTCCACAACAGTTGCTTTTCTGCTCTGAACATCGCAAATCGCAGGGTAGAACCAAAGGCCAGGCCGAAATCTATGCTCTTTGTAGCCAATAGGGAGCTCATTACTCTACTGTCACAAACAGAAGCAGCAAACTATTCTCAACCAGAAAGCGACAAACTCCAACTTGGAAGCAACTTGGCTGTACTTGAGGCCACATATTTCAAACTCAGGTCAATCATGTTGAAGAACGGAACTTGGAAATCTTTGTATTTTCCCTTATGTCTGCATGCACTTCTTTCTGAAGTACCTTTGCGTGGACATGAGGGAAGGCCTCAAGAATAGGGTTTGGCGAAAGGGTAGCTATTAACAGGATACATCTGCATGAAAAGCAAAATAATGCCAATGAAATCAGTCCAAAGACTGAGATATCATGGCTGGGGAATTGTTTACAGCAAGATGCATCGAGGACTACCCACGCATACAAATTGATAAGAAACTGCAAAATTATTAGTTTTTACCACTTTACTGCATGATCAAGAGGACATGATGATCATCGCAAAACTGCTACAGTTTTAAAACCTGATATCATTTTCATTGCAGCGTCGGCCTTCAAAGATATCACGACAACTTAGCATAATCAGTCATCATCGAGCACTACAACGATGTGAAGCTGAACAGCAGAAGCACGCAAAAACAAAAATACGCAGCAAGAGAACCCGTATAAAGTGCTATCGTGGGTACCAAAACAGCAAGTTGAATCCTTTGGTTAATGTACCAAAGAGGGAATTGAGATGAGATTGTTGTTACGCTCTAATCACATCATAAACATGCTGATAAAGCTATCCGGCCATCTCTTCTGAAATAAAGCAATATTTAAAACCTCCCCTCTAAAGGTGGAATACTGTTTCCACCTTCGAGCACATACGAGACCTGTTTACAAGATTGACTGCTCGGGGAGTTCAATCTGTCTTGAGTACGCAGTCTCCCCAAGAAAAGCAACAACGGCAACTTCGCTCATGTAGACTGGTATAGCTCCTTTAGGCTGTATTTATATGTAAAAGGATTTCTGCATATGCATGTAAAGATAAGTCTGCTTGCCTAAGTGATTGGATGGTTTCACCTAATTCAAGGTCTACATTTTCACCATCAAACTCGTACAAGATCGCCGCTCCTCTGTACTTGTTGTAAGCATTATAAAGAAGAGGTAATTTTCATATGCGAATCTCGATCTAAGTTGGGCCTACTCTACGCTACCCAGGTGCAATAATTGACAGAAGGCAACATGTATCGCTAGGTTTAGATTATAGGTTTGTAATTCTGCAATGCCACGTTTCTCATCCTCGTCTTTGCAGAGTCGATGGGCCAAAGTTCCAGAGGATTCGATTTTTTATCTTTTTTGCCATGCTTGGAGTCGCGTAACGGTAGCCTCAATTCTTCCTCTTCCCCAGTTGATGCCAACGACATGACACCCTGATGGCTGTCAGCCAGTTTGATTTGTTTGGATACTTGGGAGTGCTGAGTTATTTGCCTCCAAGGTTTGGCAATAGTATGCTCTTATCCGGTGTACATTAAGCAGTTTTATTATGTTGAATTTGGAAATTCAGCATGTACATGGTAAAGAACCAAATGCATGTGCAATTATGTGGATCCTGTGAGGGAATGTCCCGGTTATCTCTTTCTCTCCCACTATATATATATATATATATATATATATATATATATATATATATATATATATATATATATATATATAGCAACTCCCATTTTATAGAGTGATTGCTTCTTTTCACCACCAATGCTGTCCATTCATTCTGGATCATTGTTATAGCAGCAGTCAATCAATAGCTCAAAGCATCGGTGTTTTAACATTACTTTTTGTAATTTTTGAAAAAACTTTAAAACTTTTAAAAAACAACACTCAAGGATGAATAAATGGCGACAATGATGGCAGCAATTGGTTATTTATATATATATAACCAATTGCTGCCAATGGTCTTCACTGCTGCCCACATTTCTTGTAATGTATACATTAAAAGACTACCAAGAGCCTCATTATCATTGCTAACACAGTTATATCAACCTCATTTTGAAATCTTATGAACTTTGCTCGAGTGTCACAAAGTTGGAAAGGGTTGGCATTTGGGTCCGTCGAAATACTCACCAGCACCTCCTTACATCCATGTGGACCATGCCACTCGCTCAAGCCTTTAGCTCATGGGCAGGCAGCCTTCATGGTTGAAGCTAGGGATGGGAATTTTGTGTTCCAAGTCATTTTTGTGTTCTGCCATTAACAAATCAACCAAATCACAACGTTTTCATCTTAATTTGGGTGGACGTGATCTTGGCTTTTTGGTGTCAGGTATGACATTGCTAGCAATTTCGTGTTTGATTTGTACCATTTCGTGTCTGCGTTGAGAACAAGTCAATCCAAAGACTGATCTCTACAAAGTAAAACTGAACTTTGTGTGTGGGGTTTTTGTGTCGTCTTATGTTGCCAGCCATATGGGTCCACATTGTTCAGAAAAAAAATAGCCTCATTGGACCTACATTATGTTGGTCATGCTTATATGGGCTCACTAAATTCAATTTGTACATTTTAAAACCCTACTGATTGGTGTGACTTTATATAACATTTCAAAGATTTTGAAAATGGAAAAAATATAATATGAAAGTTCTGCAGGCGTGGGGTGAACCATGCTGGATTTAGACCTTTTACACGAGTTAAATGTAGCTCTTATGAATTGAGATATTCTTGTTCAAGTTACTACTAGTGATTGAGATCTTGTTTTGAGTATAGTTTATGAATCGAGATAAACTAAAACCTTAATCGATCTACAAGTAGGGCTTCGTCTCATAGCAGCAAGACACTGTAAGCATTATGATCCAAGTTGGTCCTATGAATATGCTAGTTTGATTGAATGAGTGGCATTTTGTTTTCTTCAAAACTGATTCAGGACTAGTTCCAAAAGTTTGGACTTCTTGCTCAGTCTTCTGTAAATCTCCACTATTGTTTAGTTGTTCTCTTTTGAAGTTTGCCAATTGAAGTGTTTCAATTCAGCCATCCTTTGAATATTGTGAAAAAAAAAATCTTATCTAAAAGCTTATTCCCAACACTTTTCTTATAATCAGTTTTAAGGTGCTCATTTTTGCCCATTTTTCACTGAACACAGTAGAACGAAGTCGGTTCGGTAGGACCTCTCAATGGCTCAGCCAATGAAGCTTCAAACTGTGCACAATGTGACTGAAAGTTACCTACATGCGGTGGTCAAAGTTCATGCAACCGGGAAAAAAAATTGCCTCATAAATACGCCAGAGGTCCCAATACAGCTAGGTAGTGGGTGAAGCACTATTTCATGTCTAACCAAAAGAAGGGCACCTTCTCTACAACAACAACAACTAAGCCTTTTCCCATACTAGACGGGGTCAGCTACATGGATTCTTTGTTTCCACATAGCTCTATCATGTGCCATATTAGCAGTTAACTCACAATAAGCTAATAAGCTAGATCATTCTTTATTGTTTCCTTCCAACAATTTTGTTGTCGTCCTATACCTCTTTTAATACTTTATAAATTTAGTTTTTCATACCTTCTTAGAGGTTTATCTTCTTATCTTCTTTCTACATTTCCAAACCATCTTAAACGATATTCTCTCATTTTATCCTCTATTGGTGTCACTCCTAATTTGTTTCTAATAACCTCATTATGTGTACGGTCTTTTCTTGTATGACCACTCATCCATCTCAACATCTTCACTTTTGTTAGAGATATTTTTTGTACATGTTGATGGTTAACTGCTCAATACTCAGAACCATAAAACATTGCAGGTCTAATTGATGCTCTATAATATTTACCTTTTACCTTTAATGATATCTTCTTATCATAAAGAATATATGATACTCCTCTTTATTTTAACCAACCAACATTAATTCTATGTGTAACATCTCCATCAATTCTTCCATCACTCTGAAAAATTGACCCTAGGTATTTAAAACTTTCCTTTTGCGGGGTGCAATGTGTGCCAATTTTAATTTCCATGTCCTATAAAGTAACCAAATGATCAAACTTACATTTCATATATTCTATCTTTGTTCTACTAAGTCAGAGGCCTTTGCTTTATAATGCTTCTCTCCATAGTTCCAATTTTCTATTAACTTTTTCCTTAAACTCTTCCACTAACACAATGTCATATGCAAATAACATACACCAAGGCACTTCATCTTGAATATGTTTTGTTAACTCATCGATCACCATTATAAATAAGTATGGAGTTAAAGTTGATCCTTAATGTTACACAATATTAACTTTAAAGAAGTCTATCATTCCTTTATGAGCCCTCACACATGTTTTTGCACCATCATACATGTCTCTTATAAGGTTAATGTTTGTCAATGAGATACCTCTTTTTTACAAGATTCTCCAAAGAACCTCCATCGGTACCCTATCGTAAACTTTTTCTAGATCATTAAATATCATGTGAAGGTCTTTCTTTTTTTTCTCTAAAATGTTTCATAAGACATCTCAAAAGGTGAATCGCTTCAATAGTAGATCTGCCTGTCATGAATCCAAATTGGTTCTCTGTTATACTTGATACTTGCCTTAACCTATGTTCGATAATTCTTTCTCATAATTTCATAGTATGGCTGATTAACTTGATACCTCGATAATTCACACAATTTTGAATATCTCACTTGTTCTTATATATGGGTATAAGTATACTCGCTCTCCATTCCTCGATCATCTTTTGGTTTTTCCATATTTCATTAAATAGTCTTGTGATCCAAGTAATTCCTATTTCTCCTAGTATTTTTCAAACTTCTATAGGAATATTGTATGGTCCTACCGATTTACCACCCTTCATATGTTTAAGAGTCTCTTTGACTTCATTCTTTTGAATATGTCGGTAGAAATTATGGTTTATATCTGATTTGGCTAACGCTCCTAAGCTAATACTAACATCTTTATTTTCATTAAAAAGATTATAAAAATAAATTTTCTATCTATTTCTTATATTATCATTTGTCACTAAAATTTTTTCATCCTCGTCTTTGATGCATCTCACAGAATTAAGATCTCTTATCTTTAACTATAGCTATCCTAAATATATCTCTTTTAACCTCTTTTGAGTTGAGTTTTTTATATAAATCCTCCCAAATTTTAACTTTTGCTTCACTCACGGCCTTTTTCGCTTCTTTCTTTCCTTTCTTATAAGCTTATAAAGTTTCACTAGTTTTCTTAGCATAATGTAATTTGTAACGTGCCCTCTTTGCCTTGATTTTATTTTGTACTACTTCGCTCCACCACCAAGCTTCTTTTTGTACCGGTATACCTCCCTTAGATTCAACTAACACATCTTTCGTCATTTTCGTAATATGTATAGCCATATTGTTTCACATATCACAAGGTGTACGAACATAATTCCAAGCATCTCTTTGAAGGACTTTCTGTTTAAATATATCTTCTTTCTCGCTTTTGAGGTTCCACCATTTAGTCTGAATATCTCGATGCACTCTTTTCTTCTTTGTCGATTTTTGTATTTGTAAATCTATAAATAAAAGTCGACGTTGGGTGGTTAGACTTTCACTTGGAATTACCTTGCAATATTTACAATACGCTCTATCTTTTTTTCTACAAATAAAGTAATCAATTTGTATTTGTGATAAGCCACTCTTATAAATAATTAAATGTTCATCTCATTTTTTGAAGATTGTATTGACTATAAAGAGTTCAAATGCCATAGCAAAATTTAAAATCTCCCTACCTTCCTCATTTATATATTCAAAACCAAAGTTTTCATGAATACCTTGATATCCTAATGCCTCTTTACCGACATGCCCATTTAAGTCTCCTCCTAAGCAAATCATTTTCCTTTGTGGAATTCTTTGAATTACCTTATCTAACTCTTCTAAAAAAGTTGTCTTTATACTACCTTGTAGGCTTACTTGAGGTGCGTAAGTACAAACTATATTCAAAACCTCTACTCGTAACACTAATTTTAACGTCATGATTCGGTTACCATATGTCTAGTACACTATCCTTTAAATCTTTATTTATGATAATACCAACTCCGTTTCGAGCCTTTTCTTTACCTCAATACCATAATTTAAAACCTGTTTCCTCTATCTCCTTTGCTTTTTCTCCAACCCACTTTGTCTCTTATAAACATAGAATATGAATCTTTCTCTAAATCATATTATCTACCACATCCATTAGCTTACCGAATAATGTTCCAATATTCGAAAAACCCAATACGAATCTTATTATCTAGGACTAGCTTCCTTACCCCCTACGTCTATTCATATTGAAAATGCGGAGACCCTCTCTATAAATTATTCACTACATTCGGGCGGCAATATAGCGGGACTAACTTCTTTACTCACACCCATCCATGATATAGGAACCCTCTTTGCAATTGATTCACTACATTCGGGTGAAAATGTAGTGGCCCTTGCTTACTTATCATTTCATTCGGGCTTTGTAGCACGTTGTTAGGCAGGGACGCCCTAAAACAATGCTCATAATTTGTGTAATCTATGGTATAAAATCTGACAAAGTTTTACGCTGGCTATCGGAAGCCTAACACAACCCTCCTCTTTTATCTAGGCTTGGGACTGACAATACAAGGTGATCACTTACACCTTCTCTAAATTGAAAAAAATTATCCTCATTGAGTGTTTGATTACGAGTTCGAGACTACGGAGTTGGAACTGTAGTTCGTGTTCCAGCGGCCTCATAACAGGCTAAAAGCTAGTCTTACAACCTGGTTTTCACTGTGTGTGAAGGCCCACATTTGATTACGAGGAAAATGGAATCATAGTTCTAGTTACGTAGTCCAAGACCTTAATCAAACACCCATGAGGATCATACTTTGCTTTTCTTCTTTTCTGTTGGAATTGAATGGTTCTCATTTAGAGTGGCCATCTACCCCAAGTACACAATGTATTTGGTTCTTAGGGGCCCTGAATTACATAAATATCATAATTTTATCTTACAATGCTGACAAATATGACACAACTTAAGCTTCTTAAATCTATCACTCTTGTCCCAGTCTGTGTCAACCTGAGGTTCAAAAGAATTTGAGAAAACTGAACCCATCAGCACTTTGATCCCACCAATTCATGGGCTCTTGTGCTGATTGTTGTTGTAAGCCGTAAGAGTTTGCAGACTAACTCCATATATCAAATGTAACATTAATGCAGAGAGTTTCCAAGGCGATATATGCATGCGTTATGCTGCGATTTTTCATACAATGGGATCCCTCAATGGTGAAACAACTGCCTTTAGGAGAGAACTTGGTCTCGCTGCAAGCCGAAAACCACGAACATGTTGATTTAGAGATGGATAAACAGACAGTAATTCGAGGGCTAATCGAGAACCAATAGAACTGGACCAAGTTGGGAAACATCCTAAGACTCTCAGCTCCCTTGCAGTGCGGTGTGGTAGAGAAGGAAAACTCACACCGAGGCACGGTAACACCCTATGGAGTCAACCGATAGGCCGAACCACCATTGGAGCACCGTGCCCAAACCGGCATTTGAGACAAGCATGGACACATGTTGAACTCGAAATGCCAAGGGACCGGTCCGAGAATTAACCCAAGACAACCGCCGAGAGGCCTTAAAACACATTCGGACCAACAAGCACGTATAAGATATATTGTAACATTATAATTATATACAAAGTATAATAACGCATATAAGATATTATTTAAAGTTATAGATGCAATTGTCATCAACACAAAACCACTTAATATAATTTGACTTTTAAATGATAAGCATCTAACAATGTTTAAAAGTAAGTTTTTAACAAAGTCTTCAATAATTTTGTCTGAAATGCACTGAAGCATTGTCTCATTATAATTTCAACACTTCTTACAATCGAGATTTTTGCAAACTAAACAAGAAAACTAATGATAATATATCACAAATAAAAGATGGAGCTGCATTCGAAAATCACTTGTTTTTCCAGTTTTTGCCCGTTAAGATGCTTGGTATAGCTACATTCGACACGCTCCCTGAGGACCTATAAATTCATTCGATCTTGCATGTCTTGACCCGAATACCTAAATGTTAGTATGTTACCAAATCTTTGCCTAATTAGATCTTGAGTATCAAAAGAAAAAGGCATTAGCACACCCCTTTTACTATCCACACACCTCATATTTTAAAATACTTAAAATGCTAACAATTCTCTCTCCTCTCCATATCAAATTATGGTGATTTCTTCTTTTTACACCAACGATCGGTGTTTCGTCTGTTGATAGCTACTGGTACCTTACGAGTATCGATTATTTCCTTACGAACCTCACTAGAAACAAACAAAAAAGGAAAAAAGAAAGAGATAATAGATCCAACTGATTTGTATTTTATAGTTTTGGGTAGAAAAATTTACTCGTTGAAATTTTGTTTCGAAACATGGTCCAAGTACATCTCTCCATGAAGAGAGATGTGCCTAAGCCATGTCTTCTCTTATATAGGAGATGTGGTGAGAACTCCGTCTCTTATTTAAAGGAAATGCCCTTGTTTCATGTCTAACTTAACTGAATAAAAATTGTTTGGTATGTGTTGTGCTTTAAATAATATATCCTTATATATATCGCATAATAGCAATTCAAAGATGACAACTTATTAAAGTACTTATTATACGATGATTAAGGAGAGTAAAAGTTATTGTAGTGCACCAGATGATGTATTAGTTGACTAATTGACTGATGAGGTAGAAAATTAATTTGTTGATTACGAGGGTGATAGACTTAACTATTCACACATATTTTCGATGGAGGGTGTGTTTAAGAGTCATAATGAACTTATTGAGTATGTAAAAAAAGCTAAAAGAAAACATAATATTGTTATTGTTATTATTCATTCAAATAACAAAGGTATAGCAAACAAGGTATGTCTTGGGTATGAAAAGAGTGACAAATAGAAGTCGAGTAAAAATATTTATATTAAAAGTAGTAAGTGGACATGCACTAAGAAGGTATACTGTTCATTTTTATCGAGAGTAGAGGGTGCAATTGATAGTTATTAAAAGTTGAGTATAGTGAATGATATACATAACTATAATCTAGGATTATCTTTTAAAGAACATGTTTTTATAGAGAGATTGAGTAGATTTGATTACTGTGTAACGAAAGATCTTACAAAAGTTATTATAAACCAAAACATATTTTGGCATATTTGGAGGAAGTTGATATTATATAAGGCATATTTATAATACACGAATGAAAATTACGAAGGAAGATAGAGGTTTTTGAAGTGTTCTACAATAACTACTATATGATATAAACACTCACCATTATCATACATGACATCATATAAGGAATACTGTCACTGATATTGTATTTGCATATCCTTGTTCTATGCAACTATTTAATGTATTTCTATGAGTATTAAAATTTGATAGTACTTATAAAACAAACATGTAAGTGTTTCACTTTTATTTCATAAACAAACACTCACCATTTATATATACATTATATTTTGCAGGTATAAAATGTCTTTCCTTAAGGTTATTAGGTTCACATCAACCTCAAGAACTTCTCTATAGCCTTCACTTTTATGAGTATGAAGCCGATAAATAAGAGATTGTCTATAATAAACATTTTTCATCCATCGATCTACCCATAATTTCCCATCCAACCATTCTGGTCATATGCTAATTCTAAAAGCTAAAAAATACTCATAAATTTATTCCTATAATTAAAATATATAACTGGTTAAATTCTGATAAATGATTATATGAAAGATATATATAACAACAACAATAGTACAAGTTATTACATAGAGTAAATAATTGTCCACTAAGTTGTGCCTTTATTTGTGATGTCTTTCTTAATTGTCTGTTCAAAAATGCTAATATTGTTGCATTTTACGCATAACTGCAAACTCTCCAAACATCGTGTGTCAATAGATATACAATTGTTATTGAGACTCTATCTCTAGACTTATTTTGATATAATATACAACTTAGCTAATACAACAAATATAATAAAACCTTATTTTCATTATTGACTCCCTTCTTTTAAAAAATTAGTTTAAAGTACCTTAAATTTAGTGGCTCCAAACTTAATCTCTAACACTACTTCATCGATGCTCATCCCAAATATATCACTCAAAATGTCTTATATTAAGGCAACAAATTGTCGCTACATTAGAAAGTGTGATAGTCATATTACCCCATGACATGTGGAAGATGTTTGTATTTGATTGCCAACGTTCAATAAAAACAGTTAGCACCGTATGATTTATCACTTCATATAGCAAATTTGTCTACCCAATCAACCCACTGCTATATATATTCTCAACTCAATTACTCAACCTCACATTTGTTCTTTTTACTCGCTAAGCTTTGCTAACAATATACCTTGCGTGGGTTATTTCTATTTTTTGTATTGTCTCTAAATATAAATTTACATAATCAATTATAATAATAAATATTAATATCCAATATAAAATTTTACTAAAATTATAAATTATATATTCTTGCAAAATATTATAAGCAATGTGACCTTCAAAGTTAGAAAATAATCCTAATATATCAGGAGATCCCTTATATTCACTCATAGTAAAAGGGATGCGTGCATATCAATCCTCAAGAAAAACATTGCGAATATTAACAAGTTTTTTCATGTCAGGATACACCGTTGGGTTCGTCTTCCCGTGAACAAACATGAAAAGCATCGTGTTGTTTTCGGGTTGATCCGACCACAACACGAACATACCCTGAAATAACCGAGTGTTGTTTTCTAATCAAATGCAACACGATACGTCCTATTTGTAACTTCAAACCTCTTCGTGTGATTTTCAGCCCTGAAAGAGTAGGTTTCGAACGAGAGCCAGGGAGAGCCAGCGAGAAGGAGAGGGCAGGAGACTGCTAGGGGCTTTCGGAGGCTTTTCGGTGGCATACTTCTGCAGTGTCCGCGAGAGGAGTACGAAAATCCTGTTAGGTTTTGAGACTGGACCAGGTACACTCTTGTTTTTCGCGTCTCCTTTTCCCTCTCCTCTTTTGATTCTGATTTGCTCTTTTCCGCTTATAGATTTTGTCTTTGGGCTCTTGTTGCGTCTCTCGTCAGCCATGGACCTGATACAAGGTTACCAAGAGAACGATGATGAATCAATCCTAGAACCCGAACAAAATCTTGCTTCGGGACCGTCTTCGCCGGAATCTTCGCCGTTA
The DNA here is from genome assembly GCA_036023115.1 of Brasenia schreberi. Classification (NCBI taxonomy): domain Eukaryota; kingdom Viridiplantae; phylum Streptophyta; class Magnoliopsida; order Nymphaeales; family Cabombaceae; genus Brasenia; species Brasenia schreberi. The sequence continues at coordinate 2,471,845 of JAYKKT010000092.1, read as the reverse complement.
CGGTTGGCCCTACCCGCCAAGAGCTGCGCTCCTCAGGTAGGCGATTCCGTGGTTGCCTTGGGAGTCGCTGATCCCAACCTTGCCCGCGACTTCCTGAAGCCAATCGATCCCGTTCAACATGCGGTTGCCTTCAACCCCACTTTCGATCAACTCTGGGCACCAATTTACGGCCCCTCTCACCCCTACGCCAAAGATGGTATCGCCGAGGGGATGAGAAACCACAAATTGGGATTCGTGGAGAACGCCTCGATCGAGCCGTTTCTCTTTGATGAGCAGTATAACACTTTCCACAAGTATGGCTATGCTGTCGACCCTTCGGGGCATGTGGGAAACAACTACGTTGGTGATATGGACGCATTGGAGAGAAACAGCTCATTGTCTGTTTATAATATCCCGCAGCAGGAGCAAAAGAGAAGGAAGAAAATGGAATCCAAGAAAGATGACGAAGAGGGGGAGAAAGAAGAATTGGGTCCTGAGGTAGATAATCCGGAGTCTCAGGAGTGGCTGTTAAAGAATCGGAAGAGTCCGTGGGCAGGCAAGAAAGAGGGGGTGCAGACAGAATTGACGGAGGAGCAGAAGAAGTACGCTGAAGAGTATGCTGAAAAGAAAGCTGCAGCGGAGAGGGAGAAAAGTGGTGTCACTCAAGTTGTTGAAAAAAGTACCTTCCATGGGAAGGAAGAAAAGGATTATCAAGGTCGCTCTTGGATTCTTCCTCCCAAGGATGCGAAAGCATCAAACGATCATTGCTATATTCCAAAGAGATGGGTGCACACTTGGAGTGGGCACACCAAGGGTGTTTCGGCTATTCGATTCTTCCCGAAACATGGGCACCTTCTTCTTTCTGCAGGGATGGATACCAAGGTGAAGATATGGGACGTATTCAATTCCGGCAAGTGTATGCGAACTTATATGGGTCACGCGAAGGCTGTTCGCGATATTACTTTCTCGAATGATGGCACGAAGTTTTTGAGTGCTGGATATGACAAGAACATCAAGTATTGGGATACTGAGACGGGAAAAGTAATATCCACCTTCTCTACAGGTAAAGTTCCCTATGTGGTGAAGCTCAACCCAGATGAAGATAAGCAGAATGTGCTTCTCGCAGGAATGAGCGATAAAAAGATTGTTCAGTGGGATATGAACAGCGGAGAGATCACCCAGGAATATGATCAGCACCTTGGTGCTGTTAACACAATCACATTTGTTGACAATAATAGGAGATTTGTTACCTCGAGCGATGACAAATCCCTAAGAGTATGGGAGTTTGGGATTCCAGTGGTTATAAAGTATATTAGTGAGCCACATATGCATTCAATGCCAGCCATCTCACTTCATCCCAATGGGAATTGGCTTGCTGCTCAAAGCTTGGATAATCAGATTTTAATATATAGCACAAGGGAGAGATTCCAGCTAAACAAGAAGAAGAGATTTGCTGGGCACATTGCTGCTGGCTATGCTTGTCAAGTGAATTTCTCACCTGATGGAAGGTTTGTTATGTCTGGAGATGGGGAAGGAAAATGCTGGTTTTGGGACTGGAAGAGTTGCAAGGTCTTCCGAACGCTGAAGTGTCATGAGGGCGTATGTATTGGTTGTGAATGGCACCCGTTGGAGCAAAGTAAGGTTGCCACATGTGGTTGGGATGGAATGATCAAATACTGGTACGATGTCTTATTTCTCAAGTCAGTTATTTGAAATATCTTTATTCTGAAGTTGGAGATTATTGTTTTTGGTATCTGCCTATGTGGTAGAATGAAAAATGGTTTTATAACTTTTATTATCTGTATCTACATGCATAATGCAGATTCAATTTTCCTGTTAGATTGTTTAGTTTTATGCAGATACATGTCTGAGTTTGGGGTCATTTGTCTTCTTGTAGTAGAGGTTTTGATTTGTCTTCTATAACTTGGGAAAGATTTTCTCTTAGTTCGTCTCTAATTGTTTTACTAATTTGCTTGATGATATGTATATTGTTCCCATTTGTTCCAATTCTTGAGCACTTCTTTTGCTACAAAACGACACTGTCTATAAAGTTATGCAGCATATCTATAGTATCTTACTGTAGAAATGCATAATCGGAATATCTATTTGCTCCTTTGCTTGACAGGGAAGGAAGACATTGTTAAAGAATCGGAACATATCTTCTGAAATCCTATAGATACAGCATATAAACATTGTTAAAGGATCGGAAGATATCTTCTGAAATCTTATAGATACAGCATATGCAATAAAAGTGATGGAATGATATGCTCTGAAGTAATTGAGAAGGAAAAAGTAGTTAGAAACTTAGAAGTATTATATGGATATCCTCGTCATTTCATTTCGGAAGATTTTGACAAGTTACTATTCATGAATAGTGTTGTACAGACATGTACCTTATGGACCAATGCTTAGCATCACGAGTTTGATGATACTATTCATTAGCGTACAGTGCAATAAAGCTGTATCTTGGTTGTGGCTATTGCATCAGATGACTTAGTTTCATATCGTGCATATAGTACAATATATTAGTTGAAGTTCTAAGTAGCATATCGGTGCACATATCAGTCACTGCACTTCGCATTATGTAGTGTAGCACAACACATCGCAAGAATCCTTTTTTCTTGGAAAAATAAAGAATAAGAAATATCACTGTCATCATTAAAATTATGCATTGACTATTGAATAAAACACTAAACCTAGGCTAGCTAACACGTTTGAAACTATATAATAAAACGTAGTAGCATGTACTATAGAGAAAGTTGGATACATGGAAGCAGTTACAAATAGCAATAAGAAAATTATTAGATCCTTAATCATAAGGATCATCAAGAGAAGACCCTCATCTGGTTCTAAAGCTTCTGCTTCCTCGGCTTCTTTTCTTTCTTCTTTACACTGAAACGGTCTACATCACCATTCTCAATCATTTATCTCTTTCTTAAGTTTGATTCATGCACCATCTTCATCTTTTAGCGCATCACATTCTTATTGCATCCATGGGTTCAAGATGAGGTTTTGGAGGCTAATGAAAGAGTTTCTGGTGTGTTCTAGTGGAGACGTCTTGCAATTGCCTACAAATTATAAAGGCAATTAATATCAATGGTAACGCATAAAAGAACTAGATGGGCGTTAAAACTAAAGTTTAGGCCTCTTTAAGAAGTTAAAATATTTAACCAAATTAATTACTTATCTTGGAGAGCCTGCATGTTGTGGCAGAAACAAAGTTATGAAGTCTTTTATTATCTGATCCATCGTGCTTCTTTTTGTCTAAATTTCTTGGAGAGCGTGCATGTTGTGGCAGCAACTAAGAAGCACTTAGGTTTCTCTTACATCCAATGGCACTATATATTTGTTTCAAAACTCCAAATGCAAAAGCTATCAAGCTTGAGCAGCAGTCACTACCAGACCTATGCTTCCATGAATTTTAGAAAACAAAAGTCTTATCAAATATTAAAATATAAATAATAAATTTAAGGAGATCAGGTTTATTTGTGTGTTTATAAAGTACAGAGTTGCTGAGATATTGAACTGATTTACAATCATTAACAGTTCTTGAGATTCATGAGGAATACTGAATTTGCAGAGCTCATTCGTGGTTCAACACTTGCTTTGCTACAACACATTTTCTCTTCTAACTAATGGGGAAACTATCAACATGATAGAAAATGCGAGTTTTCTTAAATGAATGAGGAGAACTGAAAAAGTGAAAGGTATTATTGATATGGTTGTTAAGATGACCGATTCATATGTCTATTTGTTGAAAATCGCAATACTCAATACTATTAGTGAAGGTTTTGAGATTAGGTAACAAGGAAAAAACAGATTATATGAGAGCTACCCCTACAAAGACATGCACAAGCGAAAACGTACTACTAGAGATAATTTCAAGGGTAAAAGGGAGATCATATACGTTTATGTGAAAATTCACAGTCAAAAGATGGATTTACTAGCTACAAGATCCCAGTCATGTTGGGCATAAATTTTTCCCTGAGGTAGCCTCCACCCTCTAGCACTAAGATGGATACTTACGTAAACAAGGGAGTAATATATTGCATAAACTGGTCGGTTGCTCATTACAGTCTAATAGTTACCGTACAATGTATGGTTGAGATATATGAGAGTGCGCCTCTGGAGCTTGTCTTCGAACTAGTAACTGTTTGTGATTATTCTACAATGCAAGTAGGCATATATAAATTCACTTTGCATTTTTATGATTATTTCTGTTATGATTTATAACATAAGCTTTTTTATTTATATATAAGAAAAGTTTGTAGTGATCGCCTAAAAGCACAATGAGCAACTTGATCCTATGCCATCTTGCGCAAATGGAGTTAATAGAGACCTGATCTATTAGAAGTGAAGATGTTCCATGAATTAACTGCATAAAATGTTGGGATATAAGGAGAATAAGAAAGAGGAAAAGCAAAAGAAAAAAAGATGAGGATGATAATGGTGTTCTTAATGATATTGATGATTGATTATGCATAAAAAAACTTTATTTTCTCTACCTTTTATATGAAAGATTTGAATTAAGATGACTTATATGTTGTTAATGCTCTAAACCAGTGTTGTCCGTATCGCACGATACGGTGCGATACGTATCGTATCGTGGGCCACCACGATACGATACGGGCCCCCGTATCGCAGGTGCGGGTGTATCGCACCGTATCGCCCGTATCGCACGATACGGTGCGTATCGCCCGTATCGCACGATACGGTGCGTATCGCCCGTATCGCACGATACAGTGCGTATCGCCCGTATCGTACGATACGGGCGATACGCCCTGGGACCCTTATAAAGGGTCCCGGGCCGAGGGAAACCCGCGATTTTTCGCGGGTTTCCTCTCTCTTTTTGAGTTCTTCAAGCTCCCTAAGAGTCGGTTTTCGCCTCCTTGGTGTTCAAAGCTCTAAAATCGTGCCCTACGGTGTCCGTCCAAGCCTCCAAACTCGGATTTAGGTATATTTTTAATGTTTTTTTCCTTTTTTTCCTTTATATTTATTGTTTTTTGTGTTATTTCGGGTTTTTTTTTTGAATGACAAAATATGAAGTTATTAAGTGTGTGTATACGATTTTTATTGCATTCATGAAGTGGGAGACACTCGATTTGAGTGTTATTTGAAGATTGGGGGATTTACGAAGTGCTTTTATTTTCAGGTTTTTTTTTGAATTAAAGTACTCCATTGAGATGGCAGGAAGGGGTGGTAGAGACTCTCATTCAAAGTCTGATGATCCGGCATGGCAGTGGGGTATACCAGTTGAGGGTTCAAGGTTAAAAATCAGATGTTTATTTTGTGAAAAGGTGGTTAGTGGTGGAATTTCAAGGTTAAAACACCACCTAGCAGGAACCAGGAAAGAAGTTGCTCCATGCACAGGCAGAGTTAGAAGTGTGCCAGAAGGTATTAAATGGCAATGCTTGCAGATGATTGAGAGCATACAGGAAAGGAGACAACAAAAGGATGATTTCCAGATGTGTGAAGAAGCTGATGATGCTACTACCACTGGAGTTGGATTCACTGATAGTTTGCCTTCAGATGCTAGAACAGATATTGGTAGTAGCAGTTCGCGAGCACCTAGCAGAGGAAAGAGGGTTGCATCTGAAGACTTTGGAGGTGGCAGAAGAGGAAGTTCAGGAAGGAGTAGAGGAAGAGCTTCTTCTTCTAGCATACATTCGTTCTTTCCTCCTTCCACTACACCTGGTGCTCAGCCAGGAATTCGTGCTGCTATGACTTCAGAACAACTGCACGATCAAGCAGACCTTGCAGTGGGCAGATGGTTTTATGATACATGCATTCCATTTAATGCAGCAAACAGTTTTCATTTTCAAGCAATGGCAGATGCAATTGCTAACATTGGTCCAGGATACAGGATGCCCTCTTATCAGAAGTTGAGAGGGAAGATATTAGATCAGACCGTGATTGAAGTGCAGCAATACTGTTCGACTTTGAGACAATCGTGGAAGGAAACAGGATGCACTATCATGGCAGATGGATGGACCGATAGGCGAGGAAGGACATTGCTAAACTTTCTTGTATATTGTCCTAAAGGACTCATGTTTTTGAGATCTCTAGATATGTCAGAGGAGAGGCACACTGCAGAGATCCTACGAGAGGAATTTGATAAGGTTATACAAGAGGTTGGGCTAGAAAATGTAGTTCAATTGATTACAGATAATGCAGCTAACTACAAAGCAGCCGGAAAGGAGTTAGCTGATATTTATGGGACTTTCTACTGGACACCATGTGCAGCCCATTGTTTAGATCTCATCCTCGAGGACATCGGTGAGATGGATGAAATAAAGGCAGCAACTGAGTGTTGCCAAGATATTACAAAATTTATTTACAACCATGCATTTGTTTTATGTATGATGAGGAGATACACAGAAGGTGCAGAGCTTCTTCGCACAGCTGCAACTCGGTTTGCAACAAACTTCTTATCTGTACAGAGTATTGTGAGACAGAAGCAAGCTTTAAAGAGAATGTTCTCCTCAGATGAGTGGCAACAATTTGCAGAGTTGCCACAAAACAGAAGGAACAGAAAGTTAAATGAGATTGCAGAAACGGTTTTTAGAAGTTCATTTTGGAATGCATGTATCAGATTATTGAAAATTACTTGTCCTTTAGTGAAAGTTTTGAGATTGGCTGACAGCGAGGAGAAACCATCTATGGGCTACCTTTATGAATCCATGGACAGGGCAAAAGAAGCGATCAGAAATAACTTTAATGGAAAAAAAAGAGATTATGTGCCCGTGTGGAAAATAATTGATAGTAGATGGAATAAACAATTGCATCAGCCTATTCATGCAGCAGCCTACTATCTAAACCCATCATTGAGGTACTCAGCAACCTTCAAAAGGGACGGTGAGGTTAATCGAGGAATCATTGAATGCATCGACAGATTAGTCCATGATGAGAGCATAGTAGATGCGATACATCGAGAGATGGAGATATATGATAATGCTCTTCACTTGATGGGTTTGCCTGTTGCAATTCGCAACCGCTCTACGATGCGTCCAGGTACATTGTTTATTTTCATATTTAAGTTGCATCTTACATTACTGTGGATTATTATGTCTCTAATGTTTATATTTTTTTTACAGATGTTTGGTGGAATAGGTTTGGAAGTGATTGTCCAAACCTTAGAGATTTTGCAGTTAGAGTCTTAAGCCAAACTTGTAGTGCAACAGGTTGTGAAAGAAATTGGAGTGTTTTTGAACACATCCATACAAAAAAGCGCAACAGGTTGGAACACAAAAGGCTTAATGATTTGGTTTATATTCGTTGTAACATGCGCCTTCGTGAAAGGTAATGTTGTATTACTTTCAAATTTTCAATTCGATATTATTTAACTTTAGTTTTCAATTGTTAATATTACTTACTAATTGTTTATCTTTGTTTGTGTCGTAGGCAATTAAAAAAAGTAAATAGAGAAGAAAGTCAGTTCGATCCAATAAGTTTGGATAATTTTGATATATTAGAAGATTGGGTTATGGAAGACACTGAAGAAAATGCCCTCCTAACAGAAGAAGACGTTGCCTGGATTAATTTGGAAGGAGCGCAACAACATTATGGAGATGAAGAATTTGATTTTGAAGAAGAAGGTGTGGGCGTGGCTGATGATGATGAGGATCTGCAACAAGGAGAAGATGAAGATTATTTAGTTGATGATCCTGATTACAATTTGTAAAATGTAACATTATATGTAACTGTAGTGTACTGTAAAGTGTAAACTATGTCTGTATTTTATTTTTTGGATTCAAAATATATAAATTTGGATGCAATTGTTCAATGTTGAATGCTCAATCTGTACTAAACTTACATTATATGAATTTAAAGCAATTATCAGATTTTTCCTGATTTTTTCTTGATTTTTTTCGATTTTTTTCGATTTTTTATTAATTTTTAATTATTTTTACATTATTTTAATATTAAAGTACGATACGATATGATACGATACGATACGCCCGTATCGTGGAGCCCAGCGATACACGATACGATACGCGTCAGACAACACTGCTCTAAACAATAAATTATGAGCATATTATTTAGCATCTTAAGATGTATTTGGTTTTGATTTTCAAAATGTACTAGGAAAGTTGAGCTTGTGCACTCAATAGATACTATCTGTTTTATTAAGTGTTCTTTTCTTCGTGTAACGAGTACTACTAATTTCCTAATTTCTGGATAATTTTTTATTAAGAAAATATGGTACTTTTAATACCGCAATGCATTGTTCTATGTGTCTTATTTTGGCCTTGAAGGTCACAATATGTTGGCAACAACATTTGACGCCACTCAAGCGTTCTCTCCTAAGTGTTTAAGTGGCACTAAACCATCACTTAAATAAGATTTACCTTTACACCAGAATTTTAAAATAAGAAAATACATAACAATTAACTCAAAGTTAAAATTAAATTAATGTTAATTCTCACATTTCATGAATATGAATCAATTCTAAAATATAAATTATAATCGTTTTATGTAACTCCCCTACAATGCTATAGATGGAAGCCAATTTAAGATAATAATTTTAGCATATCATATTAGAAATATCACAACTTTTTGAATGTTGGTTGAATATGTTGCACAAGTAGAAGTACAAAAATCAAGTATCGCCAGCCTGTATGTGTAACTATATGTCATATTAAACTTCTAACACAATAGTTAAACAAACATTCATATTTATCAAGTATAGTTTGTGACATCTATGAGAGGAAATTAAGTTTTAACAGGTTTATGAGAAGAAAATTTTGGACTTTGAAGAAAAATTAATATCATGCCTTAATATATATATTTAAATCAATTCAAATACAACAACAACTAAGCCTTTTCCCATACTAGATGGGGTCGGCTACATGGATTCTTTGTTTCCACAGATCCCTATCGTGTGCCATGTTAGTAGATAACTCCCAATAAGCTAGATCATTTTTTATTGTTTCTTTCCAACACTTTTGTGGTCGTGCTCTAGCTCTTTTAATACTTTCCAAATTTAGTTTTTCTAACCTTCTTACGGGTTCTTCTTTTGATATTCTTTCTATATGTCCAAACCATCTTAAACGATATTCTATCATTTTATCCTCTATTGGTGTCACTCCTAATTTTTTTCTAATAACCTCATTATGTATACGGTCTTTTCTTGTATGACCACTCATCCATCTCAACATCTTCATTTTTGTCACAGACATCTTTTGTACATGTTGATGATTAACTGCCCAACAATTAGAACCATAAAACATGGCAGGCCTAATTGCTGCTCTATAATATTTATCTTTTAACTTTAATGGTATCTTCTTATCATAAAGAATACTTGATGCTCCTCTCCATTTTAACCAACCAGCATTAATTCTATGAGTAACATCTCCATCAATTCTTCCATCACTCTGAAAAATTGACCCAAGGTATTTAAAACTTTCTTTTTGGGGGGATGTAATGTGTGCCAATTTTAATTTGTGTATCCTCTGAGGTCACTAAATGATCAAACTTACATTCCATATATTTTGTCTTTGTTCTACTAAGTCGGAGGCCTTTGCTTTCTAATGTTTTTCTCCATAGTTCCAATTTTCTATTAACTTTTTCCTTAGACTCCTCCACTAATACAATGTCATATGCAAATAACATACACCAAGGTATTTCATCTTGAATATGTTTTGTTAACTCATCCATCACCATTATAAATAAGTATGGACTTAAAGTTGATCCTTGATGAAACCCAACATTAACTTCAAAGAAGTCTGTCATTCCTTCCTGAGTCCTCACACATGTTTTTGCACCATCTTACGTGTCTCTTATAAGGTTAATGTTTGTCAATGGGATACCTCTTTTTTCCAAAGTTCTCCAAAGAATCTCCCTCGGTATCCTATCATAAGCTTTTTCTACATCAATAAATATCATGTGAAGGTTTTTCTTTTTTGCTCTAAAATGTTCCATAAGACATCTTAAAAGGTGAATCGCTTCAATAGTAGATCTGCCTGGCAGAAATCCAAATTGGTTCTCTGTTGTACTTGATACTTGTCTTAACCTACGTTCGATAATTCTTTCCCATAATTTCATAGTATGACTCATCAACTTGATACCTCGATAATTCGCACAATTTTGAATGTCTCCCTTGTTCTTATATATGGGTATAAGTGTACTTGCTCTCCATTCCTCAGGCATCTTTTGGTTTTTCTATATTTCATTAATTAGTCTTGTGAGCCAAGTGATTCCTATGTCTCCTAGTATTTTCCAAACTTCTATAGGAATATTATCTGGTCCTACTGATTTACCACCCTTCATATGTTTAAGAGCTTCTTTGACTTTATTCTTTTGAATACGTCAGTAGACATTGTGGTTTATATACTTTTTTGATTTGGCTAACTCTCCTAAGTTAATACTAACATCTATATTTCATTAAAAAGCTTATAAAAATAGTTTTCTATCTATTTCTTATATCATCATTTGCCACTAGAATTTTTTCATCCTCGTCTTTGATGCATCTAACATAATTAAGATCTTTAGTTTTCTTATCTCTAGCCCTAGCTATCCTAAAAATATCTCTTTCACCCTCTTTTGAGTTGAGTTTTTTATATAAATCCTCCCAAATTTTAGGTTTTGCTTCACTCACGGCCTTTTTTGCTATATTTCATTAAATAGTCTTGTGAGCCAAGTGATTCCTATGTCTCCTAGTATTTTCCAAACTTCTATAGGAATATTATCTGGTCCTACCGATTTACCAGCCTTCATATGTTTAAGAGCCTCTTTGACTTCATTCTTTTGAATACGTCAGTAGACATTGTGGTTTATATACTTTTCTGATTTGGCTAACTCTCCTAAATTAATACTAACATCTATATTTCATTAAAAAGCTTATAAAAATAGTTTTCTATCTATTTCTTATATCATCATTTGCCACTAGAATTTTTTCATCCTCGTCTTTGATGCATCTAACATAATTAAGATCTTTAGTTTTCTTATCTCTAGCCCTAGCTATCCTAAAAATATCTCTTTCACCCTCTTTTGAGTTGAGTTTTTTATATAAATCCTCCCAAATTTTAGGTTTTGCTTCACTCACGGCCTTTTTTGCTTCCTTCTTTACTTTCTTATAAGCCTCTAAAGTTTCACTAGTTTTCTTAGCATAATGTAATTTGTAGCATCCCTCTTTGCCTTGATTTTATTTTGCACTACTTCACTCCACCATCAAGCTTCTTTTTGTGCTGGTACACCTCCTTTAGATACACCTAACACATCTTTCGCCACTTTCCTAATATGTATAGCCATATTGTTCCACATATCACAGTGTGTACCAACATAATTCCAAACATAAAGAGATCAAATGCCATAACAAAATTTAAAATCTCCCTACCTTCCTCATTTATATCCCCAAAACCAAAGTTTCCATGAATCCCTTGATATCCTAATGCCTCTTTATCGACATGTCCATTTAAGTCTCCTCCTAAACAAATCATCTCCTTTTATGGAATCTTTTGAATCACCTTATCTAACTCTTCCCAAAAAGCTATCTTTATACTATCTTCTAGTCCTACTTGGGGTGCGTAAGCACAAACTATATTCAAAACCTCTGCTCCTAACACTAATTTCAATGTCATGATTCGGTCACCATATCATTGTATGTCTACTACACTATCCTTTAAATCTTTATTTATGATTATATCAACTTTGTTTCGAGCCTTTTCGTTACCTAAGTACCATAATTTAAAACCTGTATCCTCTATCTCCTTTACTTTTTCTCCAACCCATTTTGTCTCTTGTAAACATAGAATATTAATCTTTCTCCGAATCATAGTATCTACCACCTCCATTAGCTTACCGGATAATGTTCCGATATTACAAGAACCAATACGAATCTTATTATCTAGGACTAGCTTTCTTATCCCCCGCATTAATCTATAATCAAAATGCGGAGACTCTCTCTGGAAATTATTTACTACATTCGGGCAGCAATGTAGCGGGACTAACTTCTTTACCCACACCCGTCCATGATGTGGGAACCCTGTCTGCAATTGATTCACTACATTCGGACGAAAATGTAGTGGCCCTTGCTTACTTATTACTGCATTTGGGCTCTGCAGCACGTCGCTAGACGGGGACACCCCAAAGCAATGCTCATAATTTTTGTAATTCATATTATAAAAATCCGACAAAATTTTACGCTGGTTGTCGGAAGCCTAACAAAACCCTCCTCCTTTATCCGGGCTTGGGACCATTTAAATCAATTCAAATAAACACAATAAATTACATGTGAATGGATAGCTGCTCATAAATTTCTAAAATTCCTGTTTGAAAATGAGAGTTTATTAATATTTTTAAACTTTATTTTCGGCTATTTTCATATAATTTCTAAATAAATGAAGAATAAAACAAAGGGACAACTTTATTTAGTGACAATGTGATTTGGCCAGAATGAAATTTGGTACCCTGTGTAGTTCTTAATCAAATTGATAACCAAGGTTTGTCATTTTTACTTTTCAGTCCACTGACGTGGCTCTTGCTTGATTGATAGATTACAATTGCTTGGCAGTAGATAACCGAGTCAGTGAACATATAGGATGACAACAAGCGAGACTGAAACAAATTCCATTTTTAACTCACTTGTGATGAATTACTAATTTGATGCGTTGAAGTCATGAGATTTGGCAAGCACCTGGTCTTTAAGATGGGATTAAACTTTTAGCTCGTTACATTCTTCAACCAGTCATGGTCATTACAAAGATTGTTTTCCTTAAGATAGTAAGGAAGTAGGTGTTTGCTCTAGTAGTACGACTCCTCACTCGCTCAATTTCATAATGCCCCATATTTATTCATTGTTGCTTATACAATCATTGATGTTTCCACACATTTGAGTTCTGTAAGTCATATTCGTGCTACGTCGGATTGGCACAGACAACCTTGACCAAAATGGACTGTGTGATGAGGGCAAAAACTTCATAGACCAGTTTGATCAAGAACTTACTGCATGATACCAAAGTGGATTTAGCATAATCATAGGATATTTAAGTGAAGTTATCCCTAAATTAAAATAAATAGAGGAAACATATTACATATAAATGCAAAAAGCCTGCTTAAGAGTGCTATTAATAACTAAGTGCCACTTGTGCTACTTGCAACAATGGTCATCACATCTCCTTTTCACAAAAATTATCATCCTTCAATCTTTGGTATGTTTTTAATCTTTTATTTGCAAGAACTAGTGTTTGGGGCTGTTGAATGTCTTGCATTTTGCACTTTTCATTATTATTCATCACATCTTATGGCCCTTGCATTACTACACGTGGAAGGTAATGACTATTGAAATTGTATGTCATAGTTCCTTCCTTTCTTACTGTACGTTGCATGTTAGTCTCACTTGAATTGTGTGTGCAGTAATGATTATCCATCTGGCTGTAGGTTTTTCTTTTTTTTTTCCTTCTTTGCATGTTGAATTCTCAAGTTTCCTCTAGCGTGATTGTTTCTTTTCTCAATGATTAATAACTTGCTACTTTCTGTGTATTTCAGGGACTGATTTGTGCTAGCAGTTTAGCTTGAGACCTGTGTCACCTCCTTTCTGTTAAAAGAAAAGGAACCTACATCGATCTCTCCTATGGCGTGGAAGTCCGAACAAGGTGGTGCATTATGAGTTAGCAACTGAAATTGTATTTTTAAGTTACCTTTCTTCTGTTAAAAGAAAAGGAACGTGCACATCCATCTGTCCTATGGCGTGGAAGTCCGAACACGGTTTATTATGAGTGAGCAACTGAAAATGTATGTTCAAATTGCCTCCTTTCTGTTAAAAGAAAAGGAACGTGCACATCCATCTGTCCTATGGCGTGGAAGTTCGAACAAGGTGCATTATCAGTAAGCAACTAAAATTGTATGTTTATTTAATGCTTTAGCTTTTGTTCTGAGTGTTGGGCAGTTAACCATCAACATGTACAAAAGATGTCTGTCACAGAAATGAAGATGTTGAGATGGATGAATGGTCATACAAGAAAAGACCATATACATAATGAGGTTATTAGAAACAAATTAGGAGTGACACCAATAGAGGATAAAATGAGAGAATATCATTTAAGATGGTTTGGACATTTAGAAAGAAGATCAGAAGAAGAACCTTTAAGAAGGTATGAAAAACTAAATTTGGAAAGTATTAAAAGAGGTAGAGGACGACCGCAAAAGTGTTGGAAAAAAACAATAAAGAATGATCTAGCTTATTGTGAGTTAACTGCTAACATGACACATGATAGAGCTCTGTGAAAACAAAGAATCCATGTAGCCGACCCCGTCGAGGGAAAAGGCTTAGTTGTTGTTAGCTTTTGAGGTTATGAGGCCTACTATTAGACTTAAATGTGTGGTTACTTACAATACTGTGGTAAAATCAGAAGGCCTAGTTACAAATTCTAAGTTGTATGTTATCTAATGGGCACAGCAATCTTATCTTATTTTGCTCATCCAGGTGTTTATATTTTTCATGTCACTTTACATTTTGTGGTTATGGTTATAATTGTCACCGGTTTAGATGCGATATTACTGAATCACAAGTTAGAGTATTCATTCCGATATTGGAAATAAACATCTGGGATACGCCTGTGCTCATGGTTTTTCTTCAGAAATCTCATCCACTTTCCTTGTCCTTAACATGCAATAGGTCGTTCAAGTCATCCAACAACGACCATGTGCTGGAATTTCCATACTTCTAGACCCCCTACGTACATGTGAGGAGCATTTCAAAAAGCTATTCAACAAACACAAAGAGCAAATACATACAGTCCAAAATATTATACTAACCAATAGTACTAAACATATCATGAACATCCTTACAGGACAGTAATGGGAAATGATTCCATCCTCTGATAGGATGACCACCATCCTGAATAAGTTAGCCGCCAGGCATTTGTTTAGATCTGAATGCATTCATTTGGAGGACTTTGATTTGATATAGTATCGAATGTCCATGTCAGGAGATTGAATCCTGTTCGTCATGCAATGCCTTTAGATCATGACTCATAAGGTTTGGTACTTCATTGTTCTCTGGTTACTCAGCCTACTCTGATATTGTTGGCCTGTTTGAGATGTGAATGTAAACTGTTTTCTCCCAGATTGTACTTCAAAATCCAATTGATTCTTCCTGGCTTGTGCCCAATTGGTCATTAGGAATGTCCTGGAAGGATGCACTGGAAGTCTCACATCAGCACCTTTGAATCAGCTTGCTCAATCTTGAAGAAGGTGGCTGAACTATTTGCTTGAGGAGAGTTGGCTCTAATAAGAAGTATAGAGCCTGGTTTCACTTGGAAATGACCCAGAAGTTATTGAAAGTGCAAGTCAAGGATAACTTAGGATAGAAGAAGGCAAGAGAAGAGGCAGAGAGTGCCAGGGCCCTTGAGGAGAGATGGAAGAGAGGAACACAATGAAACTAGGATCTTTAAGATTAGGGAGAAAAGTTCAAGGTACATACAGAGTTCCAGTTTGAGCTATCAATAGAAATGACAAATTTTTCTATGTTTGTGGACCTTTGAGATGTTATAGATTATAAGTTTATTACTTTCAAGATCAAGGCTTTGAAAACCATTTGATTAACTACTTGAAGTGTAGGGCTCTCGCATTTTGAGTTTGATTGCTCTTCAAGTCTCCTTTGGATGGTTGAGATCATCTCTTAAGTTGCATTTCTCTTGATGATTGATCTCTTTGCAGACAGCTGATCCCTATTGTGCGTTCACATTGTTGGCACTGGACACCCCTCCATGACCCGAAACCTCCTCCATGTACGACCATATAGTTCCACCCCATACTTGAATTGCTTGCTCACTTCATGGTTTTTCCTTAGCAACTTGGATAAATGGCGCAATCTCCAAGGTATAGCAATTCTTAATTGCCCCTACAGGCCTGTGCTTACCTAGTGGGTTAATACTTGGATTTCCTGATGATACACGTTCTCTTTGGCTCTTAAGGTCTAGGCTATCAAGTCTCACTCATGAACATGCAAACTCTTTTTATTTCTTTTCATACATCTTATCTAAGGTGATGATATAATAAGATCGAACTTCTATACTGAGGATCTACCTTTTTGTTTTCAATTTGATCTCTAGATTTCTGGAGGGTCGATTTCACCGTTTCTGTGTAAAACATTCCACTTGGTACATTTGCGAACCTTTTGATCTAGCTTTAGGAGTGCCGTATTTGATATCTCTTGTAATGCGTGACTCATGCTATAAAGACCTTAGGCGTTGCGTGGCCATAGTCATTTCAACGTAGATAAAGTTTGTTCTCAAAGTTACGCCTAACATACAAAGCGCCAACCTTTAAAGATCACAACCGTTTTATCATCAAAATCAACAGTTCGAGTTTTGAATTAAAAAAGCATAAAGTATTATTGTACCTTTTTTACAGGATACATTAATGCACCTGATGCGATTTCTTAAATATCTCATTTGATCTCAACCATCAAAGGACGCGAATGAGTGAGCACACCGAATTATGCTCTCTCTCTCTCTCTCTCTCTCTCTCTCTCTCTCTCTCTATATATATATATATATATATATATATATATATATATATATATATATATATATATATATATAGAAATGAACTGGTTTTGTTCGGATTCGAACCACAGTTCTATAGATTTTATACTATATTATGCTAATATGTCACCGTTGTGTTGTATAACAATATAATTAATGATGTCTGTTTTACAATGAAAACCCAGAAAGTTATGATATATATATAAAGTTATGGATAAATGGTCTGGTTTGATGTTCCAAAACCGAATCTGTTGGCTTAGTTCGATATTACAGCTAGCACCAAATCGAACCGGACCAGCCACTCCTAGTTTTGAAGAACTTGCGATGTTTCAGAGCACTGCATAACCCCCTACGAGTTGAACATGTATTCTCGAGCAACTGGTCTCTATACCTAAAAGAAAAAACAGAAGTATTCTCGAACATCCAAGTGACGGGTTACATGGGTATATCAATCAGAAGCACTCAAAGATGGAAGACCATGATTTTATTGTCAATAATAAAGCGACGAAAGGACAATCGTCGGTGCAATGGCGAGACTCGGTTCTCCTCGTGACGACCTCGAAAAGCTCCAATGAGTTTTCACATGGAGACGTGAAATTGATGAAAGAAACTTTCATCAGTAAACGACCGTGCAAACCGAAGAAGAACATGTCTTAGGTGTTCGGGAGAAATGAATCATGAACATCGATATCCTTAGCTTCAAATAAAATAAAAGAAACTGATATTAACAGCCCCTCTCCATCAAGAAGGCGGCGTCCCCCCTCAAGCGAGCTATTTTAGATGGGTGAGCAGCGAGATTACTCCGACAGGAAAACAACCAAACCTACGTCACGGCGTATCCCTTGCCCGCCAGCCACCAACCGAGTCTGATCTTCAGCCAAGGAACTCGACTATAATCCTTGCTTTCTCCGACTCCAGCCCCTTCCATGTACCAAAAGAATGCCGAACTTGGGAAAACATATAAAAAAAAACAACCGTTAACGAAAATGGCGCCCTCTCTAGAGAGAGAAAACTAGTTTAACATGGAGAAAGGAACTGATATGGTGGACCGAATAACGACAATCTGATCGAGAAATGCTGGACACAAAAAAAAAACGAAATGATAAGGTAAAGCCATAGGAAAGAAGAAAAAAAGAGAACATAACATACAGCAGTAGTTGGAAGCTACTGGGGTTCCTGCTAACACAACGATACAACCAAGAGAGTTCTTCATACCCAGCATCTACCTTGGCATGACTCATCAGATTGTGGGAAAAACAATGGACAGAGAGAGGCGATAATAACATACATACTTTCGAACCTTGTCAAAGAAGGGCCTTCCTCCATGTACTATATACAGGGGCAACTTCCATACATTATTTTAACGAATAATATTAATTACTCAGCTATCACAATCACCACGGCCCAGTGAAGGTCCTTCTAAGTGTCTTCTTTTGTGGTGCAGTCGGCGTCAAGGGCTCCAGTAACTATTCAAGACAAAGGGGCACCAACTCGAGTAAAAATCACTCGAAAAAAATACTACCTTGATGATAGTAGTGAACGCAACGCAACGCAACAACAATACAAAGAAAACCAAAGACATTGTTACCTTTCTCTTTCTCTTCTCCTTCTCTTCCTCCTTCGATTACAATGACAAGAAAAGAGGACGCAATCAATACCAGAACCAATCATTTAATTGACTCTGTGTTTGTTCTGTCAAAAGATATACCCAAAACCACTTCTAACGAGAGAGAGAGAGAGAGGAGAGGAGAGAGTCACCTGCAATTTCCTGAGCCTCATGCTCTCTTCCTTCAGTTGGTTCAGTTCAGCTTCAAGCTTAACCGTATAAGCCTGATTCGGCGCAAGAAAACCTTCAGCAAATAACTGGCCTTGACAATATAAGACGTACATATATACGGGAATTTCAATCGTTTTTGAATTGTTTATCCTTCAATCTATATGTTTCCGATGATACAGGAACTTCCACTCTCTCTCTCTCTCTCTCCCTCTCGTGCGCAGGCACGCACATATATATATACAAACACAGCCATAGATGCTGCAACTTCAGTAATCTGGGACATGAAAAACGAATGCATCGCTAGGCGTAACACGGACTGCGAAAGTTCCGAGAGTTCTTAGCATCAACAATATTTATCGGTGAATACTGATTTTTATCTCACACACCGGTGACCATTAAGAATATTAAAAGTCTGCCGACATGCTATCATGATGCTTATCCTGCAGTGCACCAAAATGATAGTATGGAGCTTGCAGACAAGACATCATGACCGCTTTCCATTAATAGGGCATTTTCAGAAGGAGGTAAAGTGAGTTTTCAGCGAAGGTTCACACCAAGAGGGTGGAGAAAACAGTAAACCGACCGTGGTCACAGCCAGCACAAATTCATGCTTGTTACTATCTAATGTGGGTAGAAGATGGCTGCATCGATCATCTTGCGTTTAGGATAACTGAGCTACTTGGATTTTGATTAACCTTAACCATCCAAAAGGACGCATCTCCATATTGAAAAAGCGCCATGGGTATTAGTTAAAAGGCGTTGACAGACATAGAGAGCCTGAATTCCCATTACCATGTTAATAAAAAAAGAACAATTTTATAAGGGGCGCATGGCACACAGGACTTTGAGGATGTGAATGTGTTGAAAGAGCAAAACCTTGGTACTCTATCCATACCTACGTACGTACGTGCTTAATAGCAATGGGCGCTGCATTCAACTGGAACAGCAAAATCTTTGCAGTCTATCTATTCAGAGATTTGATTAAAAGCAATGGGCTAGCTCTCATAAGATGTATCTATCAAAATAGATTAAGTAAGCAATAGAAACAACAATACGGTTTGAGGTTGAGGAATTCAGACTCTTGTTTCCCATAACTGCACAATAGCACATTTGTTTACAGATGAAATACTCTAAACACAGTTTAAGTTCCAACGTGAAGCTTAGCATTCTCTTGACGAGTTTTCTCTACCCCCGATACGAATTAAGTGAGAAAATCTCAAATCTCAAATACTAGATCCTTGTTTTTTCTGTTTCCCCAAAAAGAAGGCACTAGATCAATAAAATCGAAACTGAAGTTTTGAGTACCCTAAAACTCTAGATTTTTGCAGTTTGGTCTGCAGTGACACGCAACACTGGTGGATGGCTTTAATTCGTACATATTGCATAGTTTTCGTCAGTTACTATTTCAGCGGTCAACAAAAAAAAGAGGGGAAAAAATACACAAGCAAGAAAAGGAAGGCGTCGAAAGCTATGATAAGAAGTTAAGAACTATAACGCACTTGTTTCCTTGTCCTTGATCTAGCAGCAGACTCCCTATTCTTTATCATCCTCCTTTGCCGCCTCCCAACCACCTTCTCCACCGGCCCATCCAATTGTATCTTCCTACCCCTCATCTCCACATCCATCCCATACTGCACCGGCGACACCCCCGACTCCATCTGGCTCATACAGATCCCCTCCGACGACGGCCGGCTGCTCGCCCGCACGACAGTCCCGAATCCCCCATTAGAGAACTCCCCCATTGTCGCCCTCCCACCCAAGCACCCATTGTTGCCCATCCTCTTCATTGCAGCATCATTCGGATCACCGGGACCAGATTGGTGCTTCATCTGCTGGCCGACGGCCACTGGAAACCCTGCAATTCCAGCTGGAGCGCGTCATCTCCCTGAAGGTAGGTTGCCGGGGGTGCCCCGGAGCAATGGGATCATAGCCATTGTTGGTGCCATGCTGCAAATGCTCTTGTTGCTGGCCCTTGTGGATTTCAGACCAGACCTCCTCTACTGTTTTCCTACTGAGAGATCAGTCAACGTGAGGGAACCCTGCCTAGGAAGGCTTAGCTGCTTCGCCAAAGTGCCCTCCGTCCCGCCGGTCGATATGGCATGGCTCGCTTCGGCTGTCCAAATGTTAGAAATGAACTCGTCCATGTTCATGGAGCCGAAGTTCTTCCCCGGCTCGCCTATGTGATTCTGGAACTCATCCAGTGTTAGGGAGTAAATGGAGGCTTGCCTTGCTAAAGAAACGGATCCAAAAGTAGGCCTCTCTTGGGCTGAATCCACGGACACCATGCCGCGGGAATCCGTATTCGAACTCATGGATCACCCTTAAATTTTGTATTTCTTACTCCCATCTGTGATTTTCGCGACGTTGGTCTTTCCTTTCAGTTTGTTCCTCGCTCACGCTGCAACAAAACCAAGAAGATCTTAGTGAAACAGAAACAGCAGCAGCAGAAGAAGAAGAAGAAGACTGAGACATTGTTTTAAGGCCAGTGGCGGATCTAGAAAAGTTCTTACAGTGGAGTGCCAGCTCACTGCTATGCCGTCGTCTTATATTAAAGATCACGAAATCAACCGTGGTATATATTGCGAAGAAAAAGCTGAAGAGTGTCTAAGAGAGCGAGAGATCACCTGCCGGTGGGAGAACCTGAACTGAGAGCGGCGGCCAGAGGAGCTTGGTGGAGAACAAATTAAAGAAAGCAAGTAAGCAAAAGAGAATTCAGAATTGCAAAGGAACGACGGTGTGGTACACAGACTTTTGAATGTTTTAATCCTTCGAGTAAAAAACGTATCAGTTGGTGATGAACACCATGCATGGCGCGACTCTTCCTGCCTCCGACACTTGGCACACCTCCCGTGCCCTACTGCATCGTGTCAGTCTTTCCCATTTCATGTGCATGCTTTTTTTAATGCAGTTTTCCAGCTTTGGACTTTGAGCATTCGCCTCTCCAGGTGCGTGACGGCCACCACTTGACTGCATCTCCAAACCCTAAACCCCAAGCTACGCTCTTTCATTACATTCCTCACGAAATGTTTTTACTGTGCTTCTTTTATCTATGGAAAAGAACCCGATTACAGGAACACAAGGATTTGATTATGTTACTCAAATCCGTATTCTACGCCTTCGAGCCATTATCGAAACCATTCGTTCCTTTTCGCTTATCCTGAAAGCAACCTTTGGCAATCAAATTTTTAAAAAAAAAATTCAAATCTTATGAAGCTACCAATATGCATCATAATCAAATGATCTAAAGGTACATATATTCACGTGAAATCAAGGGCGTAGACTCTTTACACATGATATGATTACAGTATGAGGACATACCTTAAAATAATAGTAACCTCCAATCAATGGAAGTGTATGATATGAGATAATAAATAAATACATATATATATATATATGTATATGTTGTGTGTAGAAATGTATAGAAAGGGAAGATGGATTTGGAGAAACAATCACAAAATAACAACAATTAAGCCTTTTCCCATACTAGATGGGGTTGGGTACATGGATTTTTTGTTTCCACATAGCCCTATGTTAGCAGTTAACTCAACATAAGCTAGTCAATCTTTATTGTTTCTTTCCAACACTTTTGTGGTCATCCTCCACCTTTTTTAATACTTTCAAAATCTAAAGTGATTCTTTTGATCTTATTTCTATATGTCCAAACCGTCTTAAACAATATTCTCTTATTTTATTCTCTATTGGTGCCACTCCTAATTTATTTCTAATAACCTGATTATATTATATATATGATCTTTCCTTGTATGACTACTTATCCATCTCAACATATTAATTTTCTGTCACATACATCTTTTGTTGATGTTAATAATTAACCTTAAGAATTATTAATCTCAAAATTATGATGAACATTAGAATGTAAAGCATCATAAATGTCACTCCTGGGGAAAATTACATGTTAAATGGGAAGCATTATGCTGCTAGCTTTCAACATTACCATATACTAAATATAGCTCACACACTTATAATGTTCCATCGCTCTCTTTTCTCTTCCAATAGAACTTTGAGGAAGTCGATTGTTCCATTCACTGTGCCATGCATGTTTTCACGCACCCAATCCTAACACATATACTTGGTCAAGCGCACAATGTACTAGAAATACCACCTTCTTCATGTGCACCGTGGAGTGCATGATTTTAATACTCACAAACCAGCCACAAGCGGTTATCCTACCGTAACGAAATTACTGATATATTTAATGGCCGTCGGCTTGTACATGCATATGTGTGCAACTAATGCATGTATTTTTCGTATTGACACCTAAAATGTTTTGTCGCTTATGTGCATCCCTTGAATGCACTTGCTTTGTTAGTGTAACACTACCCGTAGTGTGTTCTATTTTTTGTGCCTGTCCAATTGGCACCATAAACGTGCATACATTTTTACATGTACACCATGACTGTACATGTATGTTCATGTGCACCACATGCAATGTGTTCTGAAGTGCACATCTAGATGCACACCTTAGATTGAGCACGTATTATTCTCGCACCACCTATAAATGATGTGCCGTAACGTATGTTGATTTATACACGTCGTGAAGGCCCATGTATGCATATGTGTATTATGGTCCAAGGCATGCATTTATTCATGACAATGCACCATGAGTCATGTGTCCATTGATGCGTACAATTTGTGCTACGTTTATTAATGATATTTTTCCAATGAATTTTCTTCCCTTGAATGAGCACCTTAATTCTTGCATTATGTCTTTTCACATAAACCTTAATCTAGTCGTGATACTTTTTTCTTTTGAAATTTGAATTTCAATCGCAGATTTCGTTAGTTGGATGGTTGAAATTTTTGAGAATGTTTAAGCATGAATTGATGTATGGATGAACTATAATCTCTCTCTCTCTCTCTATATATATATATATATATGTGTGTGTGTGTGTGTGTGTGTGAGAGAGAGAGAGAGAGAGAGTATATTTATGCACGTCACTTGCAGTGCCTTCTAATGGGTGCATCCATTCATCCACTCACCCCACGTATTATAATTAGTTGATCGATACTTTGTTGCTAATGAATTTTGCTACTGCATATATCTGGTTGCTCATAGCAATTTTCGTTTCCTACGTGTACACGTTATATTTTTTCTCAGTGCTTGTTTTTAGTGTAATATGTTTGATGACTTGCCTTGGAGAAGCTGAAATTCATATACGCTATAATCGTCAATTATACGGCTTTCATACATAAGCATGTTTCTCACACACACACGCACGCACGCACCCACACGATTGGTTCCAAGGTTTTCAAGTACTTGGTTCTTACGATTGAAAACTATAATGCTTGGTGAACTTTCATGCATTCATGTCCTCAATTTTCCATGAAATTTACATATCTTGCAAAGATATTTCACTCCCTAAATTTTGTTAATATGAGTTTGATACAACTTACGCGCTCCATTTAAAAGAAAAGAAGGAATTGATTTGAACACATGGTGCCAGTTCCTCAATGGTTCAAACGTGTAAAAATGCTACAACAGTGCCAGTTCCAACACAGCATGGTACTTTTCTTTTCCAACATACAGAGTTTCAGGCCAGAGAACTAAGAGGTTTTGTATAGTTCCAGGGACCTGTTTGTGTCGCGGAACTCTGCCGCAGAACCGGCGTTTTATCGTTCCATAATGATGTAAGCGTTGGACTTACATTTTTCAAAAAAGAATTGGTTCCACGGAAATATTCGGCGAACATGTCAACAAAGTATAATTTTTAACCAAAAAAAAGAGAAGCATGAGACAGCCACCCCACCCTGTCTACCCAGCATCCCAACCCGACAACACAACCACACAATAAAGGAAACCCATACACTCCTCCACACCAACCCGGGAACCCAAACAATCCTACTACAACCCAATTCCACAACTCAACAACTCCCCGACTCCACAACTATAAGGCTGGGACAATTTCTCTATAAAAACTGAATAAAAGGAGAAGAACAAGACGAATGAGAAGGGAAAAAGAGTGCCTGAAAAGAAAGAAGAAAATTGAAAAGATTTACAACACTCACTCTTTTGGTTTGTTATAAATGTCTGGGAATACGTATACAAACAAAAAAGCCGAGCCAATATACTTGAACTAGGTTTGCTTTTTTTATATATTGCACTTTCATCCTAAAACAATGTTTAGGATTAGATCTGAACATGTATAGTCTCAATTTAATTACTTTTCATCAAATGGAACAAATTGAATAGGAAAAAAATGAAACAAGTAATAATTGGGAAAATTGTAACATGTTGAGACTATAAATTATTTATTTAACCTTAATAATCTTAGATTAAACAGGAAGTGTCCGGCACAAGCAAGCAAAAGGAACATGTTTGTGTGTGTGCACGCATGCTTCCAGTGAGAGAAAGAGAAAGATCCACTTGATAAACGGTTTCTATAGTTGTTTGTTTGTTATGTATAATATAATATACCATATATATATACATATACATATATATACATATACATATATATATATATATATATACATATACATATACATATATATACATATATATACATATACATATATATATACATATACATATATATACATATACATATATATATATATATATATATATATATATATATATAGAGAGAGAGAGAGAGAGAGAGAGAGAGAGAGAGAGATTATAGAGGAAACTAACATTGGAGCAATGAGTGTTATTTATTGGTAAATGCATAATGTCTTTCGGTGCATACACTTGCACAAACATTTTTATTGTTTGATCCGTAAGATCAATGATGAAATTTTGAATTAAAGTACTATTATATTGAGTATTTTGCATTTAATATACATTAAATTCAAAGTAATTCAAATCTCTACTGTTCATCTCATAGATCGAATGATATAAATATTTTTAGTAAGACCATGCAATTTAAACATTATGCAACTACTACTCCCTCCCCCTCTCTCTCTATATGTGTGTACTTATGTATATATAAGTATATTTGTATGTCTCACACACATACAAACAAACAAACATATATATATATATATATATATATATATATATATGGAGAGAGAAAGAGAGAGGAAGATTACGTGGGAAGCTAATTTTGCTCTAATGAGTGTCGTTTCCATAAACTGCTTCATATGTGGTATCTCGACATATCCAATACTATACTATCTCTCCCTCTCTCTATATATATGTGTACTTATGTATATATAAGCATATGTGTATATCTCATGCATATACATTTATAGGGAGAGAGAAAGAGAGAGGGAGATTATGTGGAAAGCTAATTTTGCTCCAATAAGTGCCATTTCCATAAGCTGCTTCATATGTGGTATCTCGATATATCCAATACTATACTCCCTCTCCCTCTCTATATGTGTACTTATATATAAACATATATGTGTATCTCTCTCTCTCACACACATACACACACACACATATATATATATATATATATAAGGAGAGAGAAAGAGAGAGGGAGATTATGTGGGAAGCTAATTTTGCTCCAATAAGTACCATTTCCATAAGCTGCTTCATATGTGGTACTCGATATATCCAATACTATACTCCCTCTCCCTCTCTATATGTGTACTTATATATATATATATATATATATATATATATATATATATATATATATATATATATATATATATATATATATATAGGGAGAGAGAAAGAGAGAGGAAGATTGTGTGGGAAGCTAATTTTGCTCCAATGAGTGCCATTTCATGAACTGTTTCATACGTGGTATCTCGACATATCCAATACTATACTCTTTTATTAGTAATATTGCAACTAAGAGTTGTTAAGACTCGAACCGATGTTTATGAGAATATTCACCCTTTTGTACACATCGCTTCTGAACTCCAACGATTAATCCAAGTCCAGTATGGGATAGAATAACCGCAGCAGCAGACACCCGCGCATCCATTACCTTACGCGTTCACAAATCTCTCTGCAAGTTCGTGCTCGGGCACTACTTTCCACCCTCACGTGATGAGATCGCGGCCCGGAGTACGCATGGTTTCTCACACAGCGACGATCACGTGATCAATGTATTTATGACGAACCCCATTAGCATATATGGCACTCTCCATTTCCTCCCTCAAGTTCCTCACAGGTAGGGGCCTCAGAGGCAGAACTTCTTTTCAGGGAAAAATTAAGAACCTACAAAATAAATTACGCACAATTTGTCTACCAACAGACTTCAGCTCAAAAGGAACCCTCTAGTACCCGATTTTAAAAGCACGGGAAAGAGATAAAGTCACGACCACTTCCGTTCATTCACGTGCACACGCATGGCACTACAGGATCGCAAGGGCCCACAGTGAGATGAAATAATACGCGTCAGTGGCCATCTTGCTTGGGCGTCGTGCCGATGGAAACTGGATTGATAAGGAACGTTTGGAGGAGGAAAGTCTAGGGGCGGGTTTCAAATAGAAAAACCCGTCCGTGCCACGGGCCAGCCCTACTAGACGCCCTCCCTTTGCGAGATCGAAGGGGGTTATTCCTAACATGCATGTGAGGTTAGATTAGTCAAACAGCTCATCTGTGAGTAGCAAGAGGAGCAATGGTTCATAGTTCATACCTTAGGATCTTCAATAGCAATGCAAAGTCACAACAATTTTGATCAATGTTACAAATAGGATGGAGTTTTCTTTTATCAAGTGGCCCAACAGCATACATGCAGGAGCTACTTGAAAAAAATCTTTAAGACCTGCCTTGTCAATCCTTGAATGAGAGACCAGATAAGGATACGAGAATTTGAAAAGACAGTTGCTCATCCATCATCCAACATCATCAAATTTGGAACCATTTCGTGCCATACTGTGAGCTAGTAACTGTCTTCATCTGTCTCAGATCGTCGCAGATAATAGCGGAGGCAGTTCATCAGCACCTGCAGGATGATGAACTTTCAATTATCAAGAGGGGAAATTTCACCCTTTTGTTGATTATCATAGATATTCTGTCCAAGACCTTTTAAATGGATGATTAGAAAACCATAAAGGGAGCTAACGAATGACCTGTGACAGAGAGTCGTTCAACGCAGCACTTCTGTAACTGACATGGAACTTGTCCTTAGCTACCAGATCCTGGAAGAGCAAGGAACAAGTTAAAGAAAAGCAAAAAGGAGTTCTGCAATAACATATTTGGGAGGGGACTCAATTCAGTGTCGATCTCTGCTGACTCTATACTGACATTGATGTCTGCTAGTATCTTAATGATCTCCATCAGCAGACCAGGTTTGTCAGCCGTCTCTATGTAAAGCAAACTGATAAAGGAAAATGATAATGAGGATATTTAGCTTGCATAAGTAGTTCCACTATATTAGACGAATTAGTTCCATCGAATAAGTTTGACACCTTTGCATAAATTCATATCAAACAGTTCATTTGGCAAAGGAGATTCGACAGGTACAAATTACTAACCTTCTTTTAGGTCCATCATCGTTGATATGTATATGGGTTGCTATGTCAATGTCAATCTGTCAAGTAAGAGCATTTCCAAATCAAAGTTAGAAGACCAACCTACCAATGACACAAGAACGTATTTATACTGTGCCAAGAGATGCACACGTATGGAAATTGGAACCTATTTTAAAATTTTAATCTGCAAATACATTTGACATTGAACCTCATATCACCATAGGTAAAAGCAAATACCTTGATTTCTCATATGACTTGAGCCTAATATGTAAAAGATATTCACAATCTGACAACTTCAAATGTCCAACACATGAAAATTTCTAATTACATGCTTTTAGCATTGACTCATGTGGATCTAACTATATCCAATCCAAATTGCATTATATATCCTTGGGAAAAAGAAAATGAGATCATATTTTCTGTAAACATGAATATGAATTTCAGCAAAAGCTAAATTTTTTTGTTTGGCAGATGACCACCAGCATTCATCGGTCCAAACTCCAGAATTCAATCTGATTATCAGGCATGAATGATTAGTTAATGTGGGGCTTCAGGATTTATGCATGGTCCACATGCAAGACAATACCACCATTCTCTTTAACCGTGTTGTTTCTTGAAATCAATGCTTGTAGATCATGGCAGGTACGATCCAGATCTTGTAAACTCTTTAACTATAGGTGGCGAGTTAGGACCCACCGGAACCAAAACAACCATGAAACAAGCCAGAACGGAACCAAGGGAACCAAAGAGATCGTTTAGAGCTCCTCCGAATCCGTAATCCCACCTCCAGGTGGGCATGTTGTTCGGAAAATCAGAACCGAAGAGATAATTTCTCCGGTCTCCTGCCATCGTTGTATTTGGATATTTTTTTATTGTACAGACAGCGTTGTCGCCAAAAGTAATAAAGTAATTCGAATAGCAATTGTTGGAAACCGTTAGAATGGTGTGATAATCCATTTTCATACCTGACGGTTTTTATTCACAATCTTTCTTAAAAACGAGAGTAAAAGTTCTCCGGCACGCTCCACATCACATTTTATTCCAAGAAGTTCTTGCAGGTACTATTCGAATTACGTGATACTTTAATGACAACAGAAATAAAACATCGCATGAAAATGAATTTGGTAATGGAAGACGATCAACAGCGGACCTATATGGGAAACACTAAGCTCGTTCCAAAATGCTAACATGAATAATCCACATACTAAGAAAAAGAATGATATTCTAAAAATGCGATGACACCCCAAGCACGATCTACTTTAATTCCTATTCTAGCATCCCGAGTCCCAGATGTCAAAATAAAGGATTTTTGAAACATGAGGGCATTGATTTGACATATTTTGTTTAAATGCCTTTGATTTGGCATAAGACCCGTCACATCAAATTAGTGGTTGATCTGGATGTTTTTTTTGAGGTGTTTGATTGTGAGGTTTGGGTATGGTGCAGTTTTAGTTCCAGTGGCTCATGATCGGTCTCAGTAAAAAGTGATGTTATAGGAACTCACTTTTTATTATGGACTGAGGTCTCCATTTGATTACGATGAAATCTGAAACTGTTCTACTGTTATATTTCAATTCTCTTGTTCCAGGCCTTGTAATCAAACACCCGCTTTAAGGTCAGTTTGCACCATGGAATTTTGTGAAGCTCATGGAAATTTTGAACTAGAACTCCATGCTCAAACGAAGTTTAACCATCCGTAAGACGTACGAGTTTTCAAAAAAAAGGGGGATCTGACTCCTTTTTCGCTTTATTTGTGATACTTCAAGTTCTTCGTTTGCATCTATCACGATAATAGCACTTAAAGTATCTGTCCCATGGTGAGATTCATGAGCTATAATACATAGTTCGTCTCACCAAAAACCATTCAAGGGCCTATCCGCCTCATCCCAAAAAGAGTTTCTAGATCTGTCACTGACACAAACAACCCCGGTGGGCAGCTGAAGGATGAAGGAGGTATTACAGCTTGTGGATTTAACTGTGATCTATAGAATTTCTATCATCTTTTAAAGTTTCTCACGGTGCAGATACCTGGCCTCGAATCAATGTAGATCAGAGACTGAATTTGAGATCCAAGCAAACAAAGATGCGCATTCCAATTCCTAGGTTGTAAATCCAAGGAAATTATTTAAGCTCTGGTTTTTGAAAACAAAACCTTCAGATCTTGGATCCAGGATTCTAAGATCATCAGTTAGCGAACCATGGATTTAGCATGGCTCCTATTCCATATTGGGATCTCAGACACCAAGATGTTCAATTTGTTCTAGAATTTTAGAATCTCAAATCTGCGCTGCAAATGCAATCCAACGTTAAGGAACAAATCTTCATATATCTAGTTCGACAAACTTTGGATTTCTACATCCAAGGGACTGAAGCCCATGTTGGGACCTCTGCCATGTAAGGATGAAGAACATGTTTGACATTAACTATGGCTTCATCAATATGACTTGCACTATGATTCTTATTCTTGGGAAGATGAATATCTTTCTTCGGAATCAAGCAAACAGGGAATTCTTTGAGTTCGTAATGTGGAATTTGAGTCATGTTTCTTAGAAATTAGGACTTTAATGAAAGAATCCTCCAAAATGAATTAGGGAATTAGAAGAACAAAACAAGGGTTCGAAATTAGAAAGAACTTTTAAAAAATTCTGAAATAACTGTGAAAATCAGGTGAATCGACCTGCAGAGTTTTTCCTTTCTTTGTACTAAGTTGATTCGAGTGGGTTGATCAGAGAGCTGATTCCGTTACCAGCAACTCTCTCTCTCTCTCTCTCTCTCTCTCTCTCTCTCTCTCTCTCTCTCTCTCTCTCTCTCCATGATGAGAGCCTCAGTCATTAGTGTCACTGTTACCAGGATCAGGGTGAGCTGTGCGAGCATTAGAATGAGAATGCATTTGTATACCTATCCATGCCTAAATCTAAATCTACTTAAACATTTATACCAACAATCGGCATGATCCGAGGTAGAAATTTAAATTTGTGCATTAAATTAAAAGTATGAAAAGTACAATGATACTTTTATTTTTAAATTCAAATTTCTACTATTGATCATATTGATTGATCGATAACATGAACGAGTGTACCCATATGTCAATCTCTCTCTAATGAAGAACCAATTAGGAACGATAGAGAGAGATCCCCCTAATCTTTCCTCCTCAAAACAGAGATGAAGAACGATATTTTTTCGTTTCAACACTAATTAGGAGATTTGATCTAATCATAAGAATTGCTGGAAAAAGCAAGTCATTGATTCGCTGTGTGTGTGGTGCACGAGTGTGTATTTGTGTGCAGGAAGAACCAATAAGCTTCTTATAATTTATAAAAGTGAAAGTGCTAGGTACAAGCATGAGAATGCATGCTTTAGAAGAAAAGGGGAGCTCCAGTTGAGTCCCGTGTTGAAGAGGAGTCTCTCCCCCGCCACTTGTAGATATGTACAGGCCACCTAATGTCTAACATGCTCCATCGCATTTGACACAAAGGATAAGATATCTCACATTATGAGCCTTCCCTTGATTGTGTTGATATTGAGGTATACATGTGATTGTCAACCTCTTAGGATGTGCTTTCTGAATGATACAGTGGAGGATGGAGAGGCTAAGGCTTTGTAATCCTTCTGTTCTCTGACATGCCTCAGGGGCCTAAGCCTCTTTTGTAGGACATGAGGCTTACACTTCTCAAATATGAAGCTACTTGCAGCTACCACACTCAGGACTGAAGGCATAGACCTCTTAAAGAAGCATAAGCATCTTTGTGAAGCTACTTGCAGATATAACGCCATGACAGCACTTGCTGCAGTAAAACATTTTCCATAAATTCTCCGCAAAAATGTTGTTTCCTGTCATATTTATTTTCCATTAGTTCTCACCAGCATTTACAAAGGGTGTTTATGCAGGCTGAAGGCCATAAAAATGCCGGAAAGATTCTAGTCAATACTGGTCCAAGACCAACGCCAAAAGCAATCTTTCTCCCTAAGTAGGTTAGGCTACATGGATTTTTGGTCGCCATTGGCTATGTCTTGTGTCATATTCATATTTAACTCCAAAAAAGTGAAATCATGATATATCATTTTCTTCCAACAGTTTTGAGGTCTTCCTCTAGATTTTTTAGTATTCACAATCTAATTTGCACAACTTCTCATTGGTGGGTGCCCTATCATCCCGTCCCATTAAATACAGAAGCAACCTTAAGCTTGTCTCATTTATACTTCTTATGGAATCACATTTACATCTTCTGAAATAACCATCGTGGGTACAATCTTTCCTTATATGACCATGCATTACCTCAACATCTTCATCTGTACCACTGTTATGGAACAACTTCTGTGTGTGAGTGTCATAATTTCTTTGTCAGCTTCATTTGGTTACTCAAAAACCTTGACAACTTGTATATTATAAAGCATCTTTGTCCAAATGTATATTCAAATCTCTTCCTAAACAAACAAGTCCTTGGTGTCGGACTTTTTTGTCACCTCTCCTCCCAAACTTCTCATTTGTTTCTTTGTTTCCATCCACTTGGAGTGCATAAGCAAAAATAATATGAGGAATGTCTTCTTCCTATACTAACTTAGCCATCATATTGTGTCTCCAAATTGATTTACCTCTATTAAACTTTCATTCGATCCTCATTATATTGCCATTGCTTATGGTTCCGAAAGTATGCTTGGTCTTTACTCACGTACCGTAATTTAAAGCTTAAGCATTGCTTTGCTTTAGATGACTTTACTCACGTAACATAATTTAAATCAACTCTATTGCCTTGCTATTTACATCATAATATTCAAAGTACCAATGTTACTCTGTTAGCTTCCTATTAACATCATGATATTCAAAGTACCGTTTTACTCTGATTTTCTTCTACTATCCTCTTTGCACTGCATATTCATCCATGCTGAAAATACGGGGGCCATGTACCAAGCGAACTATGTTTTGATGCTGATTTAGCAGAACTGGTTTCTTTACCGCATTGGTCCCTACGTGAGAGCCTTCTCTAGCATTGGTTCCCCCTGAGCGATCATGTAGAGACGTTGCTAAGTTTCAAGCATCAGTGCTGCTAACATGGGATCTCTAATGATAATGTCAAGTTCCAAAGTACATCACAAATGATCTTACCCAGTTATGCATTGGCTGCAGCATTCTAGTACAATCATCCTTTTTATCCAGACTTAGGATCGTGCATGAAAGATTGAAATCTTCACCATAGGAGTAGTTCAGTTGAGATTGTCCAGCTACAAAATTTGCATTCTGGAAGGTGACGCTTAACTTGAATTGTAGAACTATGTTTTGATATTACAATGGCTGCTCAGAAGAACTCACTATCTAACTGGTAGGAACTATTTGTATAAACTCTTAGGCACATGCAAGTCACACCTTTTAATTTTTTCTGTGTACTGTAAACAATTCAGATGTATGTGAAGCACAATATATACCATTGCTCGTTCATTGCATATCCTTTGTCGAGACATTGACTGAAGCTTATTGTATTCTTTGAGTTTGTCATTGGGGTTGCTGAAGTAGTGGCAAGTGCTTTCCTACTGATACTGTCTATATTTCGTTAGTCTCGACTGCTATTATCAAGCAACCTGAATAGGTCTGATACTAAATACTATCATATGTGTCAATCACACAACAGGCACGAGGACTTGATGGTGTAAAATGGTTCAAGTACCTTTGCCGAAGAGCACAGTTGTGTGGAAGGAATGCACAAGACGCGAAGGATCTGGAGTCTGATTGTTTTGGGGAACCTTGTTCTGCTAACAGTGAAGGGATTGATGAACCTTTATCAGGGTAGAGTGGTGCAACAGAGAACGGCGGACTCCATGATTTTATTATTAACACATTCCATACTATCGTCAGAACACATTTTAGGAGGGCACTAAAGCCTCCTTTCAATGAGCAAGCACGACGAGCAGCTGGCTTTGGGCCTGAGTGGTATGAACCTCTTGCAGTAAAGGAATTTGAACCGAAATGATGCCAACTTTGATGACATTGTAAGAAGCAATTACCCCACTATTATGTTGTTGCAAACTGAACAGGGAGGGTCTGGTTAGGCGCCTTGCAACTATGGAATTTTATTGCATTCTGTGGTTCGTAAGTACACTAAATTTCGTGCATTTATTTGCTCGAATCTTGAGTATCAATAGCAGAATAAATCGGCCGAGCAAGATAATACTCACTGTTCTTGGGGAAGTGCAGCCAAGGATGCCCACATTCATATGCTCATTTTAGCTGTTGGGGCACCCAAAGTATAGAAAAGAGTGGTAGAGCTGGTGAGTCCCATGAATCAAACCGACCTGTTCATGTTCGGTTTGTTTTCAATATGAGCTGATTCATAGTCATTTACTTGGAACAATGCGTGTTTGAACATGTTCATGAGTTGTTCGTTGTAAGTTGTTTATAATGAGTGAAGTTCGAACTTGTTTGAAGTTTGTTTGTGCTTGATCAATCTCGTTATTGAGCTCATTCTGCTCATTTTGATCCATGTTCAAGGGATATCCTGGCATTAACACAACAAAAAAGAAAGATATACTGATGTTGCTTTAGGGAGCATCTTTGACATGTAAATGGTTTACTGTAACCATTGGAAAAACATGCATAAGGGAGCAAACATGAAGGAGTTCCAAATGAGGGAATTTGCATGACTTTACTGTAGTGTCTTTTGCTTTCTCACTATCAATGTGTTCATCCTCTAGTGTTTCCGACCAGCCTCTCGTGATAAAGCTGAAGCATCCAGGATCAAAGCATAATATAATCACATGCAGTTCTTCATGTTTGATTATGGAATTCATCTTTAAAGGAGGAGCATCGGTAAATAAGTCCTTTTGAGAAGTGGCGGATCTAGAAATTGGCATCGGGTGGGACGAACAGCACAGGAAACTGTTTGAGGTGGGGCGAACCATGTATTATGACCACATTAGACTGTGAGCTGTAGATTTTTTAGTTGGTACTTCGAATTCCAGGTGGGGAGCTTGCCCCACCTTGCCTCCATGTAGATCTGCTACTGATTCTGTGGTCTACATTAACACAGCTTGTCAGATCACAACGTTGCAATTTCGATGTCACTAAGTCTTTTTCTTGATCCTTATTCTATTCTCTTATGAACTACTTCTCATCATAATATGCTAGTGGTAGCTCTTGAAGTCATACCCAAGGTCAATCATAGCCATGGTTAGGTTGAAATCAGCATTTAATTTTCGGGTTGTCAGATAATGATCAAACAACTTCTAAGACCCGTCTTATAAAGCAAAGTCATAATCTTTTGTGCTTAGTTCAT
This sequence comes from Brasenia schreberi, assembly GCA_036023115.1. Classification (NCBI taxonomy): domain Eukaryota; kingdom Viridiplantae; phylum Streptophyta; class Magnoliopsida; order Nymphaeales; family Cabombaceae; genus Brasenia; species Brasenia schreberi. Next base: position 2,436,944 of record JAYKKT010000092.1, on the reverse strand, counting down.
TTGGCAGGGCTCTCTCACTTTCACATCATTGGTTGTGAGTTTGATTCTTGGGGCATGCGTGGGTGTGTTAGGCTTCAGTCTCCCATTATAACACAAGAGTTATAATCTTCATGATCAGCTTTAGTTCATAAATATGTAGCTTAACTATTAATGAGTTAACAAAATATATTTAAGATAAAATACCCTAGTGTATGTTGTTCATTGATAACAAGAAATTAGAATTATGGAGAGAAATATTAGAAAATAAAGCTTTTAGACTTACTAGAATTAAAATATAATATATGGAATACTAGTTTAATTATTTTGTTTATACAGATAAACAAGAAAATTAATAGTATCAATTTTTTTTAGTAGTAGCAAATTTGATAGAGAATATTATATTTAGAATTAATATAGGTTGGTTAAAATGGAGAAATGTATAAGTATTTTATATCATAAGAAGATACTATTTAGACCCGCTATATTATATGGTGTTGAGTGTTGGGTATTAGTGATAAATATGTATAATGATACAATGAGAAAAATCATTTGACATGATTTGAATAATGAAAAGGTAATAAAATAAAGCTCTAATAAGAAAATAAGAGAAACTCGATGATGAATATATTAAAAGAAGAATAAAATGTCTATAAAGTGCTAGAAGAAAATAATAAAGAACATTTTCATGAGTTCAATGGTATCATGGCATAAGATAAATATCTATAGAAACAAAGAATCAATTGAGATAGCAAAACTCATCTAATATAGGAAAAGGTTTATTTGTTGTTGTATATTGATTCAATATGATCGAAAAACTTAATGACCAATAAGTTCTTAAGGAGGTCTACTACCATACTCATGCCATTTTTGGCCCATAGGCTTTGAAATGTTGCTTTTAAACCTTTTATATACAACAACACAATATTTTTATAAAAAGCCAAAAGAATATTTCACAGAGAATTTCTGGTTTCTTGAAGTGGGGCTTAGCACTTTGCAGGGCGTCAAAGAATTGTTTGAATTTTGAGAAGGGCGACTCCCCCATTCCCCGGTCGTCCGAACTAATCAAACCCCTCAAACATTATAAGCCGTTCGTCTGTGATACCGACGGTCAAAATTGCATCTGATATCCCTCTCATCAATCACAGGCTACCTTGCTACGTGACACACAAAAGCACCACCATCATACGTGCCTTCGTTCTTTTCCGCTGAAACCCGAGTGCCAGAGACACATCCAGAAGGAATGACTGTGGCCAGAAGGCTGATCGGGGACTCCGGCGTTGGGAAGTCGAACCTCCTCTCCAGGTTCACCAAGAACGAGTTCAACCTCGAGTCCAAGTCCACCATTGGCGTCGAGTTCGCCACTTTTGATATGTGTCTTGTTCAGATAGTTGGTAGTAGTACTCGCCTTGACAGTGGAGATGATGACACAGTGGGTTCCTATGTTTGATTTGGTGGGAGATATGTGAATAAAGTGTGATTTTTGATGTTTCAGATCCCATACAGCTGTGAGGATCAAAGATGTGAGTGACTCATTTCCGATAAAAAAGATGATCATACGAGGCTCCATGTAATGCGGATAAATACTTGAAGGGTGTAGTTGGTAGATTATGTACATAAATTGTTGGAAATTTTGGTTTTCGTTTTGCTTAATAATTTTAATACGTATATTTGATTTTAGTGTTTGGTGAAACACTGCTTCTGGGTGAACCCTTGGGTGACGACGGAGATGAGAAAGGCGACTAAATGAGAGCGTTTCCGCTGCCTTTTTTGTCGATGAGTGTGATGATGAGGTTCTTTCCGTGATAGGATACTGAAAGTGGTTTAATCCCCTCCCTGTCTCCCTCTCTTTCTCTCTCACACACACGAGCAAGAACGTACATCTTGCTTACAATTCGTTAGTTGTATCAAAAGTTTGGAATTCCCGATGACTGTTTTTGGATGTCTAGGGAAAATGTGATGACTTTTGCATAACCTATATATTTCTAGGCTACATGATATGTTCATGAAGTGATATGCACTTCCCAATAGGTAGGATAACTTGATTTTACGATAGCCTCCACACTCTAGCAATACAGCCTTCATGCAACATAGATTCTCCACAGTAATACAACGTTTGACAAGAGAAACAAGCTATCAACTTGTTAATTTAACAGAGAAGAACTAAATTAGTGTGCATCATGTGTCTTCTAATGTAAATGGAGAAGCAGTTTGAAAGGCACAATTGTAGACAAGCTTGTTCAATGTGTTAAATTGCTGACATCCAACACGAACTTACATTACAAAGTTAATACAGCTGACCAAAAGCATAATAACCATATGCTTTTGACATTTGCTGGCACTCAGTTCGGCTAAAGAAGCCAGACTTAGAAAAGACTAATCGTAGCCTTGTTTCTACTTTCTATTCCGAACCAATTGTGGTTGAACTGTTCTGAGCCTTCTGATAGTCACCTACTAAGTCTGCACTTTTTCTAGGAAAGATAAATTTTGTGCTGGGTTTTTTGGAACAGACAGATTAATCATTTTCCAGTTGCTTTAGTAAAACGGTATCATCTTAGCTAGAGTAGCTTGTAAGCAGTGTCCTCTGGTAACCTTTGCAGTGCAAAGTCCTTTCTTTTCAATTGGAAATGCTTCTAATTCTGTTTCTAAAATGTTGATGAATGATATGAACATGCATATTATTATATTTTATATTTTCTGCCTTCTCTTCAGCATTGACACATCTGATTAACAAGTCCTCACACCTGGTACATGCAGTGCACATAGCTTCCCCCGTATTAGACTTTATCCCTCAGTTGGGACTTATCTGAAAGTCATGTCCACATTCCATACGGAGATGACGCTGAGTTACAACCTTAGGGTATCTTGAAATTGGCAAGCTCTAACTTGCTCCTTGTGGCATGCTACGACTTCCTAGACTGGATGCTACTTGTCAAAGATTTTGACATGCCCTAGAATTACAAGCTTGTAATATGATTTAACCTTCCCGAGAGCAAGACGAATTTGAATGGGCCAAGATGAATTAAGTGGACAAAGTTCAAACCTCAGGGGCATCTGCAACACATGGTAGTGGGTCGACGTGAGAGGTATCAAATCTAGGTCCAAGAAAATGATCCACATGCAACACTAACCTGAGTTGATAAGCCTTTGTAGAAAGGTAAAATGCAAGTGTCACAACATCATATTTAGTGTTACAGGAGAGATGGTCAAGACAACACAACCCTGGAAAATGTAGCCTTGGTGTGCATGGCTAGTAAACTTATAAACTAGCTTGAGCTTAGAAGCACTTACTTGAGGTTGACCATAGCCTAGATAGGTCCCATGCTGATGGTCAAGAAATTTGTGAACTAATTCATCAAGTGCAGAAGGCATCATGACTTAGAAGATGCAACAAAGAGGAGACATCATTAATATGTGGGATGAAATCAGTCAACCAAGGGGATGCCCACTAGGGGCCGCGATCATCTTAACTCTGAGTTGTTAAAGTTGCCATGCCATTCAAATCAGTGAAGAAGATAGATAGATCTATAACCCCCAATGAGAATTCAACATGACTCCCAACCAATCAAAATAAACTAGATCTACACCATCCGCCAATTAGAGACCAATTCCTCCAAAAAAGCAGCTCTTTCTACTTGACATATTTCCAGTTATCAGGAGAAGCCAAGTGGATATCGAGGCCATCATCCACCAATGAGGGTTTAGCAACATCATTCACTTGTGGCACAGCATCAATACCGTACAAGGCCTATATATTGGGGACACCCCCTTATAATTTCCATTCATGGAGATCAAAAACTTTGTTCCGTTTAGTTGTGTCCTGTACTCTATTTCTCTTCCTCTTGCTTGATGTGAGAGGTCCACTTCTCTATACACTTTAACCTCCTCCTCTCTGTTTCCTTCTCTTCAACAGTAAAGATACTTGAAGGAGATTAAGGCTGATCCCCATCCTAGAGGCATGTGGATCCCATCCCTCTCTACCTTAGTGGCTTCATTCCTCAAGTAGCTGTCATCATCCTATTTTGGAGATGCAAGACCCAATTCGAAAGATTAAAGTCTGATTTCTTTAATTGAAGCTAGTCCACCAGAAATTTCAGCCATAGGCACAAGACATCAAAATGCACGGCCAATATTTGGCAATTATCAGCAACCCAGGATTCGGGTGGCCTGAAACCTTGTAACTTAATAACAAGAACTTCAAGCTTCTCCTATTGTTTCAAAGTTGTTAGGGTTCCTTTACGTATAGCTGAACTCATTCCACTCCAAATTCAAGAACATAGTGACATATCCTGCTTGAACATAGTTAGTTGACTCAGTGACAGGCAAACCTCGTTTAAGTCCAACTTTTGGCTTGGCAAATCAACTCCTCAGTGTTGTGAAACCACATGTAGGTTGACATTATAGAAATCATAGATCCATGGACAAACCTATTCCATTCCATGAAGCCTCCCATCCCAATGTTGAGATATATGTACAAAGGGAGTGAATTTCCTTCTTACTGAGAAGATTATTTACAAAATATAACAGTTAGTCAATTAGCTCTCGGGCATCCATTGGGTGCACCCAACAGTAGTCTATGGCAAAAGAATGTACAAGTTACATTTCGAACTGGAAAACTTGAAGTTTTTTGAAATACTTTTTTTAGTTACTTTAAGATTAAATTTAACCAGAATGCATCTGGTAGATGAATAAATCAATGGCTTTAGAGAACTCTAAAGAAATACATCTTAAAAATAAGGAATATCCTAGAATTAATTGATCTCAATTGTAAATAATGATGAAATAAGTTCTTACCTTTCAAAAATCAATAAGAGATGACACTAGAAATCCCAAATATTGAGTGTAATTAATAGATAACTGACGTCCTCCAGATTGAAGGTATTTCAGCATGTTGTAAAATAGATCATTGATTTCCATAACTAGTGTTTGATTGCATGGTCGTTTTCCATAATGAGTAATTCATTTGAAAATTACCTGTAGGATTTTCTGAGCCTTTCACATTATGTGGGGGATCTCCAAAGAAAAAGATAGCTTATATATATGTACATATATATATTACATAAATTAGCTAGGTGATCTCTATCAGAAAATGGTGTACTTCCTGAAAGTGTTACAAAAGTGAACTGAGTTGATGCCAACTGCATACTAAGTAAATTCACTTACTGCCTATACAGTGGCACACCCGTGGGGCAGTAGGTGATCTGGTCTAAGTTATTCAAGTTAACTTGGTGACAGACTATGGCTTGAAATTCAAAGGCAAAGAAATTTAGTGGCTTCATTATTCAATTTTTATGATGTTGAAAACTCTCCGACAATAGGGGTTGGCTCTGCCGTATGGTCATAGTTTACAACGTAAGAAAGCTACTCATAAAGGAACTGCACTTTGTACTTTAGGGATCTGATACAATAAACATTTTAGAAACTAGAGTCCTGAATAAGGAAGAACCTCTCTTGCCTGCAGCACAAGTAGGCACTCTCCTTGCAAGACAAACATAGAGTGGATATTAGAGCAGGTCCTTGATCTCCCCATCAAACACTTAAAGGTTCTAGGTAGTTTGTTAGAACTTAAAATCTTTATATATTCCTAAATGTGTTAGATGTATTATTATGTAGTTCATCTCCCTAATTGTATCATTTCATTTTGGGTAATCTCGGAAAGTGTCCCCACTTCTCGCATAGCCTTTCCAAAAGAGGCCATCCAACTAAATTATGGTTCAAACTAAATGTAGGAAGACAACTGTACCAATATCTTATGCATTTGATGAGGCCGCCACTCTTGTTCAAGTTATTTTTAATCAGTTGTATGCTAAATGTACGTATTAACCATGAGCAGTGATTCCAAGCCACCAGTACTGGTTCCATGGAATCCAAGAATATAGCCAACCTCAGAGCCCTTTGGTCCTTTCGGCTTAGTTGTTGTTGTTGCTTGTATCAAAAGAATGAATAAAATTCAAAATTCTAGTGCAAAATTCAAACTGAAGGCAGAAAATTAGTGGTTCCAGGAATTGCTGGTGCTGGGCCGGTGACAGTTTAGTTTCTTGGTAGGTGGAATTGTAGCTAAATTGAGGGGGCCTTTTGCTTTGGTTATGGTTTGGTCGGTTCTGGTTTTTGCTAGTTCCACCGTGGTTTCAACGGTTATGCCAGTTACAAACTGGCCACTTCTAACTGTACATCTCAATTGTACAGAGTGTAGGCTACATGCAGGTACTTGAAGAAGAATTATCTTGCATGTGATCCGATTGATGAATCACTTTCTTTCTGCAATCCAACCAAGATGGTATGACAGGAGCTGTTGGTTGTTCAAAGACTTAGGTAGTTCACCAACATTCTATAAATCAAGTTCTTTTAGCTTTTCAGTTGATAGATCGAATCTTTTAAACTTGAATAGTCTTTCTTGAAACACCATCTCTTGGTCATCCCTTAGTAAAACTATAAGACTGATCTAAAGGCCAAGAGAATACGTCACTATCTTGTCCAATTATGTTTAGCACCCTCTTGCTGTTATCCTGCACACGTCATGCCCCTTTGTGAGTTTCTCGTGGATCAGTGTCACATGTTGCCCTTATGAAGATTCAAGGAAAGTTCCTAGCAAGCCATTCTAATGTGTGATAACATTTGCATGTCATGTTCTTTGAACTTGGGTTTCCTTTAGAGTTGGTTCTCTTAGCACTGTGCCTCCTTTTGGTCAATATTTGCATCTCTTCCTCATTGTAGCTGGATAAACGCCTGAATTGCTTTGGAACATGACTTTCCACTAACAAGCAGGGCCTTCTTGCTTGAAGTATTTAAATCGTCTTAGTAGCACGCTCTGTAATCAATAACAGACAACAGGATCCAAACAATTTGTCAGGGGACGTGTGTGTATTCTAAAACATTACAACAAAACATATATGTAGCACATTCATCAAAGTAACTCAATTACACCAACACAAGTTATAAACTGGAAATAAACCAGCTACGGGAACAAAACAAAGATAATTTTATGAATTAACTTCATACACATACGAAACATACATATAGTGACAACACATACTGTACAATATCAATAGAGGACCAAAAACACAAAAAGGTAAGTTGGCTACAGCATCTTTGATAAATCATGAATAAGCATTAAACAATTAAGAATTACGTGGAATACAAGACATAAAGGTGATCACCATTATACAGTTAAAAATATTCACCAGAAGGTTCCTCCAACCATGGTCCATGGCTTAAAAAATGGAAAACATAATTAGATGCTTAGTCAGATATATTTACAGAAACATCCAGATGATGTAGTTTTGTTACTTAGAATGATTAGTTAGATGTCATTAGGTAAACTGCTTAATCATTTTCTAAAAATGCTTAGTTGGATAACATATTGGATTATTTTATATTGTACATAGTAAATGAATAAAGGAACCAGAACATAGAGGGGGTAAACAAAGAAGTAAAATGAAAAGAAAGAAGTACGAACAAACCAAAGTACATGGATAGATATTGGATCTGCGTGGATGTGGGATGCTCATATAGCTACATTTTGGGAGAAATGTGGTTGCCCGCCAAGCATCTTCCTCAGCAGCAGGGTCCATTTGAGTGAACTACTGGCCACTATATTGCACTATTGATAACTTAGCTAATATAGGCCTCAGGCCTGTTTTCGATCCTAGAAAGAATTCCCTTCCATCATCGTTTATGTAGCTCTATGGAACAAGGGAGTATGCAAGTTTAAGGTTTTAAGATCTTGTGAAATTGTGATGTTGCTGTGCCTTGATCATATACTTCAACCGATCTTGTTGGAACTGCCTAGCCTAAGAGGCTAATTGATAGACTTTGTTAACATTTGACCAACCAGAATTAAAACATAACCAATGTAGTCTTTACTTAGAATTAAAAGGAAAACTTATGGCTTCCTCCATTCAATGTTTAACATGGCTAAGACAATGAAATCATCAGACTAGGGTGTCTAGTCCTAGTTTACTAAATAAGAAGCCTAACATTAACTCTTCCTTGCACATTAAGATGTCTAGTGAGAGTCTTTAATGCAGAAGGGATTCTCTTGGTTGTTACGTATATAGGCAGGGCATACCTCCTTGTGGCAAATGTAATTCAGGTTCCAAGGTGGATCTTCGATGTGTCTCACCAATTTCTCGCTAGCTTTGGTAGAGTTCAAGTCTTTAAGCATTTATTTTTCTTTCTTTTCTGATAAGCTCTAAGCGCTCATTTGGAACTATGGAAATTAGACCAAAAAATGCATACTCCAGCTGCAGGTGGATCTAGTTTACATGTGAAGTAGATTTGTCTCTTTCTCTTTCTCTCTCTATCTATATCTATATCTATATATATATATATATATACCTGGTAATTGAGCATGAATTATTACCGTGTTGCCCTGCACTATGTATGCTGTTTATCAGCTCCTAATCATTTAAAGAAAATCATTAGAACATGATACTTTAAAACTAATTTTTGATTGGACCGGTACTTGCACCACAAAGGGTGCAATTATGCACCCTGGCAACATAGATTTGTGCTCATGCCAAGTAGCCACTGAGTTTTATTCAGCATCCTTAATGGCAACTTTCCTTGTGTGAAGGTTGAGGGAAGAACTGTAAAAGCACAAATATGGGATACAGCTGGCCAGGAGCGTTACCGTGCAATCACTAGTGCATATTATCGAGGTGCCCTTGGTGCTCTTCTTGTTTATGATGTGACCAAACCAACAACATTTGAGAATGTAGGCCGGTGGCTAAAGGAACTCCGTGATCATGCTGATTCAAACATTGTTATCATGCTCATTGGTAACAAAACTGATCTAAAGCATCTTAGAGCTGTTGCAACTGAGGATGCCCAGACATTCGCTGAGAAAGAAGGCTTGTCATTCTTGGAAACATCTGCTCTTGAAGCTACTAATGTTGAGAAAGCGTTCCAAACAATCCTCTCAGAGATATACCGCATTATAAGCAAGAAATCTATCTCTTCAGAAGAACCTGGTGAATCTGTACCAGCTGCAGGCATAAAAGAAGGGAAGACTATTGTTATTTCAGCTGGACAAGAGAACTCTACAAAGCAAGCATGCTGCCTGTCATCTTGATAAGAGAGTTCAACATTCTAAGTTTCTGGTTCTTGAATTTCTCCGCACTCAGGCTACTAATTTCTTTTCCAAGTCTCAGCCAGGGGCGTGAATTCTCCACTTCGTCATCATCATGGGCATTGGGTTGCTTGCTTTGTCAGTGCTGACATTATATATAATATCTTTAGCATTCATACCGTGGGATTAAATGCTTCATTATATGATTTTTTTTCAATTGACTGGTTTTGGGGTTTGAAATATCTTGTGCTGAATAGAAGTTTCACTGTCTATTAGTTATTTGTCTTGTTTTTCCTACTGTGTTACGGTAAAACATTATGAAAATTCTGTTTCTTTCTTTACTTCTGTTGTAAAAATATGGATACTTTTTAGTGCTCTTGCTGCTGGTGCTGAGCTACTGAGATCAAGTAAGAAAATTTCGTCCGTCTTGGGTTTGCACTTGTGTCAGCAAGATACATCTGCAGGATTTTCCTTGCTATTTATCAAAGTTTCAGAAATGCAGGTTGTGGTGGAGCAGCCAGGTGGAACGTAGTCATGGCTGAGCAGCCTTTCGAAACGGCCTCTCCCCCTCTCCTCATGTACGCCTGCATGATTTCTGGAGCACCTTATTCAGGACTTGGAAATATTACCAAAATCAAGCTTGCTCCATCTTATTTCTCTAGTCCAGTCACTATCATGTGTCATGCACACATTTATCCTAGGAACAGTTTACAGTTTATGAAACATACCAAGCAAATTGCTGGGAATTTCAGGAAACTGTCCACTAAAAAAACAGCTTCTCATTCAGTAAGGATACCGCATGAACCGACCGTAAGATGCTCGAATTCAATGTTGAGGCTACCTGTATTCAACAAAAGAGTACTATTTGAACGATAGCACAAATTTAGTACAAGTTACCAAAGCTCATTATGAAGGACTTCGTTGCTTGGAGGAACTAAACATTATATGGTATATGACATACTGAAACACATTGCCAGCAAGCAAATTCCTTCAACTTCAGGGTAATCGTGCCTCTTCTCTCCAGGAGCACATCAAGGCCGTCAGTGCTCTAACCGTGTAATAATTAATAATGAAATCCGAAAAGGCTTTTTATCGAGAACTTGACTATGTGCTTCCATGTTGGAGGGCTGTGGTTCTAATTCTACATTGTTCAAACAAGTATGGTTGAGGAGCACATCAGGAAGGAGCCGTTAGTGCTCTAACCGTCTAATAAGTTGATAATTAACTCTGAAAGGCTTTCATCGAGAACTTGACTAGCCGCTGCCCATGTTGAAGGGCTGTGACTGGAGTTCTATTTCTGAATTGTTCAAACAAGTATGCTTGAGCAGAATTTCTTGTGAACTAAACCGTAAATGGTTAGCTCCCTTTCCATACAGCTCTCCCATGCCAAAGTCTTCAATATGTTTGACATTACCATGTCATAGATGTGAGTTTCATACACGTATATAGTCAAAAGAGCCGAAATTTTATCCAAGCGAGGCTGAAGGTGCCATAACATGAACCCAAAGCGAGACTCTGCACATCTTAAAGTTCACTCAAACTATAATCTCCAATGAATCTCCTGCATTTGCATAAACCATATGCAAACATCCTCTGACATTTACACAAAGTAGATTCATTTTCCCAAAACACATAATCCAGTAAAAAAACAGTAGAATATAACATCCTTAAGCACCATGGTCTCTATCAAGTACATGAGCTTGTGTAGTAAAAATACATGGGCAGATTTAACTGCAACAACTTCCGCTGCTCTGTTGGATAGGCTGTCCTTTTAACTGAACAGAACTTGGCACGCCCTTGTTCGTACTAGTTTGGTTTCCCAATCTGCACATAGCAGACCAAAAGAATCAGGCAATTACATCAGGATTCAGACTCATCCGAAATGTGTTTGTTGAAGCACATGAAGCAGAATAACTTGTCCAGATTTTCATTCTACGATCTGAAAGAAAAAATTTCTTTTGTTTTTTATAGAGTTCCAGGACATAAGCACTTCTCGTTTATTGGATAGCCAGGCATGATGACATCAATAGTTCCAACTGTTCAATGGATCCAAGCCTTCCGATACCTCATATAGAGAAGCGGTTATCTTCAAACAATCAATTAGTGTACTTGAGACGTAGCAAGAGTGTGGTGTGGGTTTCCACAGATCAAGTTAACCAAATAGTTAGTATAAATGCAGAACACACGATAATATTTTTGTCAGATTCGAGTAGATCTAGAAAGGATAATGAGCTTAATGGAACTCGTGATCTGAATGATGAGTATAAAGATGTGGATTTGGAAAAAATCATATCCTCATTAGAGTAGTAGTGAGATTCAACATTATTTAACTTGAATCTTCTTGGCGTGGCCCAACAACACGTATAGTGCAGAATCAAGATCCACGGTGTTCAAACACCTTGAGATTTGGAGACATGGATACTAACTAGAGAATATAGTAGAGCTATAATAGTGCATGCAAGACGAGATCATATGTAATGGAACCAACAAATTAACAAGAGGTCCACTTCAAAGTATGCTGTCTGAACTTAAAAAGTTTTGCCTGTAACATCATTCATTACTTTATATGACAGCAAGCATGAGAAAATTCACATATAGAAATCAGACATTCCCAAGATATATTAACAAGCTGTAAAGGCAGTCATACTCCACATAAGAGCATGTACCACCTCAGCACCAAAAGGTGAGAAGGCACTTAGGCATGTATCAAGAATACATAATTAATAAAGAAATAATCCCTTCATCGTTATATATTGGAGAATATGAATGCAAAAGACCAGAAACCTCATTGTATGGAAGAGACTAAGCGACAAACTTACCGCTTCTTGATTTCCGCAGACATGGTCAAGAAAGCTTTCTCAACGTTAATGGAGTCTTTGGCACTTGTTTCTAGAAAAGGGATTCCGAGCTCATCAGCGAAAGCCTACAATTTTGAAAACAAAATGTGTCAAAATTGAAGCCTCAGTGCAGGAACCTCATAATGAAAAGCTATTAGGAATATTTGAAATGTAAAACAGCAAGCAAATCTATTATTCTAATTCACTTTTCAAGCACTCAAAACAACGATATGACTATCTTATGGCTTCATATGTGCAAAAGAAGCAATTGACAAATAAACACGAGATACAGAAACACAATTTCTAGTCAATGAGTCGGTAAAGTCACAGGAGAACTGAAATTACCTTTGCAGTCTGTGCATCCACAACTTTGTTCTCAACCAAATCGCATTTGTTGCCAACAAGAAGCTTGCACACATTCTCACTTGCATATCTATCAATCTCATTAAGCCATTGTTTGACATTTTTAAAGCTCTCTTGCTCAGTAACATCATAAACGATCTGGAGAAGACCAAGATAAAAACTAAGCAGAGAATGAAATTTTAATGAGGAAAAATACAAATGAAAAAGAAAAGTTAACGAGATAGTTTTGGAGATCACCATAATTGAACTAACATCTAAAGAGTATGAGTTGAAGACATCCCATACTCTGAAGTCTTAATCATTTTGACAAGCTCACATGAATGATAAAGTTGATGGTCGAATCTGTGTTTCAAGTCCCATGCTTGAAATAATGTGGTAATATATATAGTGAAAATCCCACCTCCTTTTCATATAAGGAAGCATACAGTTGTTCACTGGTATGACACATACACTTCATCTAGCTGAAGTGATGACTAAGAGGTCACACTGTTTCCGATTCATTTTGAGAACTATTTTGGACTACGGGTTGTAAAAATAGCACCACAATCTTGCCAATGATGCCCACAAAGACGTACAAATGATCTCACAAGATCTTATGTTTTCAAATTCACCTTGAAATCCTCGTATAAACAAGAAGTATTGGTTGTCAAGATATTCTTGAAATTCATTCATACATTGAAGTTTTTCGAATTTGTCAAAACTTTTAAGTTGGTTCTAAAGATCGAAAAACTCATTTTGATAATCCCTAATGCTCATGAAACCTTGTTTGATCCCTAATGCTCATGGAACCTTGTTTGAGCATTATCATCTTCCCCATCAAATTTATTTGAAAGACAAAATTGTCTTGGAAATGAGTTTTCCTAAGATATTCTCAAGTTTTAAAGACATTATCAAATATGCTAATTCTACTACGAAGTTTTTCATCTACATTTTGGCCAATAATCTATCTGATTTTGACATTATACTTTTTCCATTTTTTTACTCTTACTTGAATTTCTCTTTTGTCTTAAGATTTTCATCCCCATCAAACCCTTTTTCTATCCATTTGAACTCTTTGATCGCATCATCAATATAGTCCCAATAGTCTTTTAGAGATAAAATATTTTTTTATGATAAGTGCCTAACTTAGGATAAGAGTTGGAAACCAATAAACAATGAAATATCTCATTTTTTTCTTCCATTTTTCTCAACAATAACAAGAAATGCGAAAAATACCCTTGGTCAAACAAGACACAAATTTGGCAATCTTTCCACAATCGGCGTAAATCCCAATGCAACTCTAAATGAACCGTTTTGGCTCTAATACCATATAAAAATAGCACCACAATCTCGCCAATGATGTCCATAAAGACAAACAAATGATCTCATAATATCTTCAACAAGCCAAATCACCAAACACTTTGTGCGCAAAACAAACCAAATAAGTATAATACCAAACAAGTCAAGTGAGCACAAAAGGCTCTAATTTATTTACTTCACAGTCTGGATTGGATCCCTAGATGACATAAAATCTACCTACATTACACTAATTGGGGGCAATATTATTTCGTGAAAAGGCAAAACACAGGCGGTTGTCTCCAGATCTAGTGCAAAAGCTTAATATAGAGCAATAGCTCAAGGAATGTGTAAGGAGTTATGGTTAATATCTCTTATGAAAGAGTTGGGTATGGAAACCACATGTCCTATCTCCTTATATTGTGACGTTAAAGCAACGATACAAATTGCATCCAATCCTGTTTATCATGAATGAACGAAACATATTGAGATTGATTGCCACCTTATAAGAGAAAAAGTAATAAATCAAGTGTTCAAGTTGAATTATGTCAAGTCTGCAGACCGATGTGAAGATATTCTCACAAAGGCAATCCACGGAAGCGGACTTGTAATTTTTTTGAGCAAGTTGGAAGTCGTGAGCATCTTGCTTCCAACTTGAGGGGGATTGTTGAGAAGTGGTTGTGGATCAGTTCCTATTGTCTGTCATTTTATGTAACTTGTTAATTATGTTTTAGTGTAAGGGTAGATTAGTATTTTAAGTTAAAATACTTATATAATGTGATCGAGAAACCCTAAAGACTTGAGAAAGAGCAGAAAAAGATAAGACGAGTTGGAGGCGTGTGCCCCATGGAGTTGTGAAGGAAGACGATCAGAAAATCTGATCTTGTAATTTTCCTTTGTATTATGAATAAATAAATAAAGATCAGATTATAAGACCTCTCTCTATTCTTCTGTCTGTGTATATTTATATGTTGTAATCATGGTCACTGAAGTTGTCATGCACTGTGCTTGACATAGGTTCATTGTGCACATATTGTCTTAAGAGGAAGCCATGCAGACAGTATGTCTTCAAATGTAAATTAACAAGCAGAAGTGATCAAACGTGAATTAAAAGACATTGAATACAACATCAGAAAGCAGATGATAGGCGACATAAGACAACCAATGAAGCCGATGCATGTCTTGAGAGGTCACCGCATGCACACACAAAATAACAACTGTTACAACTGAACACATCTTTAGACCAAGCTGATGAACTATACTATTGGACTTCTTTCAACATTCACTAAATGGTAGCTATGATAACATTTAACACATGATGTAACTAAAATCGCTGAATATTTAGTTGATAAGCCTGCAATTTTGCCCAAAACAGATACGTGCTCCAGCAGAACAAAGAACCAAATATGACCTTGGTTTGCCTTTTACTTTCAGGATACTGCCTTTCGGACTGCAGGCACTCATGAAGAATTTAAAAATTGTTTCACAAAAATCTTGGAAATATGTAGTTAACTGATTTCATGAAATCGTTATCAGTAAGATAAACAACTCTAAAATGCTTCAAAAGATATTAATCAACAAAATTATAAAAAAAAACTTATAATGCAAGATATTAAGAAATGATCATGTTATTTGTGGTAAATATCAATGTCTACTTTTACAAATTTTACAAAAACGTATTATTAATCATTTGGCAGCATACTTGTAATTTCTGCCAAATGTCTATGATATCTAAATTGTGCTGCATTGGTATCAGTCATCACATCTTGAAAACATAAAAAGCAGCAGCCAAACGACGAGTACATAAAAAGGTATGTAGAAAGACTTACAATGATTCCATGAGCCCCTCGATAATAGCTGCTGGTTATGGTCCTAAATCGTTCCTGTCCCGCAGTATCCCACTAGTCAAGGGAAATGAGGAAAATACCAGGAAAAAAAAGTGAGCCCCATATTACTTGTAAAACCAAAGATACATTGAAATCAATTGAAAACAATAGGATAATTGCTTCAATAATCAAATAAATCCAAATAAAACAGAAATATTTCCTTGACATTTTTCCTGTCTAACTAGTTCCAGAATCAATTTTTATTTTTCCAGAATATACCAGGCACCAAACCCGGATAAAGGAGGTGGGTTGCATTAGGCTTCTGACAGCTAGCGTAAAACTTTATTGGACTTATTTACCGTGGATTCTACAAATTATGATAGGGCTCTGTGGAAACAAAGAATCCATGTAAGCGACCCCATCTAGTATGGGAAAAGGCTTAGTTGTTGTTGTTGTTGTTGTTGTTAACTAGTTCCAGAATCCAGATTACAAGCTATGTTTTTGCTTGTGCATGTGGGCATCTGTATGCATAAGCTACTAAGTCAAATATAAATTGTCTTACCATCAAACAATGAAGTTAGAAGCTGAACTACAAGACTCATAGTTGTGTCACGTTTGGACCAACGATAGCTACTCCTGGTATGGATCACCAGGTTTCAAGCTCGACTCTACCCTGGTTTTCTGTACTACTGATCTTTATCCAGTAAACTTATATGGATACCAGAAGTGTCTACCATAACCAAGTATTTGTTGATTATTATTTGTTTGACCACAGCATTTGACATGCTATGAAACATGTCATTCCCTTGACCAATAACCATACCTATGCGCAGCAGTCCTCACATTCCCTGTAAAGATAACGTTAGAATATGATGATATTATTGTTCCCTTTTTTCCTCAGAATTAAGATTTGTGCTTCCTCATCTACAAAGTAACATCATATACCAGAGAGATAAACTTTTTTAGTTTTTCCTTTATCTTTTTTCAGTCCTAAGTTTCTAACAGACATCTCAGCAGATGCACTCAGGAACTTCTGGAAGAAAAAAGAGAACTTTTGAAGGAAAATACACTAAAAAAATCAATAGAACAAATCACCAACCAAAATCAGAAATCATGACACCCTTCTAAGTTCTTTGTAGCGTTCACTCTAATGTACCAAGCACCTTGAAAAGTTCTTTCCTTTCTTTTATCAACAAAACAAGTCAGGGGCTGTGATTTTAAAATATATTTCCTCAGGTACTAACGAAAAAGCATGCCTCAAACAACAACTAGCTGCTGCTTGGATTTATCATTTCTTCATTTTCAATATGAACAATTAGATGAAGTTTAATGACTGTACCTAAAAAATCTTATTCCACTTTCATGGACTTGCTTATTCTATTCTTCATTGGTGACAGGAATCAGTATGTGAATATCCTCAAATTACAATCAAGATGTCATAAAGTCACATCCAGCAACCTTTACATTATACTTTCCTGTTGAGAGTACAGCCAAAGTGGGAAAAAGAGACATTCTATCCTTCCTAATATTCCACCAAGTCAAAACATTCATAAAGGTGCACAAAGAGTGATAGTTTACCTGGCTAGAGGTTGACTCTTGAAGGTCATGAGTTTGATACTCCGAGCATGCATCTGGATTTTCCCTCCCCATTGTATCAAGAAAAGAGAACGTTCATAAAGGTGCATTTGATGGGTATTTACCATCATGTCCTCTCATATTATCAATAATCGATGTTAAAAGGAACTTCAGAAGGGTGGAGTGTCGACCACAAGACAGGTACAGCACGATAATGATACTGAAACGTGTTGGACACTCAAAATTTCTTGGTATAAGGTACCAAACAAGGTCAACACATTGGAAACTGTTAGACACCTAATTGTGTCCCAACCAGTGTTGTCTGACGCGTATCGTATCGTGTATCGCTGGGCTCCACGATACGGGCGTATCGTATCGTATCGTACTTTAATATTAAAATAATATAAAAATAATTAAAAATTAATAAAAAATCAAAAAAATCGAAAAAAATCAAGAAAAAATCAGGAAAAATCTGATAATTGCTTTAAATTCATATAATGTAAGTTTAGTACAGATTGAGCATTCAACATTGAACAATTGCATCCAAATTTATATATTTTGAATCCAAAAAATAAAATACAGACATAGTTTACACTTTATAGTACACTACAGTCTACAGTTACATATAATGTTACATTTTACAAATTGTAATCAGGATCATCAACTAAATAATCTTCATCTTCTCCTTGTTGCAGATCCTCATCATCATCAGCCACGCCCACACCTTCTTCTTCAAAATCAAATTCTTCATCTCCATAATGTTGTTGCGCTCCTTCCAAATTAATCCAGGCAACGTCTTCTTCTGTTAGGAGGGCATTTTCTTCAGTGTCTTCCATAACCCAATCTTCTAATATATCAAAATTATCCAAACTTATTGGATCGAACTGACTTTCTTCTCTATTTACTTTTTTTAATTGCCTACGACACAAACAAAGATAAACAATTAGTAAGTAATATTAACAATTAAAAACTGAAGTTAAATAATATCGAATTGAAAATTTGAAAGTAATACAACATTACCTTTCACGAAGGCGCATGTTACAACGAATATAAACCAAATCATTAAGCCTTTTGTGTTCCAACCTGTTGCGCTTTTTGTATGGATGTGTTCAAAAACACTCCAATTTCTTTCACAACCTGTTGCACTACAGGTTTGGCTTAAGACTCTAACTGCAAAATCTCTAAGGTTTGGACAATCACTTCCAAACCTGTTCCACCAAACATCTGTAAAGAAAATATAAACATTAGAGACATAATAATCCACAGTAATGTAAGATGGAACTTAAATATCAAAATAAACAATGTACCTGGACGCATCGTAGAGCGGTTGCGAATTGCAACAGGCAAACCCATCAAGTGAAGAGCATTATCATATATCTCCATCTCTCGATGTATCGCATCTACTATGCTCTCATCAGGGACTAATCTGTCGATGCATTCAATGATTCCTCGATTAACCTCACCGTCCCTTTTGAAGGTTGCTGAGTACCTCAATGATGGGTTTAGATAGTAGGCTGTTGCATGAATAGGCTGATGCAATTGTTTATTCCATCTACTATCAATTATTTTCCACACGGGCACATAATCTCTTTTTTTTCCATTAAAGTTATTTCTGATTGCTTCTTTTGCCCTGTCCATGGATTCATAAAGGTAGCCCATAATGGTTTCTCCTCGCTGTCAGCCAATCTCAAAACTTTCACTAAAGGACAAGTAATTTTCAATAATCTGATACATGCATTCCAAAATGAACTTCTAAAAACCGTTTCTGCAATCTCATTTAACTTTCTGTTCCTTCTGTTTTGTGGCAACTCTGCAAATTGTTGCCACTCATCTGAGGAGAACATTCTCTTTAAAGCTTGCTTCTGTCTCACAATACTCTGTACAGATAAGAAGTTTGTTGCGAACCGAGTTGCAGCTGTGCGAAGAAGCTCTGCACCTTCTGTGTATCTCCTCATCATACATAAAACAAATGCATGGTTGTAAATAAATTTTGTAATATCTTGGCAACACTCAGTTGCTGCCTTTATTTCATCCATCTCACCGATGTCCTCGAGGATGAGATCTAAACAATGGGCTGCACATGGTGTCCAGTAGAAAGTCCCATAAATATCAGCTAACTCCTTTCCGGCTGCTTTGTAGTTAGCTGCATTATCTGTAATCAATTGGACTACATTTTCTAGCCCAACCTCTTGTATAACCTTATCAAATTCCTCTCGTAGGATCTCTGCAGTGTGCCTCTCCTCTGACATATCTAGAGATCTCAAAAACATGAGTCCTTTAGGACAATATACAAGAAAGTTTAGCAATGTCCTTCCTCGCCTATCGGTCCATCCATCTGCCATGATAGTGCATCCTGTTTCCTTCCACGATTGTCTCAAAGTCGAACAGTATTGCTGCACTTCAATCACGGTCTGATCTAATATCTTCCCTCTCAACTTCTGATAAGAGGGCATCCTGTATCCTGGACCAATGTTAGCAATTGCATCTGCCATTGCTTGAAAATGAAAACTGTTTGCTGCATTAAATGGAATGCATGTATCATAAAACCATCTGCCCACTGCAAGGTCTGCTTGATCGTGCAGTTGTTCTGAAGCCATAGCAGCACGAATTCCTGGCTGAGCACCAGGTGTAGTGGAAGGAGGAAAGAACGAATGTATGCTAGAAGAAGAAGCTCTTCCTCTACTCCTTCCTGAACTTCCTCTTCTGCCACCTCCAAAGTCTTCAGATGCAACCCTCTTTCCTCTGCTAGGTGCTCGCGAACTGCTACTACCAATATCTGTTCTAGCATCTGAAGGCAAACTATCAGTGAATCCAACTCCAGTGGCAGTAGCATCATCAGCTTCTTCACACATCTGGAAATCATCCTTTTGTTGTCTCCTTTCCTGTATGCTCTCAATCATCTGCAAGCATTGCCATTTAATACCTTCTGGCACACTTCTAACTCTGCCTGTGCATGGAGCAACTTCTTTCCTGGTTCCTGCTAGGTGGTGTTTCAACCTTGAAATTCCACCACTAACCACCTTTTCACAAAATAAACATCTGATTTTTAACCTTGAACCCTCAACTGGTATACCCCACTGCCATGCCGGATCATCAGACTTTGAATGAGAGTCTCTACCACCCCTTCCTGCCATCTCAATGGAGTACTTTAATTCAAACAAAAACCTGAAAATAAAAGCACTTCGTAAATCCCCCAATCTTCAAATAACACTCAAATCGAGTGTCTCCCACTTCATGAATGCAATAAAAATCGTATACACACACTTAATAACTTCATATTTTGTCATTCAAAAAAAAAAACCCGAAATAACACAAAAAACAATAAATATAAAGGAAAAAAAGGAAAAAAACATTAAAAATATACCTAAATCCGAGTTTGGAGGCTTGGACGGACACCGTAGGGCACGATTTTAGAGCTTTGAACACCAAGGAGGCGAAAACCGACTCTTAGGGAGCTTGAAGAACCCAAAAGGAGAGAGGAAACCCGCGAAAAATCGCGGGTTTCCCTCGGCCCGGGACCCTTTATAAGGGTCCCAGGGCGTATCGCCCGTATCGTACGATACGGGCGATACGCACCGTATCGTGCGATACGGGCCGTATCGCACGATACGGTGCGATACGCCCGCACCTGCGATACGGGGGCCCGTATCGTATCGTGGTGGCCCACGATACGATACGTATCGCACCGTATCGTACGATACGGTGCGATACGGACAACACTGGTCCCAACATCCAAGAATTGTAGTGCCCCACACCAATATCCATATGACATAGACAATGATTGAAGAACGCATGCTCAATGAACTAAGTGGTGGAGATTACAAGTGCAGGATACTTAGCTTCTTATGGTGTTATTACAGGTCTGCTTCATGCTATTTGTGTGCGTGTTTATGTGTTCCTTGTCCCAATGCTTATCATTCCTTGAATTTCAAAAAATAGAATCAACGAACCAACTAGTGCACAAACCTTAGGAATGATAGAGGGATATGAAATGGATTTTGAAGGAAGCAAAAGAAAAGCCCCCTTCAAACTAAAACTTGGAATAAACTATTTGGTTTCCACCTCATGACTTGTTCATCACCTCATTATACTGAATTTAATTAAGAAAACTTAAAATATACCGAATTCAATTAAGAAACTGTAGAAAAGGAGAAACCATAAAACTCTGCGACTACACGGCCTAGAAACACGGATCATATCCATCAAAGTATAGTATCAAACTACCAATAATCCGTAAATCCGAAAAAGACAGAGGGCTCACACATGCCCAAAATCAAGCAACACAAAATTAAATGAAGGAATACAAAAATAGTGGCATCAATTTCATATGCTATACTCACAATCTGAAGCTTGATCGTTTTACCATCCAATTCCACGGTTCTGATTTTCTAGAAAACCCCCCGAAAAGACAGAAAGCAATATATCAGTGAATGCCCATGAAAGTTAGGGCCAAAAAGAGGAAGTCTCGCTAAAAAAAATTAATCAGCAAAGACGCAGAACAGTTGAATGATTCGACTTACAAAGTCCACGCCAATGGTGCTAATGTAGCTGTCCACATAAGAATCATCCTATGAAAACAAAGATTACGTAAAACCAAGACGAGCAACACTCTATAAGCAGTGGAGAACATTGGAATTGAACACAAAAAGAAACCTACTTTCCCCTAAGCAAAAAGAAAGAAAGAAAAGGGGTAAAATGGGGTGACCAAATCTTACCGCGAATCTGAGAAGAAGGCAAGATTTCCCAACGGAAGAATCGCCGATCAGTAGCAGCTTGAAGAGGTAATCGCTAACAATCGGGCGGAAAAGACAGCATTAGTACCCAAGAAAGAAACCCAAAACAACACGACAATCACGAGCAACAAGATGTATATAAACTCACTATTCGTTGCTCATTTTCTTCACCGATGATTGTCAACGAAATTAGGAGAGAGGGGGGGGGGGGGACGCTGTACTCCGATCTCTGGAATGCCCTTTCCACACGACTTCGCCGACGACCGAAGCACGTCCCGTTTCACGTAATTTGCATATTTGCGCCAATTCTTTATTCAAGTTGGATTTGCGCCAATTCTTTATTCAAGTTGGATATTTTCGGGGCCTTGCGACAGAAAAAGTCAATATTGTTGCAATTCACTACCGAATTCTTCTTGTTAAAAGCTGATATGATGGTTTGTTCCTTGTGAAAGATTCAACTGAGTGTTGAGCTGACCATTCATTATCAAAGCAAGTTATCCCTTTTATATGGGATTAAAGCCCTAAGAAAATATCAAAAACGAGATCGTAAAAATGTTAAAAGAGAAAGAGGATGAATAAAAAAGTTTAGGAAAGAAACAATAAAAAATGATTTAATTTATATTGAGGTAAGTGATAGCATGACACATGAAAGAGCCCTATTAAAAAAAAAAGAATGCGTGTAGCCCACCTAGTACGATAAAAGGCTTAGTTATTGTTGTTGTTTATTCGGGATTAAATGTAGTAACAAGCACGTGAATAATTTAAATAGGCAAGTAAGAACCAAAAATATTACAAGAAAATCAACCCTGACAAATTATCATTCTTTATAAGTACTAAGTATCAATCTAATATTATTCTATCTAATATCGATTTCATCTTGATGGTAACTATGCAATAAAAGATCAACTATGGTTGTGACATGAAACGAACAAATTGATGTATCTTTGTGACCTCTTGCTCAGGATCGTCTCTGGTGTTCTTAGTGATGCAACGGAAGAGTGGAAGGGTCAAAGAAGACTTGCACACTAAAAAAAGAAGGAAAAAATGGGGTAGGGGGATTTA
This sequence comes from Brasenia schreberi, assembly GCA_036023115.1. Lineage (NCBI taxonomy): Eukaryota > Viridiplantae > Streptophyta > Magnoliopsida > Nymphaeales > Cabombaceae > Brasenia > Brasenia schreberi. Next base: position 2,414,227 of record JAYKKT010000092.1, on the reverse strand, counting down.
TGATTACTCATAGATGGATTATTAGAAAGATTTGTTTTATGTGTGTTCTCTGTGTTTTTCTAGTGTAATAGCTACAATATGTATAGTGAAAATCTTTCACCGAAAAGAGCTTCATCTTCCTTGTCTTTCCAGTTTTGGGCTTTAGGCTACAAGTCTTTTAAACTTATCTTTTAATATGTACATTTTATCTCGAGGTAACGTATCCATGAGAACAGGAATATTGCCTGTCTTCTTATTTTTCAAGGATTTACATCTCCCACGTGGTTATTTGAGCTAAGCATTATGACATATTAGTTTTTACCTCTCACTTTTTGAGGTTTTCTCAAGTCGTGTTAGCTATGATTGCAATCAATACACGTGCTATTTTTCGTATACAATACGTTCTTTCTTGCACAACAATTTTTATCGTATAAATTAATACACTTAAACAATCCTCAAACCCATGTTTACAATATGCGTTGAGAAAAGATCCTCGGTTATGCCATTAGTCAAGAGGTCTACAAACACATCATTAATTGGCATACATGATATGAAAATCTCATTCTTCTTAACCATATCATGGACATAATGGTACTTAACTATTATATGCTTATTTCTGGAGTTATCAACTCCACTTTTAATTAGAGTAATTGTTGTATTGTTGTCACAATAAATGATATTTGGCTTGTTGGTTATATCCCGCTTCAAATTATCAATAAAGCGGCTTATCCAAATAGCACTCGTTGTGTTCATACACTAAGCCACTTCTTGTGTATGCAATGCTACACAACTCTATTTCTTATAAGCCCAAGAAACAACCCCACCTCCAAATAAAAAAATTTATCCAAAGGCTGATTTATTGTCATCTTTACTCTCAACAAAGTCAACAATTGAATATTCTACCACTTTCAGTTCATTTGCTTAAAAACAGAGTTTCAAGTCTTTTATTCCTTTAAGATATCTTACAATCTTTTTTACAACTATCCAACGTTGCAAACAAGGATTACTTTGATATTTACTTATAAGACCAACAACAAAATTGATATCATGTCATGTACACAACACAACATGTATCCAAATAGCACTCGTTGCAGTTCATCATTTAGTTCGGCCCATGTTGGTGTCGGTCTTCATTCGGATCAGGTCTCTTGGTTTAAGTGTTGGCTGTTAAGAGACTTGAGCCATAATTACCATGTACGTAGAATTTGCATCGAATACATTTATATAGGTTTCATGCATCCACACTAGACATTTGCATAATTGGTACTTGTTATTTTCAAAATTTCATGAAGCATATGGTTAAGTTTGAAAACTCCTCTTTGGAGCCTAGAATGTGTTTGATACAAGGTACGAAAGTATGTGGACTTTGATTTTTTGTTGATCAAATCAAACTGGCTTGGAACTACGGTTCTACTTCTATAGGCCCAATTTGAGGCAAAAACTTCAGCATCATGAGGAGGTGGGTCACGTGAATTGAACAGAAAGGCTTCATACGAAATCCAAGCGCCTCCTTGTCTCTCGTGTTGCTGTCATGTTTTGCACGAAAATTCAAGCATCAACATGATTCAAAAATGAATGATTGCTTGTCGGGACTTCTTCTTAGAGTACTTCTAGGCTTCTAAGCTTTGGTTGAACCTTATCCTAGTCAAATGTCATTCAAACCATGTATACAATTTTTTTCGACCAAATTTTGCTTCTAAGATCCAAGCTATTTTGAATTTTGCACACATCACTTGAGTTGACCTGGATTTAGACGGATTCTAGGCAATTCAAGAGGGACTTGAGTCTAGCTAGATCCAAGTCACATAGGACCATATTCCCCAACATTTCTCTTGGCATGTTGCATTTCCTTTGAAGGCTCAATATCCTTATGCAAGACAAGTTATCCATCTCTGGTCGTGAACTACACAAACGGCAAATAGTTCTTGCCTTACTGGCACATCACAGACAAAGGATTCCAGGGAAAACACATACCTTTCCACACTTTCAGGTGTTGCTCAAGCCCGTACTCCTCTATGGTAGGTTGGACATGGGAAGTATATATTTTCTCTCCTTACCTAATCTAAACCTTTTATCTCACCCAGCGGGGTCGGCTAGAGGGTGCAACACAAGGACTTCCTAGGTCACTCATCCTAGTATTGTCCTTGCTCAATCATGCTTAACATCGGAGTTTGAATTGGATCCTCTCTAATTCTGAAAATCATACTTACTTTGGCTCACAAGTGCGTGTCCAGAGCATTCTCTTTGATAGGCATGCGAATTGCAGGCAATGGACCAATGCGATTAGCATGTAGTTTGTAGTATTTTGAGTGCGTGTGACGCAGGAGCATGGTAAAAATATGGGTTGGCTCCCAAGATAGTCATCGGCAATTCTCTTGTTGATATTTACAGGAAATCTGGTGAGACGGAAGGTACATATTTTTAGTTTCTCTAAATTCTCATACGTTTAATGTGCTCTCGAATGGTTTGCTAAACTGAAGAAATTGGGAAGGCGTGGTCCGCAACGTGCATCTCTTCATGCCCAACTGGTCTGGGAGAAGTTTGCAGCTGATCATGATTCTGTTAAAATTGTAATGTAAACTGGGGCTTCATGATTCATCTCTCCAAATGTTTGGCCCACTGACGAACCGTTAAACATTGCATATAATGCAATCACAGGAGTTCTTGCACAGCATGGTAACGGCAAAGAAGCTGCACAGAACACTGAGAAAATGATTTTCAAGGGAATGGAACCTAACAAAGTTACCTTAATAAATCGGGCAAGTGCAAGCAGTCATGCTGGGTTGCATTTGCAAGACGGTGCCATTTACTTCAATTTTGATACCAAGAAATGAGCATCACGCATACATTATTGATAAGCTCAGTGAAACTGGCAACCTTGGGGAATCAGAAGAGTTCATTAACAGGAAGCCTTCAGACTGCAATGCATTTGCATGGTGTAAGTGACGGACCTAGAAAATTTTCTAGGATGAGGGAAAGTTTAGTTGCGCAAAATTTAGGTAAGGTGGTCCATATAGTTTATCAAAAAAATAGGACTGTCAGATAGACATTTGGCTTTTTTAGGATTTCAGATGAGGCGATCGCCTCACGTTGCTCATGAATTGTTCTTCGACTGAATGGTGTTGTTGCTTGGACTCTGCAGAGTCCATGCTGATGTTGAAAGAGGTAAACTTCCTGCATAGTAACTGATGAATCTTGACAAAGACAAGAACGGAAGCTGTATTTTCAAAATCATATGCAGCAGTAGGGAAGTGGGAGAATGTGAAGAATGTCAGAAATATCATAAGAGTAGGTTATGTGAAAAACTTACCTGCCGACAGTTGCACGGATGTAAATAAGAAAACTCGCTGCTATTTGGCAGAGGACTTCAATCATCTCAGAAGCTTGAAACCCTCTCATCAGATGAAGGAAGTTGGTTATGTTCCCCACACAGGATTTGTTTCTAGCAGTGTAGTCTTGTCCAACAAAGAAGCTACTTGGGTATCACAGTGAGAGGATTGTTCTGGTTGCACTCATCAAGAAGCCAAGAGAGAAACTAGTCATTATAAAGAAGATCAAGAACTTTATATATTGCCAATCAGCAATAAAGTTCATAACTAAAATTGAAAGCATATGTTGTTAAGGGTAACACCATTATTTTGTGCCAGATTATTGGTGATTTATGTCACACTTCATTTTTTCCAATAGTTCTGCCTTTAGCGAATTAAATTTCCAACTTCATATAACCTCAAGTCACTTGCACAACCTCAGAATTTCTATAGGATATTATCCTTGACATCTGTGAAGCACATTGTGGCTCAAACGAAAGAAAACAAAGGAGTAACAGAAGCCATTGATGCTGTCATGATTTTTATTACACGAAACTAATAAGTTCCAACATGATATCATTCTTGCTGTTATCAGAAACCGCAAAGCAAAGATATACACAAATTCAAACCCGGGGATAGCGTAATCTCCCTTTCTTTTTGAGAAACTCAGGGATGACAACAAAACTGTTCTCCACGAACGCTGAGGAAGGCCGGCGGTTTGTTCCAAGGACACCATCCCCATTAGCTAACTGACTCTATTCCTGCATTTTCACACATTGAGAGAGAGAGAGAGAGAGAGAGAGAGAGAGAGAGAGAGAGAGAGAGAGAGAGAGAGAGAGAGAGAGAGAGCATTAAAGTATACCACTGTAGGCCGGCCTTCACTTTCATCCTGGCGTTTGAAACCAGTGGCAATGAGAGTAATGCTGACCTGAAAAAGATAATATTCACTATTGCATCCAATAAATAAATAACTTCCAGGATTACATCTACTTGAGATATTACGAGAACAGCAATTGTAACTAAGTACAGGCGATCCGACTGTAACCATAATAACATTTAGTTATATCATTATGTACCAAGCCACTGCAAACCAAGTTCGCCTATTTAGAGCAGGTCAGATCCAAATCAAAGTCTGGATCCGATTCAATTTCCCTTTTAAAATGGTTGTGTCCACACCTGTGTCCTTCGACATATCCATATCTGTAGCAAGCATGTCACCGTGACAATATGGGTCAGTAACATGTTGCTGCAATGTTGGAGTACCCATGTCAGGTGCTGATACGTGCAATGCCCTATTCTGACATGTGTTGTACCATGTGATACTGTTAAAATGTGAGTTTTAGATTTAGATTAGTGTGAGCCCAAATTCAGAATTATAGACAGGTGTGGATCTTATGTTTGGATTTGGACAGATTGTTTGGGGACCCATTTGTGGTTTTCGGGTATTCTAGAGTCATCCCCAGTCCAATTTAGAAAATGTCTGAACCATCGAACTCGTGAATGGGTCAACAACAAACAAACAACAACTACAACAACTAAGCCTTTTACCATACTAGATGGGGTCGGCTACATGGGTCAGATCCCTATCGTGTGCCATGTTAGCAGTTAACTCACAATAAGCTAGATCATTCTTTATTGTTTCTTTCCAACACTTTTGTGGTCGTCCTCTACCTCTTTTAATACTTTCCAAATTTAGTTTTTCATACCTTCTTACTGATTCTTCTTTTCATCTTCTTTCTACATGTACAAACCATCTTAAACAATATTCACTCATTTTATCCTCTATTGGTGTCACTCATAATTTGTTTCTAATAACCTCATTATGTATATGGTCTTTTCTCGTATGACCACTCATCCATCTCAACATCTTCATTTCTGTCACATACATCTTTTGTACATGTTGATGATTAACTGCCCAACACTCAAAACCATAAAACATAACAGGCCAAATTGCTGCTCTATAATATTTACCTTTTAACTTTAATGGTATCTTCTTATCATAAAGAATACTTGATGCTCCTCTCCATTTTAACCAACCAACATTAATTCTATGCGTAACATCTCCATCAATTCTTCCATCACTCTGAACAATTGACCCTAGGTATTTAAAACTTTCCTTTTGGGGAATACAATGTGTGCCAATTTTAAATTCTATGTCTTCTGAAGTAACCAAATGATCAAACTTACATTCCATATATTCTGTTTGTGTTCTACTAAGTCAGAGGTCTTTGCTTTCTAATGTTTCTCTCCATAGTTCCAATTTTCTATTAACTTTTTCCTTAGACTCTTCTACTAACACAATGTCATCTGCAAATAACATACACCAAGGCTCTTCATCTTGAATATGTTTTGTTAACTCATCAATCACCATTATAAATAAGTATGGGCTTAAAGTTGATCCTTGATGTAACCCAATATTAACTTCAAAGAAGTCTGTCATTCCTTCATGAGTCCTCACACATGTTTTTGCACCATCATACATATCTCTTATAAGGTTTATGTATGTCAATGGGATACCTCTTTTTTCCAAGGTTGTCCAAAGAACCTCCCTCGGTACCCTATCGTAAGCTTTTTCTAGATCAATAAATAAATATCATGTTTTTGCACCATCGTACATGTCTCTTATAAGGTTTATGTATGTCAAGGGTTGTGACAGAAATGAATATGTTTTGTTCTTCTTTTGATCTTCTTTCTATATGTCCAAACCATCTTAAAAGATATTCTCTCATTTTATCCTCGATTGGTGTCACTCCTAATTTGTTTCTAATAACCTCATTATACATATGGTCTTTTCTTGTATGACCACTCATCCATCTCAACATCTTCATTTCTGTCACAAACAACTTTTGTACATGTTGATGATTAACTGCCCAATACTCACAACCATAAAATATGGCAGGTCTAATTGTTGCTCTATAATATACCTTTTACCTTTAATGGTATCTTCTTGTCACAAAGAATACCTAATGCTCCTCTCCATTTTAACCGACCAGCATTAATTCTATGAACATCTCCATCAATTCTTCCATCACTCTAAAAAATTGACCCTAGGTATTTAAAACTTTCCTTTTGGGGATGCAATGTGTGTCAATTTTAATTTCTATGTCCTCTGAGGTAACCAAATGATCAAACTTACATTACATATATTTTGTCTTTGTTCTACTAAGTCGGAAGCCTTGGCTTTATAATGTTTCTCTCCATGGTTCCAATTTTCTATTAACTTTTTCCTTAGACTCCTCCACTAACACAATATCATCTGTAAATAACATTCACCAAGGTACTTGATCTTGAATTTGTTTTGTTAACTCATCAATCACCATTATAAATAAGTATAGACTTAAAGTTGATCCTTGATGTAACCCAATATTAACTTTAAAAAAGTATGACATTCCTACGTGAATCCTCACACATGTTTTTGCACCATCGTACATATCTCTTATAAGGTTTATCTATGTCAAGGGGATACCTTTTTTTTCCAAGGTTCTCCAAAGAACCTCCCTCAGACCCTATCATAAGCTTTTTCTAAATCAATACTCATGTTTTTGCACCATCGTACATGTCTCTTATAAGGTTTATGTATATAAGGAGATACCTCTTTTTTCCAAGGTTCTAAAAAGAACCTACCTTGGTACCCTATCGTAAGCTTTTTCTAGATCAATAAATAAATATCATGTGAAGGTCTTTCTTTTTTGCTCTAAAATGTTCCATAAGAAGTCTCAAAAGGTGAATCGCATTAACAGTAGATCTGCCTAACATGAATCCAAATTGGTTCTTTGTTGTACTCGATATTTGTCTTAACCTACATTCAATAATTCTTTCCCACAATTTCATAGTATGGCTCATTAACTTGATACCCCGATAATTTGCACAATTTTGAATGTCTTCCTTGTTCTTATACATGGGTATAAGTGTACTCGCTCTCCATTCCTCAGACATCTTTTGGTTTCTCCATATTTCATTAAATAGTCTTATGAGCCAAGTGATTCCTATTTCTACTAGTATTTTCCAAACTTCTATAAGAATATTATATGGTCCTACCGATTTACCATCCTTAATATGTTTAGGAGCCTTTGACTTCATTCTTTTGAATACGTCGGTAGAAATCATGGTTTATATACTTTTCTGATTTTGCTAACTCTCCTAAGCTAATACTAACATCTTTATTTTCACTAAAAGCTTATAAAAATAGTTTTCCCATCTATTTCTTATATCATCATTTGCCACTAGAATTTTTTCATCATTGTCTTTGATGCATCTAACAGAATTAAGATCCATAGTTTTCTTATCTCTAGCCCTAGCTATCCTAAAAATATCTCTTTCACCCTTTTTTGAGTTGAGTTTTTTATATAAATCCTCCCAAATTTGAGCTTTTACTTTACTCATGGCCTTTTTCGCTTCCTTATTTGCTTTCTTATAAGCCTCTAAAGTTTCACTAGTTTTCTTAGCATAATGTAATTTGTAACATGCCCTCTTTGCCATTTTATTTTGCACTACTTCACTCCACCACCAAGCTTCTTTTTGTGCCGGTACACCTCCCTTAGATTCACCTGGACTAGAAGACAGTATAAAGATAACTTTTTAAGAAGAGTTAGATAAGGAGACCCAAAAGATAAGGTGACCCAAAGAAATCCACAAAAGAAGATGATTTGTTTAGGAGGAGACTTAAATGGACATGTCGGTAAAGAGGCATTAGGATATCAAGGTATTCATGAAAACTTTGGTTTTGGGGATATAAATGAGGAAGATAGTCAATTTTTTTGCTATGGCATTTGATCTCTTTATAGTCAATACAATCTTCAAAAAACGTGATGAATATTTAATTACTTATAAGAGTGGCTTATGACAAACACAAATTGATTATTTTATTTATAGAAAAAAATATAGAACGTGTTGTAAAGATTGCAAGGCAATTCCAAGAGAAAACTTAACCACTCAACATCAACTTTTAGTTATAGATTTACAAATAAAAAAATTGGACAAAGAAGAAAAGAGTGCATCGAGTTATTCGGACTAAATGGTGGAACCTCAAAAGCGAGAAAGAAGATATATTTAAACAGAAAGTCCTTCAAGGAGATGCTTAGAATTATGTTGGTACACCTTGTGATATGTGAAACAATATAGCTATACATATTAGGAAAGTGGAGCACAAATTATATTCAAAATCTCTGCTCCTAACACTAATTTCAACATCTTGATTCAGTCACCATATCATTGTATGTCTACTACGCTATCCTTTAAATCTTGATTTATGATAGTACGAATTCCGTTTCGACCCTTTTCCTTACCCGAGTATCATAATTTAAAACATATATCCTCAATCTCCTTTGCTTTTTCTCCAACCCACTTTGTCTCTTATAAACATAGAATATGAATCTTTCTCCAAATCATAGTATCTACCATCTCCATTAACTTACCGAACAATGTTCCGATATTCTAAGAACCAATACGAATCTTATTATCTAGTACTAACTTCCTTACCCCCTGCATCTGTCCATATTGAAAATGTAGAGATCCTCTTTGTAATTTATTCACTACATTCGGGTGGCAATGTAACGGCACTAACTTCTTTACCCACACCTATCCATGATGTGGGAACTCTCTCTGCAATTGACTCACTACATTCGGGCGAAAATGTAGTAGCTCTTGCTTACTTTTCATTGCATTTGGGCTCTACAACGCGTCGCTAAGAGGGGACACCCCACCGCAATGCTCATAATTTATGTAATCTATGTATAAAAATCTGACAAAGTTTTACGGTGACTGTCGGAAGCCTAACACAACCCTCCTCCTTTATTCGGGCTTGGGACCGTCCATGCAAGTCTATGAAGCTTAATTTCTTTCTAGGGTTTAGCTTTTGTTTAATATTGCTATCTCCCTCTATCCACTTGGTTTCATTCTTTTCAGAGTTATTTGTAATTAATGCAGGTACTTTATGTTTACAAGGTGCTGTTAAATACAAATATTTTTCTGTGATAGTTATTGGTAAATAAGCATTTAGGAATGATTGTCCTAAGATTACGTCTTTACCTTTAATTTCAAACACATATATTTCATTCACTTTTAGTATCCTGTCCCATATTTTAGTAATCTTGGAACTTAAGTTCGAGTAAATGTTTTTCTGTCTTATAATTAGCCATAGTATCTAACCATTTTATACCTAGAATAATATCTAATCTATGATCTAGTCTTTCTTTTTGTATTTCAAAGGTTACATTAAATACATGTTGATTGTATGATGATTGTATACTTACCTTAATGATTAAATTAAGGTGATTTTGGAGAGAAAAGTTGCATCTAAGTGTCTTTATAGTTAGTTTATGGCAGATGAACGCCACTAAGCTGGGTGCCTGGTGTGAGTAGCAAGTTCATGCCATGCATGTTTAGTTGTATATACATGTGTTTGTGTGTGTGATATAAATGTTATATATATGAGCGATATAAATGTTAGTTATGTGCATATATGATTTCGTTTTACTGAGTAAAGGTTTACACAAATATTCATATAGTCTGATTTGTGACTGTCATTGTGCTGAAGTTTGCATCTCCTTAGTACTATCTGGTTGGGACTTGTATATTCACCTATAATTATCATGCTTCACCACAGAATGCTCTCTTACCCTATTTTATTGTTGTTTATTGTTTATGTGTAATACATACAAATTTACTATTGATAGGAATAATCTTGTTAAGACCCTATGAATCAATTGAAACCTCAGATTCCTACTAAAACCATGATGATTCAATAAAGAACAAAGCAGTAATGATGATTAGAGTGAAAGAGTGAGACGTGTGTGTTTAGAGTAGGTTGTATAAATTTCTAATGAACTTAAGTTGTACCTTGTTTTATTATTATTCAAAATATAAACATTGATATATAAATTTATCTAGACTTTAATGAGGATTAGCCCTTGATTTGTAAAATAGTTCTCTGTTATTGAAAATTCTCTACATTGGACTGGTCAACCGACAGTTGACCGTGGGTTGGACTCCCGTACTCAGAGTATAATAGTTACTCTAAACATTTGCATATAATCAGTGGAAAGACAGAAATTTGAGAAAAAAGGGGTTGGCACTTGGATTATTCATGAACATACTTGTCCACTGAGCGATGGGTCAATAACTGCGCCAAAGATTAGGTTCGCTTTGGGATCAACAAGGTCATAAATCACTTCTGCGGCAGCATTTACCTGCATTTCCATAGAGAAAACATAATACAGGATCCATTTGTAGGAGATGGAACTAAAGATGAGACTTCATAACAACGAAAAACTCTACATCAAAACTCAGAATTCAGAAAATGTCTAATTGGTTTAAGAGAGTAAAACTTGCAACCCCAAGTATGAAAACGCCCAAACAGAAGTATATCTGACAAAGGGGACCATGGAAAGTGACTAAAAAGGAAAGGCCAAAGTCATATGATTCATTTTCTAGATACGCTTCTAGCCTAGTCCACTACCTGCTTGTGAGGCCATAAGTTGTCACATGATGTCAAAAGACAAGAATGATAAAACAAATGAATTTGTGAACTGTGAAACCATGGCAAGTTTCTTAGAGAAAGAACATGCTGCGGACTGCTGTCAGAACATCCCAATGATCAACAATTGTCACACAGCCGCACCAAACAGGTAAGATATCTAGGAGCTGTTACACAAAGTCTACATAAACCTGAACCACAAGACATAATGATATGCATCCTTTACAGCCACCACATTAAACATATCTGGAAATTTCCGATAACTGCTGAAACAAATTGACAGTCTCCACTATATGGCCCAAGAAATGCATCTAACTAATATACCAAAGAACTTCCAGCTAAGCAGTCTTCGAACAACAAGGGGAAGGGGGTGAATGGCATGCACACAGACACCCACATGGAGAGAGAGAGAGAGAGAGAGAGAGAGAGAGAGAGAGAGATGTACCTCGTACAAAGTAAGGTCATTTCCACCAGTTATATTCCATACGATCCCGGTGGCTCGTTCAATACCAATATCTAGCAAAGGTGACTGAATGGCATTCAGTGCAGCATCTCGTGCTCGGGTCTTGCCTAATAGAGGAATAGATACATCAATGCAAAAAATATCTAGAAACACCTTTGAAATATGTATAGCATATTTTCACCATGTAAATAGACACAAAAGAAACCTCACATACATTCAAGTGGTCACTGGATAAAAGGATTACATTGCGCTAAAATCTCTTCAAATATGGCTGGGTCTTGTCCCACTCCACACTGTGTACATTTTCTCTCTCCAAGTCAGAGAAAGGACGAAACTCTAGCCACTCCCTCTGCATTTCAGAGTTAAGAGCCTCGAGGGGCTTTCAGCAATAATAAACCTGCTCGATTTGCAAAGATTGATCTAATGACACCCTGAGACTCAATAATAGAGCCTGGATTTAGTTACTGAGTGCACACTCCTTGCACATGATACAACCCAGAACTGATATGAAACCCTAGAAATGTGTAATCGCTTATCTACAACCGTCCTAATGATTTCATGTATGAGTGTTGAGGTTTATTTCCCTTGCACACAATGAAATAGTGAACAGTCTAGGCTCTTAAATACTGCCAGGTTTTTGTTCGGGTCTGCCAACCCTTTCCCTCCTCTAGACACCTTGTCCTAATGTGCTAAGCAAACAAACAAATGGTGCAACAAGAGAATTGCATCATCTGTTGATTCACAACCTAGACTATAAACATTCTGTCAACTTGCTCTTCACAACACGCTCCCTTAAGTTGACTCCTGAAGACTTGTAATTTTCAACTATGAGAGTGCTTTCTAAAGGTCATTGACTGATGCTGATTTGGTGAAAATGTTTGCCAATTGATCCTCTGAGTGAACATAAACTAGATTGAAAATTACTTTGGAAATCTTTTCTCTGATAAAGTGACAGTCGATCTCAATGAGCTTTGTCCTTTCATGGAATACTGGATTATGTGCTATTTGCAGGGCAGCTTCACTGTCTGTAAAGAATGTAATCAAAGAGTTTTCTTTAAATCCAATTTCTTCTAGGAGTGAGATAATCCACTGTCCCTCACACATACCTAGAGCAATAGCTCGGTATTTTGCCTCTGCAGTGGATCGGGCTACCACAGACTTTTTCTTGCTTTTCCAGGATACAATATTTCCTCCTACACGTATTACATAGCCTGATGTTGACTTCCGATCAGTCTTCGAACCTGCCCAATCAGCATCGGAGTAAATTTCTATATCCAAAGTTGGGTGTGGAGTATATAGCAAGCCATACGTGATAGAGGATTTCAAATATCGAATAATATGGAAAACTGTATTCATATGATGTTTAGAAGGACTGTGCATCCACCTACTTGCATATCCAACTGCAAAGCTGATATCTGGTCTTGTGATCGTTACATATATCAGTTTTCCTACTAATCTCTGGTATTTTCCAACATCTTCATAGGGTTCTGCAAGCTCGAAATTATCACCCTTAGGGATTTCCATAGGAATGGAGCATATTCGGCAATCTTCCATTTTCGTTTCCTTGAGTAGGTCTAGGATATATTTCCTCTAGCTTAAGAATAATCCATTCTCTTTATGAATTACTTCTATTCCCAAAAAATAATGTAACCTTCCTAAATCTTTCAGATCAAATAATGTATGGAGCCTTTTCTTTAGATAGGTTATACCTTCAGCATCATCCCCTGCAATGATAATGTCATCTGCATATATCAGTAATATAATAGTCTTGTGATCTCGTCTAATGAAGAGTGTGTGATCACTGACACATTGCTTAAAACCCAGCTTCATGATTCTATCACTAAATTTTTCAAACCAGGCCCATGGAGATTGCTTTAACCCATAAAGTGATTTATTTAACTTACAAACATTGTTCTGCGTCTTTTCTATTGTATACCTGGGAGGTAAATCCATATAAATGTCTTCTAAAAGATCACCCTGAAGGAATGCATTCTTAACATCTAACTGCCATAATTGCCATCCTTTATTTACTGCCAAACTCAAAATAATCCGGATAGTGTTCATCTTTGCAATAGGAGCAAATGTTTCTGTATAGTCTATACCAAAAGACTGGTTGTACCCTTTAGCTACTAGTCTAACTTTATATCTTTCTATATTGCCATTAGCCTTATACTTTACAGAAAATACCCATTTACATCCCACTGTTTTCCGTCCTGCGGGCAGATCTGTTAGTTTCCACGTGTTATTCCTTACAAGGGCTGCAATTTCTTCTTTCATTGTTGTTTTCCACTCTTGATGTTGTCTTGCTTCTTTGTAGGTTTTTGGTATGAGAGTAGAATCTGCATTCATAATAAACACCTGATATTCTCTGCGATAATTAGTGTAAGATACCATTTTTTTCAAGGAATATTTCGCTGTTTTCCGTTTTTCTTTTCTGATAGCAATAGGTAAGTCATCCAACTCATCATTAGAATGTTGAGAGACTTCCTGAATCTGATGTGGAACTGATTCTGGGACGGAATTATGATCGGGAGTGATTGATAGCTGAGGAGCAACAACCTTCCTTTTCCCTCTGGTATACACTTGTATATTTTCTGCACGAGAAAATGGCATCTCTTCCTCTCCTTGATCATGTATACAATGTGCTTCTGCTGGTGGAAGTGGCATGACATAAGGCGTCTGCATAGATGAATAATCAACTTCTGATGAATCATAAAATGAAGTATCTTCATGAAAAGTGACATCCATTGTAACATATAGCTTTCTTCTTAGTGGATCATAGCATTTATAACCTTTTTGGGTAAACGAGTATCCCAGAAAAATACATTTAATCGCTCTAGCATCTAACTTATCCCTCAATCTACGATGAACATGTACAAAACAAGTACAACCAAACACCCTTGGGAGCAAATGAAATTATTTATGAGAGGGACACAATAAATGAAATGAAGTATCTCCATGGAGTACACTGCTGGGCATTCGATTTATCAGGAAGACTGCAGTTAAAACTGCTTCACCCCAATAGTATTTAGGAGCATTACATCCAATGAGAAGTGTCATTGCAACTTCTAATATATGTCTATTCTTTCTCTCTGCAACCCCATTCTGTTGAGGAGAATGGGCACATGAAGTCTGATGCAAGATTCCCTGTACTAGAAAGTATGAATTAAGGGATTGAGACATAAACTCACCCCCATTATCACTGTGGAAAACTCTTATCTCTGAAATTGAGTATGTACAAATTGACAGTATATTGGAAGAATATTTTTCACTTCATCTTTGGTTTTCATAAGATATATCATTGTGAATCTAGTGCAATCATCAATAAAGGAAACAAAATACTTATATCCATGCACAGATGTAAGGGCCCCAAATATCCGAATGAACAATCTCAAAAGGAATAACAGATTTGTCTTTACTTAAAGGAAAAGAAACACGATGATGCTTAGCCTTTTAGCAAGTCTCACAATTTAAATTCAAATTATTACAATCCTTAAATTTTGGCAGTAACAGTCTCAGCTTAGATAATGGTAAATGTCCCAATCTTTGATGTCATCGAGATATGTCCTCTTTCTGTTCCCTGGTGATCACAATTGATTGCAGTACTGCTCCTTTATGATCCTCGCAGAAATATAAGCCTCTTCTCACACTACCCTGTCGAAAGATCCTCCCCGTCTACATCTCCTTAAAGTAACACCCAACAGAATCAAATATTATACTACATTTTTTATCTCTAGTCATAGCAAACATAGATAATAAGTATACTGAGATATTTGGAACATGCAGGACATTCTTTAAGATACCAAATGAAGTAGTAATACTTCCTTTTCCAGCTATGGGAGTATAGGAACCATCTGCGAGTTTGATATTAATGTTGTCTTAAGACAATTCATAATTATCAAAAAATTCTCTTCGACTGACCATATGATCTGTCGCACCTGAATCAATAACCCAAAAACGTGAATAAGAAGAACCAATATTACCCTGAGTCAGGAAAGAAAAAGGATATGCCACCGTGGCCTGAGGATCACTGTGAGATGATGTAGACGCATATTGAGAATCAATTAGTCTGGCTTTAAGGAGTTTAATTTCTTTCTTTATATCTGCTAATGAGGTCGTACTATCATCATTCCTTGGTTTCTCTCTCTGATCACTGCTGAAGTAAGCCCTGTTGGATTGATTCTGATTCTGAAATTGAATAGGTACTCCAACTAATTTCCAACATATTTCCCTCGTATGGCGTGATTTTTCATAATGTGAACATATTAACTTATCCTTGTCTTCAGAAGTAGTTCCAGATCTGCCTCTGCCTCGTCCATAACCTCCTCTCCCCTTAAAAAAGTGAGAGTAGATGTACCTCTTCCTACGAATGTTGAAGTTTCTGATATATTCACTTTGGTTTCCTTTTCTAGTTGCTTTCTGTCATCTTCACGAAGTAGGAGAGAATATACTGTACTCAATGGTGAGAGTTCTTCTCTACTAAGAATATTGTTCTTAACAGCCTCATACTCATAAGAAATTTCCCATAGAAGATCAAATATTTTTCGCTCTTCAAATTCTTCATTGCGCTCAAGTGTGCAGCTCTAGCATTTGGTTTTGGAGTAGAATTGTAATTACTCCCACAGACCTCTGAGTTCTGCATAGTACTCACTGATAGTTCTTCCTCCCTGTCTGCACTTCCTAATCTTTTCTATAAGATCATACTTCTTTGTAATGTTTTTTCTCTGAGCATAAGCATCTTGTACTGCCAACCATATCTCTCTAGCTGTTTCCAAGAACATAAAGGTACTACCAATGGAAGGTGTCATAGACTGAATCAACCAAGCATTCACCAGTGCATTTTCTTTTCTCCATCTAGAATAAAGAGGATCTGTACTTGAAGGTTGAGTTACTTCATCCGTTATGTAATCCCAATGCCCCTGAGCCATAATTGCCAGTTCAATTGAACGAGCCCACTGGAGATAATTTTCTCCTCTAATTTTAGATTGGTTATCTGGAACCCTTCATTTTTATCTGTAGAATATTGTTCAATTGTATCACCCATCTTGGTTCTTTCCATGAATATTTCCAAGGTAATCCTTTTTTTTTTAATCACCTATAATTTAAATTAAATACACTTGAAACACGATCAAATCAGCTGTGTGTATGAAATACACCAAGGGACTGAAATACCCTAAGATGGTTACTTGTGCATAACCATCTTTTATATACTTTATAAAATCGTGAAATACGATATGAAGAAGAAACATAATACCGATGTAATCCACAAAATCACTAATAGAATTTGCATTTCACCGATTCCTTAATCTCAATATGAAATATGCAAATTACGGTATCTTCAATCCAATGGATAGAATCCCCTCCTTTTATGGATTCTTTTTATGATCATTAAAATAGAAGAAAACATTCAACCAAACAATCAAATAGGCTTACGATTTTGGTTGAATCCACTTAATCGGCATGAGAACACTTCATGATGACTGAAACTTCGTGATTAGGCTCTGATACCATGTTGATTTGACCCTCTAAAATATATTTTATTCATCAGAAAATAGAAGAATATAAGAGGAAATGAAGAAGGGTGCAGGTCGACACCCCTTGGCTGCTGCCACCTGCTGCCCACGTTTTTTCACACACCCTAACCCTAATGACAATATTTTAAATACTACTAATCTAACTTGAAAGACTAAAATATCCCTAATTAGTGACTAATAGGATTCGGGTCCCAATGGATCCATTGGGATCCAAACCGTACATAACTCACACTAATTACATAGAACTAAACATAAAGACATTACACGACACAACCTAGACTCTAAATATTCTGTCAACTTACTCTTCACAACATCATCATCATCTGGTCATTCTCCAGGAATGCCGTTCCAGCCCTCAAGAAAGATGAGTTTGCATAATGCCATAGCCCCGTGAGATTGGATGTAATCTCTAACATCCTTGATATAGCTATTCTTTTTTCTTCTTTCCACAAATCAAACTTTATGAGTTTGCAAATGCTATAGCCTTGTTGATATTCTACATAACAAATTTAACATGCTATTCATTTTTCAAATTTTAAAAAGTATTCTACCTGGTTTGGACTTTGAAAATATCCTGCTTATTCAACTTCTTTTCATATTTCTCAATGCTACCCAACTATAAAAGGATTTCCACTTATTGAACATATTTCAATGGCAGCAGATGGAGTAATTTGGCCTACAAAATGTATATGACAGAGAAGCACTAATAACAAGCCTGGTATGTATGTCTATGCTCGGTTCCCAGAATCTCTCTTCGGAGGCTCAGGAGGATGGCAGGCTTATTACCACCTTGTAGAAAACATGGAAGCAAGTTAAGATTTGTAGCAGAAGGGAACCAGTGCTCCAATCATTTTATAGTTGACAAACAAGGCCCCACAAAAATATAGCATGCCAAAGATTCAGCAAATCAGACCCATAGGAAAAGGATTCTTAGACCAAGAAGAGGACAGGGCCAGGACAACTTAACCCCAAGAAAGAGAAAAAAATCAAAGAATCTGACCACAGACAAACCAGTTAATCGAATATGATCTATCCATGAGAGCAAAGAATTACAACCATACTTAACTCCATGAGTATCAATGAGTTTGTATCACTAATCTTTGTAGGCCATGGAAATTAAAGAAAAAATTCAAATAGCAAGTCAATAAGCAGAAAGTTCGAGAGAAGCACATGTGACACGAACAGTTAAGAAGAAAAAGAGAAGTTCCAGATAACAAATTCACCTGTTGCAGTTCCTATCCCCATCAAAGATGAACCAGCGTTTGCTATGATAGCCCTTACATCAGCAAAATCAACATTAACCAGGCCCGGGATCTGTATATTGAGAAAGTTCACTAAATAAGAGCAATATTTAATTTTTAGTTATCGGCGTAACAAACAAGAAGAAAATCCAAATAATTTCTCTCTAGCATGCAGTACACTTTGATCTTTTTGCAACTCCACAAGAACATCATCATTTTTCATACTTTATGCAGCAATCTTCAGAATCCTATCATATTAGATATAAAAATTGACTGGACCAGATATTAACTTGGATATCGAAATTCACATCATGCATGAAAACGTCTTTAGTTCTGTGAAATGGAATAATTGGTAGAAAAGGAGTCAATGTGATTTAACAAGATAAGTATGTCGCCAATCATAAGTTCCATAAAGTCATCCAATGGTTCCAATGATGAGCCATGCACCTAGTGAGTGTATGTGGCATTTGTAAATTCCCCTTTACACTACCAAACCTCTACTTTCAATTTCTGTCTGCTCATGCTGGTTGCCAGTTCTTTCGATATGCATCCAGTTAGTTTTATTAGGGATCATGTCCTCAGCACTTTCTTCCAGATGCTGTTCTAGTTGAGACTGTTGGCTTTGAGAACGCTGGATATACAGCATGGTAGCAAGTTTTGAATGATCATAACAAAAGGATTGTTAACTGAACCTTCTCCCATTGGTCATCCTAATAGGGTTAATACTGGCAATCTACTTGCTTGAAAACCCAGAGGAAGTACGTGGGCTTGTCAAAGTACTAAATTAAGGCAAGGAGGCGTGCCCTCCAGTCTTCTGTAACTGGATTTCTTGGCTTCTCCTCTGTCTGAGCAGTAAATTTTATTTCATTCAAAAAGTTAAATGGGTGTGAAAATCCCACTAAATAGCACCAGAGTTGCAAAATCATGTGATGTTAATCAATCAAATGAAGAGTATATTTACTATTAGAAAAAAGGGATCCATATGGAAGAACAACAGAGATATCCTCACATCATAAGCAGTAGGGTAAAGATCATATATTCTACCTAGGATCACATGAGTTTCCCAGGATCAAAGACCATAGGGTTAAATAGGAAAAAGTGTTTCATATCTTAATACATTTTTCTTTTTAAGTTAGAGGTAAGGTAGGATGTTTAGATCTCAGACTTTTTCCTTCGTAAGATATGAAACACTCTACCTTACCTCTACCCTTCATTTCATTTGAACCTCTCAATTGAAACAGGTGCTTCTCCCATTTGAAACTGATAGGCTGTGTGGGACCTTGATATCCATACCAAATCAGAAATTAAGTTGGGAGGGGCGCCATCCTGATGGCTTTGCTTGAAAAGTTCAGATAGTAAAGATTTCTTCTCCCAAAACTCTGACTCTATCTATCTATCGCCCTTCATGTCTCTAGTTTTGCCATCTTTCTTCTTATCCCTCTCTTCTCCCGATATCATGAAGATCAAACTGAACAGACATCATCCTGACGTTGCTAAACAACTGGCTGAACCTACTAGAGCTATCCAAGTCTTCCTTCCCTTCATGGGAGGCACTACCTACAACCAAAAATTGCAAACTCTAGTGGGTTTACATTTGCAATACAGTAAGGTCAGCAACAGTCAGAAACCTCAGCCTAGTTGACCACAAATCCCCTATAATGGTTGTTCCTCAACATTATGAACTGACTTCTTCACCTGAACCAGTCTGTCGTTCAATTATGTCCTGACATTGAGGATTCCTGTGTTGCATGAGTATCTGTGAACCCAAAGGGATGGTTGCTAGCGAATCCATCTAGCCCATGCTCTATCTTCATGAGCATTTGACCCATCAAGACCCTTAGGCCAACGAGCAATGCAAAAGCAGATCGTAAACAGAAAGGGTCATCTAAGCATTGAGTTGGACATCAGCTTGACAGACTTCTCAGGGCTAAACAAGTCAGAAGATTTCCCATACCGCTTACTAGCATTGATCAAAACCACCTAGGATACCAATTGCGAGACCAAGGCCTTCAAGGTTTCCAGCATCCATAAATGTCAACCAAGAGAAAACCTATCTTGAACGTATTGTCCTAAGCAGCTTCCATGAGCGAGAAAACTTTGGTTCAGGGTTTGCGCATATATCTAGCCTGTTGGAGTGACAAGAAACATAGTTAAATGGCAATGATACTATAAAGGGTGGATATTTGACGAGAATGGGAACACTTTTATTGGGCAATTACTAGCGGCCTGAGTGATTCAACTTCAAAAGCAATAATTATGGCCGGAAGCACCCTTACAAGCTGCTGTTAGCAGTATCAACCGGCTTTTGAACCCAGGTGGATGTGTGCATAGGGCTCATGCCTGTAACCGACCAACTCATGTTTCTCTACATGAGGTCCATATCTATAATGTCAAAGTTGTCCCTATGACTGAGCTGCTATTATTAGTGTATAGGTTCCTCATTCCTGCTAACCACCAGGATCCCATGTTCTCTAGACCAACGAGCAGCACAGTAACTGGAATTGCTTGATTACCATAAGGTTTCTCTGAATTTTACCATCCCTCTCCCAAATTTTTTATCTAATCCCAATCACCTAGCAGTTCATGGGTGAACATATTGCATTGGACTCTGTTTTCCGATTCCACAGCTGTTGTCTCCTTGTACTTTGCTCCTAGGTTAAGTTGATATTTGCAAATATCTAGTCAAACCCAAAAAGCAACAACTGATAGCCACATTTTTACCTTTCTGAATGGTACTAAGAAGGAAACCATTTAGTTCTGCAAGGTACAGACGAGAGAATTATTTAGGGGTCTGAATGTCTGTGTCATCTTCCCTAATCCTTCCAAATGATGCAAGTTTTCCTGCATGCAATAGCCTGTTCAGCATTTTATCAAACACTTCATAATCCTTTAAAAGCTTTAGCATTTATGTAATGTGCATGTGATACCCCATCCAACCAGATTTGTCAGAATATCATGAATCAAAAACATAGTCCAGGTTTCCCCATTAAACTTTCTACTTAGTGCTGCCGACCCGGGAAAAAAGTGTGAACTTATCCTTCCAAGTTATGTGTCTATTTTCTAGTCAAGACTTGAGTATTGTGATGTCTGAACCTAACCATGAAAGGGATGATCCAATATTCTCTTCCTGTGTCCTATAACCACACGTACAGATCATTGAGCTTACTGCTATAGCTCAAAATTTTTGCCCAAATGCATTGGTTTGATGTAGGTAATGAGCAAGGAATTTGATGGTTAGTGTTGCCACTGCCGCATCAATGAAAAATAATGCAAGTCTTGTGATCTCTAAGTAATCAAGAAAGAGTTCACCATTGAATCCTCTGATGTGGTCAACTGTGATGCATGTGCTTGAATCCTCATAAAACCTCATCATTTCAGACATCTTTCGCTTATAGTTTTCAACAATTATGCACAGCATTGCTTCAATGCATCCCAAGCAAATATATCCATGGTCATCAAAATCAAACTTCTCTAATACCAATTTGACACAATTTCATTCTTGATCCGATTGTTCAACTGTAGGAAAAAGTACAAGAAGGTGGTGAAGTGAGGAAGATGATAAATGAAGAAACAAAAGATGTCACACTTCAATGGTGTTAAACCTCCAAAAGTCAAAGAACTTTTCATAAGTTTCCAATCTGGTGGGGAGATAAACTGCATTCCCTATGTAAACTAATCTAACCAGATCAAGATACTACTGAACCATTTATTGACTCTAGTTACAACGTTACCTACAAATGCCTGTATCACATAAAGTTGCAACCCGATCTATTATTGAGTGTTAACTGTTATGTTAGACTACCAGGATGGAATCCTATGAGTAAAACCATGACAGGTTCGCTAGATGTTCACATAAAAGACTCACACAAATGTGCTGGAGAAACATCTATAATGGTTACTATATGCCTACAAAGACAAAAGGTTGGGAGTATTTATCTTTCTCCCTTTTCTTTTCAAAAAGAAGTCAGCTGATCACAGAAAATAGTTGAGCTGGAAAAAGGAAACATTAGTAACTTCCGTTAACTAGCATCAATTGACAAAAGCACTAGCATCAACCACAACACTGTGTTCCCTGAAATACCTAATATGAAGTCTCTGAAATGTTTGAAAATTTTCCATGCAATTTTGTAGAGCAGGAAGACAGAAACATTCTTAATTACCATTACTAGCACCCATTCACAAAATCACTAGCAACTACTCAAACACCTTATTCATGCAATAAGTTATGGGAAAAAACTATGCAACTAAATGAGAAATAATTCCACACAATTTTCAGCTACTACATACAGTGATTATATCAGAAATACCACGGATGCCTTGCCGTAGTATGTCATCAGCCAAGTTAAATGCTTCTGTCACAGGAGTAGATGGAGACACAGCTGTCAGCAACTTATCATTTGGTATGACGATCAGTGTGTCAACATTCTCTCTCAGAGCAGCAATTCCTTCCTGTGCTTGAACTGCTCTCCTTCTACCCTCAAAGGAAAATGGTGTAGTAACAATTCCCACGGTCAGGATACCCATTGATTTTGCAATTCCTGCAATTACAGGGGCACCACCAGTCCCAGTTCCACCACCCATTCCAGCCTGCATATTATGAAACCTGAAAAGTTCTAAGAAATGTCCTCAGAGAGTTTTTACAGCATGAAAAGAACATGTATAACTGTGCGTTGTCATCAGAAGATTCAGAACAAAAATTTTGTGCTAGAAATCTTACAAAGTCATACAATTGGAGGAAAGAGAAAACAAACAGAAGCATGCAAAACAAAGGAAACAAAAGAAACAAAACAGCATATGGAACACCCAGACTTTGAATGGTTGTTGAATGTTCAGACTCACAGGTCTCTGAAAACAAGTACCTTTTATATAAGAAAAGTAGGATTAGGCCAATCCTACTGAATGCACACCCTTGTGTCCAACTCCTAAGCTTTTGTCAGAAAGCCATTCCCTAGTCAGTGCGCTATGTCTTTTTGAAGTGGGTTTCAAAACAAGTTGCACAAGAAAGTTTTGCAACTAAATCTAAAAAATTCCGTACTCCAGCATCAGGAGGACTATATACTTTTAAAAGTCAGTGAACTATACATGATAGGCAGAAGACAATGGTCCCATGAAGAATGCAGGATGTTCAGGCTTCAATGGAGCATCTCAGCATGCTGTGCTAAATGAAACTCCAGCTCAATAGAAGAATTCAGACCTCAAAGAACAAATTAAGGATGCAGCAAAAAAACAAGTTGCATCTTTTTCTTTTTTGAAAAAACTGTTGAATAACCAGCAACACAAACAAGCTGTGCAGTTTAATCAAATGGAGAAGAGTTTTCAGAGTGAACAAGGCATCAACAGTCTTTATTTAACAAAAAGGTGTCTGATTACACAAAAAAACTAATTGCCCCTCATAAGTGGCACCTATTTAACAATACCTTTAAAAACAAAATTAAAATAAAGTTGGGTTAACTCAATACATGGCCCATGGACTCTAACACTCCCCCTCAAGTTGGGATGAAGATATTTTGAGTCCCTTAACTTGTTAAGGAAGTTTTTCAAATATTCCTTTCCCTAAAGCTTTGGTTAAGAAATCAACACATTGTTCTTGTGATCATACATATTTCATCTAAATCATTCCATCCTTTACTGCATCTCTTATAAAATAATAATCTATTTCAATATGCTTAGTTCTCTCATGATATGTTGGATTTCTCGCTTTTTGAATGATGCCTGATTATCACAATAGAATAGGATTGACTCGTCCGTGTGAGTGCCATGCTACCGTAATAGAAATTTTAACCAGATTGCCTCATAGATTCCAAGAGTCGTCGCTCTGTACTCTAATTCTACGGATGACCTTGCCACCACATTTTGTTTTTTATTTTTCTATGAGACAATGTTGCCTTCCACCATTGTTAGATATCGTGAGGTTGACCGTCTATCATCAATAGAGCCTGCCCAATCTGCACCTCCACATTGAGGTAATCATGAGTTGTATATAATAATCCATTTTCCGAAGTTTATTTCAAATATCTCAATATTTATCTCGTAACATTTATATGAGATATGGTAGATCAGTACATTGCCGCCCGAATGTAGTGAATAATTTTCAGAGAGGGTCTCTTCATTTTGAATATGGACGAATGTGAGGAGTAAGGAAGCTAGTCCTAGATAATAAGATTCATATTGGTTCTTGGAATATTGGAACATTATCCGGTAAGCTAATGGAGGTGGTAGATAATATGATTCGGAGAAAGATTCATATTCTATGTTTACAAGAGACAAAATGGGTTGGAGAAAAAGCAAAGAAGATAGAGGATATAGGTTTTAAATTATGGTACTCAGGTAAAGAAAAGGCTCGAAACGGAGTTGATATTATCATAAATAAAGATTTAAAGGATAGTATAGTAGACATACAACGATATGGTGACCGAATCATGACGTTGAAATTAGTGTTAGGAGCAGAGGTTTTGAATATAGTTTGTACTTACGCATAGTAGGACTAGAAGATAATATAAAGACAATTTTTCCGAAGAGTTAGATAAAGTGATTCAAAAGATTCCACAAAGGGAGATGATTTGTATAGGAGGAGACTTAAATGGACATATCGGTAAAGAGGCATTAGGATATCAAGATATTCATGGAAACTTTGGTTTTGGGGATATAAATGAGGAAGGTAGGGAGATTTTAAATTTTGCTATGGCATTTGATCTCTTTATAGTCAATAAAATCTTCAAAAAACGAGATGAACATTTAATTACTTATAAGAGTGGCTTATCACAAACACAAATTGATTACTTTATTTGTAGAAAAAATGATAGAGCGTGTTGTAAAGATTGTAAGGTAATTCCAGGAGAAAGCCTAACCACCCAACATCGACTTTTAGTTATGGATTTACAAATAAGAAAATGGACAAAGAAGAAAAGAGTGCATCGAGCTATTCGGACTAAATGGTGGAACCTCAAAAGCCAGAAAGAAGATATATTTAAACAAAACGTCCTTCAAGGACATGTTTGGAATTATGTTGGTACACCTTGTGATACGTGGAACAATATGGTTATACATATTAGGAAAGTGGCGAAAGATATGTTAGGTGTATCTAAGAGAGGTGTACTGGCACAAAAAGAAGCTTGGAGGTGGAGTGAAGTAGTGCAAAATAAAATCAAGGCAAAGAGGGCATGTTACAAATTACATTATGCTAAGAAAACTAGTGAAACTTTAGAGGCTTATAAGAAAGCAAATAAGAAAGCGAAAAAGGCCGTTAGTGAAGCAAAAGCTAAAATTCGGGAGAATTTATATAAAAAACTCAACTCAAAAGAGGGTGAAAGAGATATTTTTAGGATAGCTAGGGCTAGAGATAAGAAAACTAAGGATCTTAATTTTGTTAGATGCATCAAAGACGATGATGAAAAAATTCTAGTGGCAAAATGATTATATAAGAAATAGATGAAAAAACTATTTTTATAAGCTTTTAGTGAAAATAAAGATGTTAGTATTAGCTTAGGAGAGTTAGAAAAATCAAAAAAGTATATAAACCATGATTTGTACCGACGTATTCAAAAGAATGAAGTCAAAGGCTCTTAAACATATGAAGGGTGGTAAATCGGTAGGACCATATAATATTCCTATAGAAGTTTGAAAAATACTAGGAGAAATAGGAATCACTTGGCTCACAAGACTATTTAATGAAATATGGAGAAACCAAAAGATGTCTGAGGAATGGAGAGCGAGTACACTTATATCCATGTATAAGAACAAGGAAGACATTCAGAATTGTGCTAATTATCAGGGTATCAAGTTAATGAGCCATACTATGAAATTGTGGGACAGAATTATTGAACGTAGGTTAAGACAAATATCGAGTACAACAAAGAACCAATTTGTATTCATGTTAGAAAGATCTACTGTTGAAGCGATTTACCTTTTGAGACTTCTTATGGAACATTTTAGAGCAAAAAAGAAAGACCTTCACATGATATTTATTTATTGACCTAGAAAAAGCTTACGATAGGGTACCAAGGGAGGTTCTTTTGAGAACCTTGAAAAAAAAGGTATCTCCTTATATACATAAACCTTATAAGAGATATGTACGATGGTGTAAAAACATGTGTGAGGACTCATGAAGGAATGACAAACTTCTTTGAAGTTAATATTGAGTTACATCAAGGATCAACTTTAAGCCCATACTTATTTATAATGGTGATTGATGAATTAACAAAACATATTCAAGATGAAGTGCCTTGGTGTATGTTATTTGCAGTTGACATTGTGTTAGTAGAAGAGTCTAAGGAAAAAGTTAATAGAAAATTGGAACTATGGAGAGAAACATTAGAAAGCAAAGACCTCTGACTTAGTAGAACACAGACAGAATATATGGAATGTAAGTTTGATCATTTGGTTACTTCAGAAGACATAGAAATTAAAATTGACACACATTGCATCTCCCAAAAGGAAAGTTTTAAATACCTAGGGTTAATTTTTCAGAGTGATGGAAGAATTGATGGAGATGTTACGCATAGAATTAATGTTGGTTGGTTAAAATGGAGAGGAGCATCAGGTATTCTTTGTGATAAGAAGATACCATTAAAGTTAAAAGGTAAATATTATAGAGCAGCAATTAGGCCTGCCATGTTTTATGGTTTTGAGTGTTGGGCAGTTAATCATCTAACAAGTACAAAAGATGTCTGTGACAGAAATGAAGATGTTGAGATGGATGAGTGGTCATACGAGAAAAGACCGTATACATAATGAGGTTATTAGAAACAAATTAGGAGTGGCACCAATAGAGGATAAAATGAGAGAATATTGTTTAAGATGGTTTGTACATATAGAAAGAAGATCAAAAGAAGAACCTTTAAGAAGGTATGAAAAACTAAATTTGGAAAGTATTAAAAGAGGTAGAGGACGACCACAAAAGTGTTAAAGAAACAATAAAGAATGATCTAGCTTATTGTGAGTTAACTGCTAACATGGCACACGATAGGGATCTGTGGAAACAAATAATCCATGTAGCCGACCCCGTCTAGTATGGGAAAAGGCTTAGTTGTTATTGTTATTGTATGGTAGGACAGTATATAAATCGACTTACCATACTTACAATATAAGAAATATTTGGGTGTATAATTATAAGATATATAAGTATTCCCACTAGCCTTTGATACTCTCCATGTTATGTAATTGTTCATTGGTCTTAGAACTCAATTTCAAATTACTATCCATAGGAACAATTGCAGGCTTACACTCTAACATGTTAGTGTGATTCAGTAAATCTAGAGTATACTTCCTTTGAGTTAATAATTTACTCCTTGAACTCCTGAATACTTTAATTCCCAAGAAATAATAGAGGACAAAGATCCTTCGTATCAAACAGGTTTAGTAATTGATTCTTGAACTCCTTGATTTCATTATCATTATCTCCAATTATAATGATATCATCGACATATACTACTAAAACACAAGTATCATTAACTTTCTTTACAAAAATAGTATGATCACTTACATTTCTTGTAAACCCAAGGATCATAACACTATCACAGAAGACTTTCTTATAAACAAGAATATGTCAGTACAACAAGTAGTAAAACCATGCAATGTCATGAATTCTATCATTTTATCAAACCAAGCCTTAGGAGCTTGTTTGAGACCATACAAAGCTCTTTTAAGTCGCAAAACTTGGTTTCTAGTTATGTTAAGACTAGGAGGAGGTTTCATATATACTTCTTCCTTCAACCAACCATTTAAAAAATAATTCTTAACATCTAATTGATAGATATTCCAACCTTAATTGCATAAATAACTATAAGTGTTCTAATAGTTGTCATTCTGGTCAAAGGATCAAAGTTATCCTCATAATCAATCTCATATTCAACTAATCTAGCTAAAATAATGGTCTAATGTACCATCACTATTAGTTTTAATTTTGTAGACGCACCTACAATCTACCGTCTTTTTGTTTTGTGGTTTGGAAATAAAATCCCAAGTTTGGGCTTTATATAAGGCATTTAATTCTTCATTAATAGCATGAATCTAGTTTTGTGATAATTGAGTTTTCTTAAAGGTTCTTGATTCCTTTATAGATGAAATATTGGTTACTAGAGCTTTATGCCTTGGTGAAAAGTTATCATAGGAAACGAACCGTTCAAGAGGTCTAGCGTCACGATGGGACCTTCTAGGTATAGATGGAGTAACAATATGAGTTCTCCTAGTGTAATATTGATCAAAAGGAGTAACATAATGTCTTGAAACCATATGTTCATCAATATGATTTTTTGCGTATATCACATCTTCTCCTAGAATATCATTCAAAAAGGAATAAGAAGAATCATCAATAGAACGAACATCATTCATGCCCTTAAATACATATTTATTTTCAAAAAATTTGACATCTCTAGACATATAAAGCTTGTCATTTTTATAATCATAACACTTATATCCTTTTTTATTTATTTCATACCCTAAAAATACACATTCTATGACACGAGAATATAGTTTATCATCTTTGTTAGTATAAACAAAACATTTATATCCAAAAATATACAGTCTAGAATAGTGAGGCGAAATTTTAAAAAACTTTTCTACAAGAGACATGTCTTAGAACATTTAAAACTAAAGATAACATTTGATTAATTAAGTAGACAGTAGTCATAATAGCTTCTGCCCAAAAATTCTTATAAATACCACTAGACAATTAAGTACACAGCAATCATAATAGCTTCTGCCCAAAAATTCTTATGAATACCACTAGATAATTAAGTACACAACAACAGTGTTATCCGTATCGCACCGTATTGTACGATATGATGCGATATGTATCGTATCGTGGGAAGCCACGATATGATACGGTAACCTTTATCGTAAGATACAGGTTATCGTACCGTATCGTACGATATGGCTCGTATCGTACGTATGATACGCCAAAAAAAAAGTCAAATTTTTTTTAAAAAGTTTTTAAATTTTTTTTTTGCAGGTTTTTGGCCTCTCTTTGCCTCTCTTCACTTCTCTATGTTTGTAATTTAGGTTTATAATTTTATTTATTGAATAAGAATAATTTATGAACAAATAAAAATTATGACAAAATCATTTTCCTTTCTGTTGCCAACTTTTAGGTATATTTTTGCTAGCAGTTTCTAATTTCATGAGATCGCAAACAATTAAAAACATTTGGTTGTCTCGGTTACTTCACTACTTTAGGGTTCACCTTACATGACTTCCATTGAGTTGAACATGATCAACGTGTGTGAGGCTTAACTCAGTCTGTGAAGTGAGAAATGAAGCTCAAGCATTAGTTAAAATGCTAGTCTCTAGTAAGAGAAAAAGGGATATCATCAAGTAATAATATCACATCATTGAGAAATTGAGCTCATTGTTTTGCTCACATATTAAAATTAGCAAATATGACAACTACATGTACAAAGAAAGCAGTTTGTTAATTTTGATATATTAGATAGTGGATTATGGAAGATAACGAAGAAAATGCACTCCTAACCGAAGAAGACATTGAATGAATTAATTTGAAGTGCAACAACATCACAAAGGAGATGAAGATTTTCATTTTAAAGCAGAAGCCAGAAGGTGATGAGAAGCTTTGAATCTTTATCAAGATGAAGATTATTTAGTTAATGATCCTGATACAAATTTAAATATGTAAAATGTAAATTATTTCATTTTTTGCATCAAAATATGTAATTTTGGATGCAATTGTTCAATGTTAAATGTTCAATCTGTGCTAAACTTTGCATTATATGAATTTAAAGCAATTATCAGATTTTTCCAGATTTTTTTTTAAAATTTTACTAATTTTCTTGATTTTTTAAATAATTTTTATATTATTTTAATATTAAAGTACGGTATGATACGCCCGTATCGTGGAGCCCAGCGATACGCGATACGATATGCGTCAGACAACACTGTTTAGAACAATTGCATGATCAGGTAGACCTTGCAGTGAGAAGATGGTTTTATGATGCATGCATTCCATTTAATGCAGCAAATAGTTTTCATTTTCAAGCAATGACAGATGCAATTGCTAGCATTGGTCCAGGATACAGGATGTCCTCTTATCAGAAGTTGAGAGGGAAGATATTAGATCAGACCGTCATTGAAGTGCAGCAATATTGTTCGACTTTGAGACAGTCGTGGAAGGAAACGGGATGCACTATCATGGCAGATGGATGGACCGATAGGCGAGGAAGGACATTGCTAAACTTTCTTATATATTGTCCTAAAGGACTCATGTTTTTGAGATCTCTAGATATGTCAGAGGAGAGACACACTGCAGAGATCCTACGACAGGAATTTGATAAGGTTATACAGGAGGTTGGGCTAGAGAATGTAGTCCAATTGATTACAGATAATGCAGCTAACTACAAAGCAGTTGGGAAGGAGTTAACTGATATTTATGAGACTTTCTACTAGACACCATGTGCAGCCCATTGTTTAGATCTCATCCTCGAGGACATTAGTAAGATGGATGAAATAAAGACAGTATCTGAGTGTTGCCAAGATGTTACAAAATTCATTTACAACCATGCATTTGTTTTGTTTATGATGAGGAGATATACAGAAGGTGTAGAGCTTCTTCACACAGTTGCAACTCGGTTCACAACAAACTTCTTATCTGTACAGAGTATTATAAGATAGAAGCAAGCTTTGAAGAGAATGTTCTACTCATATGAGTGACAACAATTTGCAGAGTTGCCTCAAAACAAAAGAAATAGAAAGTTAAATGAGATTGCAGAAACAGTTTTTAGAAGTTCATTTTGGAATGCATGTGTCAGATTATTGAAAATTACTTGTCCTTTAGTGAAAGTTTTGAGATTGGCTGACAACGAGGAGAAACCATCTATGGGCTACCTTTATGAAGCCATGGACAGGGCAAAAGAAGCCATCATAAATAACTTTAATAGAAAAAAGAGAGATTATGTACCCGTGTGAAAAATAATTGATAGTAGATGGAATAAACAATTGCATCAGCCTATTATGCAGCAACCTACTATCTAAACCCATCATTCAGGTACTCAGCAACCTTCAAAAGGGACGATGAGGTTAATCGAGGAATCATTGAATGTATCGACAGATTAGTCCCTGATGAGAGCATAGCAGATGCGACACATCGAGAGATGGAGATATATGATAATGCTCTTCACTTGATGGGTTTGCCTGTTGCAATTCGCAACCGCACTATGATGTGTCAAGGTAAATTATTTATTTTTATATTTAAGTTTCATCTTACTTTATTGTGGATTATGTCTCTAATGTTTGTCTTTTTCTACAGATGTTTGGTGGAACAGGTTTGGAACTGATTGTCCAAACCTTAGAGATTTTGGAGTGAGAGTCTTAAGCCAAACCTATAGTGCAACAGGTTGTGAAAGAAATTAGAGTGTTTTTGAACACATCCATACAAAGAAGTGCAACAGGTTGGAACACAAAAGACTAAATGATTTAGTTTATATTCATTGTAACATGCGCCTTCGTGAAAGGTAATGTTGTATTACTTTCAAATTTTCAATTCAATATTGTTTAACTTCAGTCTTTAATTGTTAATATTATTTACTAATTATTTATCTTTGTTTGTCATAGGCAATTAAAAAAAGTAAATAGAGAAGAAAATCAGTTCGATCCAATAAGTTTGGATAATTTTGATATATTAGAAGATTGGGTTATGGAAGACACTGAAGAAAATGTCCTCCTAACTAAAGAAGACGTTGCTTGGATTAATTTGGAAGCAGCGCAACAACAACATCAAAGAGATGAAAAATTTGATTTCTAAGAAGAAGGTGCTGGTGATGATGAGGATGAGGATCTACAACAAGGAGAAGATGAAGATTATTTAGTTAATGATACTGATTACAATTTGTAAAATGTAACTGTGTCTGTAATCTGTATTTCATTTTTTGGATTCAAAATATGTAAATTTGGATGCAATTGTGGAATGTTGAATGCTCAATATGTACTAAACTTACAATATATGAATTTAAAGCAATTACCAGATTTTTTTCTGAATTTTTCCTATTTTTTTCGGATTTTACTAATTTTTACTGATTTTTAATTAATTTTTTATTATTTTAATATTAAAGTACTATACGATATGCCCGTATCGTGGAGCCCTGCGATACACGATACGATACGCGTCGGACAACACTGGTTACAACACAACTCTTATCCGAAATTTAAGATATAGAAAACAAGTTTAAATTTAATTTTGGAACAACACTAATCTTCAAAAAATTTAAAGTTTTTGTTTTACAAATCACCAATTTTATCAATATTTAATTTTGTTTCATCCGCAGTATAAACACATGATAAGCGTTTTCTAGCACATGAGTTTAAAATTTTTTCATTACAAGTTATATGAAATGAAGCACCAGAATCAAGAATCCAAGAGGTTGGATCTTCAATTTCATTAGTTCAAGAAGAGCAAACCACACCGACCGTTTTTTTCCTTCATTTGAGCTTCGAGTTTCATCACTTTTTCTTAGTACAAGAATAAAGGATGAAGCTTGTTCTTCTACCAAGTCTACCTCTTTTTTCAATTTAGGGCAATTTGGCCTTATGTGACCGGTCTTTCTATGATAGTTGCAAATGACCTCTTTTCTTTCTTCACTTCATCATTTGTTTTTTTATGAGGATGATAAGCCTGTTAATTGTAATAGATACATGGACCATTAGGGCCCGTGTTTGAGATAGGATTGGCTCAGGCCACTATGGCCTGGAGCCAGTTAACTAGCCGTTGGAGGCAGCCGGCTAGGCTGCTGTGTTATGCTGGGCACAACAACCAGCCTTCAAGGCCTCTTCTTCACCTCTCTCATTTTGTATTTCTTCCCCTATAAATACTCCATTCTCTCATCAATAATATAATGTTTTCTTTCACAGCTTTTCTTCCCCTATCAGTCATGAAACTATGATAGCATTCTCTTTTTTCCATTTTGGATATATCATATATGAAGAGTGGGGTTAGAAAATTTTTCCAATGATGAATTCTCATTTTCCCCTAGCAATAAGGCAAATTCAATCGGCCTAGACTAGGCTTTATAATCCTTTTCATCAAACTTGACAGTAGTAATACGTGTTGCATCTATCTTATTATTATTATTAGAAAATAATCACATCCATTAACAATAAAATGACTTACAAAGCTTGGCAGATTGGAGGTTTCCCCAAAGGTACAGGTTTCGGCTGCTCCCTGCTGCCGTCCAGCAACCCTAATACAAAATGACTTAACCCTAATGACTGCTACTTATACTCTTTTTTAACTTGAATTCCTAAACTACTCCTAATAGACATAACCCATAAAATACACTTAAATAACACGTGAAATACACTTAAATGACTCCTAACATTACTATTTAACATTCTTTAACACTCTCCCTCAAGTAGGGTATTTATAACACCCAACTTGGATAGTATCTCTCCTTTAATTGTCTGCTGATAATAGCTTTAGTTAAGAAGTCAGCCCTCTGTTTGGTAGATTGAACATACTCCAGCTTGAATTCTCGATTAGATATCTTCTCTCTGATGAAGTGAGAGTCAATTTCTATATGCTTGGTTCTTTCATGATACACAGGATTAGAAGCTATCTGAATCGTTGCACTGCTGTCACAGTATAGTGGTATAGACTACAACAACAACAACTAAGCCTTTTCTCATACTAGACGGGGTCGGCTAAGCCCATTTTCCTTCACATATGGCTTGTGCTATAGCCCTGTATTCTACTTCTGTTATAGATTTGTCAACCACTGTCTGTTTTTTACTCTTTCAAGATACAATATTACCACCAAGTAAAGTCACATAACCTATAGTTGATTTTCGGTCATCACATGAATCAGCCCAGTCTATATCAAAATAAAGTTTAATGTGCAAATTTGATGATTTTGAATAAAGTAAACCCATTCCTGAAGTTGATTTGAGATATCGAAGAATTCTATACACTGCATTCATATGATTCTTGGTAGGAGAATGCATATATCTGCTCACAATACCAACTGCATAAGTAATATCTGAATAAGTAATAATCAAATATATGAGCTTGCCAACCAACTTGTGATATTTGTGAATGTCTTTGAACTCTTCACTATCACCACTAAACAATTTCTGATTTACTTCCATAGGAATGTCACTAAGTTTACATTTTATCATATGTGTTTCTTCAAGAAGATCTATTAAGTATTTTTGCTGAGTTAGGAAGATACCTCAGTTAGAATAGAGAACTTCTATGCCCAAAAAATAGTAAAGTTGACCCAAATTTTTAAGATCAAATAATTTGTAAAGATTCATTTTTAACTTGAATATTTCTTCAAGATCATCTCTTGTGATAATTATGTCATCAACATAAACAACAAGAATAGATATTTTGGTTCATTTCTTGAAGAAAATTGTATGATCATTGAGGCTCCTGTTGTATCCCAGACTACAAACTGTCTTGCTGAATTTATCAAACCAAGCTCTTGGAAACTGCTTCAGCCCATAAATTACTTTATTTAGTTTGCACACTTTATTAGCAGACATTTTTATATTCATTCCTCAAGGCAGTTCCATGTAGACCTCTTCATTTAAGTCTTATTGTAAGAAAGACTTTTTATCATCAAGTTGCCGTAGATCCCATCCCAAATTTACTGTCATACTGAGAAGTATTCTTATTTACGTGAGTTTAGCTACAGGTGCAAAAGTTTCTATATAATCAATGCCATATGACTGATTATATCTTTTAGCAACCAATCTTGCTTTATATCTCTCCACGGTTCCATCTGCCTTATATTTAATAGTAAATACCCACTTACATCCTACAATATTCCTATTAGGAGGTACCTGTGTGATGGTTCATGTATTGTTTTTTACAAGGGCATTCAATTCATCTTCAATTGTAGCTTTCCATAAAGGGCACTTAATTGCTTCTTTAAACTTCGAAGGAATCTTATGTTTCTCAGCATTCATAACAAAGTTCTAATAATTTTGAGAGGTATTGGCATATGAGACATAATATGAAATTGGATAACGTGTACATGTACGCTTACCTTTGCGAATGGCAATAGGAAGTTCGAGATCTTCT
This sequence comes from Brasenia schreberi, assembly GCA_036023115.1. Taxonomy (NCBI): domain Eukaryota; kingdom Viridiplantae; phylum Streptophyta; class Magnoliopsida; order Nymphaeales; family Cabombaceae; genus Brasenia; species Brasenia schreberi. The sequence continues at coordinate 2,379,202 of JAYKKT010000092.1, read as the reverse complement.
GTCACTTCCACTTGAGGATCTGAGTCAGGAAAAATATCCTTGGTGCTTGTATAAGGGGCTGGTTCTTCTTTAGTGTAGATAATGTTTCTTAATCCTCCCTTCTACATTAAGATCTCCTCTTGCTTACCGACCTCATTTCTATTATCATCTGTATCTTCTTTGGCATCGCCAGGGACTACTGGTAGAACATACGGAGAAATTGGCTGAAGTGTAGTTAACTCTCCCTAAGAAGTATAATAGGGAATAAATTCTGTAAAAGTAACATCCATGGAAATATATAGCTTCTTAGCTAGAGGATTATAGCATTTATAGCCCTTTTGGGAGTTAGAATCAGTGTTGTCTGACGCGTATCGTATCGTGTATTGCTGGGCTCCACGATACGGGCGTATCGTATTATACTTTAATATTAAAATAATGTAAAAAATAATAAAAAATTAATAAAAAATATTAAAAAATCGGAAAAAATCAGAAAAAATCTGATAATTGCTTTAAATTCATATAATGTAAGTTTAGTACAGATTGAGCATTCAGCATTGAACAATTGCATCCAAATTTACATATTTTGAATCCAAAAAATAAAATACAAACATAGTTTACACTTTACACTACAGTTACAAATGTTACATTTTACAAATTGTAATCAGGATCATCAACTACATAATCTTCATCTTCTCCTTGTTGCAGATCCTCATCATCATCAGCCACGCCCACACCTTCTTCTTCAAAATCAAATTCTTCATCTCCATAATGTTGTTGCGCTCCTTCCAAATTAATCCAGGCAACGTCTTCTTCTGTTAGGAGGGCATTTTCTTCAGTGTCTTCCATAACCCAATCTTCTAATATATCAAAATTATCCAAACTTATTGGATCGAACTGACTTTCTTCTCTATTTACTTTTTTTAATTGCCTACGATACAAACAAAGATAAACAATTAGTAAGTAATATTAACAATTGAAAACTGAAGTTAAATAATATCGAATTGAAAATTTGAAAGTAATACAACATTACCTTTCACGAAGGCGCATGTTACAACGAATATAAACCAAATCATTAAGCCTTTTGTTCCAACCTGTTGCGCTTTTTTGTATGGATGTGTTAAAAAACACTCCAATTTCTTTCACAACCTGTTGCACTACAGGTTTGGCTTAAGACTCTAACTGCAAAATCTCTAAGGTTTGGACAATCACTTCCAAACTTGTTCCACCAACAACAACTACAACAACTACAACTAAGCCTTTTCCCATACTAGACGGGGTCGGCTACATGGATTCTTTGTTTCCACAGATCTCTATCGTGTGCCATGTTAGCAGTTAACTCCCAATAAGCTAGATCATTCTTTATTGTTTCTTTCCAACACTTTTGTGGTCGTCCTCTACCTCTTTTAATACTTTCCAAATTTAGGTTTTCTAACCTTCTTACAGGTTCTTCTTTTGATCTTCTTTCTATATGTCCAAACCATCTTAAACGATGTTCTCTCATTTTATCCTCTATTGGTGCCACTCCTAATTTGTTTCTAATAACCTCATTATGTATACGGTCTTTTCTTGTATGACCACTCATCCATCTCAACATCTTCATTTCTGTCACAGACATCTTTTGTACATGTTGATGATTAACTGCCCAACACTCACAACCATAAAACATGGCAGGCCTAACTGCTGCTCTATAATATTTACCTTTTAATTTTAATGGTATCTTCTTGTCACAAAGAATACCTGATGCTCCTCTCCATTTTAACCAACCAGCATTAATTCTATGTGTAACATCTCCATCAATTCTTCCATCACTTTGAAAAATTGACCCTAGGTATTTAAAACTTTCCTTTTGGGGAATGCAATGTGTGCCAATTTTAATTTCTATGTCCTCTAAAGTAGCCAAATGATCAAACTTACATTCCATATATTCTGTCTTTGTTCTACTAAGTCGGAGGCCTTTGTTTTCTAATGTTTCTCTCCATAGTTCCAATTTTCTATTAACTTTTTCCTTAGACTCCTCCACTAATACAATGTCATCTGCAAATAACATACACCAAGGTACTTCATCTTGAATATGTTTTGTTAACTCATCCATCACCATTATAAATAAGTATGGACTTAAAGTTGATCCTTGATGTAACCCAATATTAACTTCAAAGAAGTCTGTCGTTCCTTTATGAGTCCTCACACATGTTTTTGCACCATCATACATGTCTCTTATAAGGTTAATATATGTCAATGGGATACCTCTTTTTTCCAAAGTTCTCCAAAGAACCTCCCTCGGTACCCTATCATAAGCTTTTTCTAGATCAATAAATATCATGTGGAGGTCTTTCTTTTTTGCTCTAAAATGTTCCATAAGACGTCTCAAAAGGTGAATCGCTTCAATAGTAGATCTACCAGGCATAAATCCAAATTGGTTCTCTGTTGTACTTGATACTTGTCTTAACCTACGTTCAATAATTCTTTCCCATAATTTCATAGTATGACTCATTAACTTGATACCTCGATAATTCGCACAATTTTGAATGTCTCCCTTGTTTTTATATATGGGTATAAGTGTACTTGCTCTCCATTCCTCGGGCATCTTTTGGTTTTTCCATATTTCATTAAATAGTCTTGTGAGCCAAGTGATTCCTATTTCTCCTAGTATTTTCCAAACTTCTATAGGAATATTATCTGGTCCTACCGATTTACCACTCTTCATATGTTTAAGAGCCTCTTTGACTTCATTCTTTTGAATACGTCGGTAGAAATTGTGGTTTATATACTTTTCTGACTTGGCTAAATCTCCTAAACTAATACTAACATCTTTATTTTCATTAAAAAGATTATAAAAATAGTTTTTCCATCTATTTTTTATATCATCATTTGCCATTAGAATTTTTTCATCCTCGTCTTTTATGCATCTAACATAATTAAGATCTTTAGTTTTCTTATCTCTAGCCCTAGCTATCCTAAAAATGTCTCTTTCACCCTCTTTTGAGTTGAGTTTTTTATATAAGTCCTCCCAAATCTTAGCTTTTGCTTCACTAACGGCCTTTTTTGCTTCCTTCTTTGCTTTCTTATAAGCTTCTAAAGTTTCACTAGTTTTCTTAGCATAATGTAATTTGTAACATGCCCTCTTTGCCTTGATTTTGTTTTGTACTACTTCACTCCACCACCAAGCTTCTTTTTGTGCCGGTACACCTCCCTTAGATACCCCTAACACATCTTTCGCCACTTTCCTAATATGTATAGCCATATTGTTCCACATATCAGAGGGTGTGCCAACATAATTCCAAACATCTCCTTGAAGGACTTTTTGTTTAAATATATCTTCTTTCTCACTTTTGAGGTTCCACCATTTAGTCCGAATAGCTCGATGCACTCTTTTCTTCTTTGTCCATTTTTTTATTTGTAAATCCATAACTAAAAGTCGATGTTGGGTGGTTAAGCTTTCTCCTGGAATTACCTTACAATCTTTACAACACGCTCTATCTTTTTTTCTACAAATAAAGTAATCAATTTGTGTTTGTGATAAGCCACTCTTATAAGTAATTAAATGTTCATCTCGTTTTTTGAAGATTGTATTGACTATAAAGAGATCAAATGACATAGCAAAATTTAAAATCTCCCTACCTTCCTCGTTTATATCCCCATAACCAAAGTTTCCATGAATCCCTTGATATCCTAATGCCTCTTTACCGACATGTCCATTTAAATCTCCTCCTAAACAAATCATCTCCCTTTGTGGAATCTTTTGAAACACCTTATCTAACTCTTCCCAAAAAACTGTCTTTATACTATCTTCTAGTCCTACTTGGGGTGCGTAAGCACAAACTATATTCAAAACCTCTACTCCTAACACTAATTTCAATGTCATGATTCGGTCACCATATCGTTGTATGTCTACTACACTCTCCTTTAAATCTTTATTTATGATAATACCAACTCCGTTTCGGGCCTTTTCTTTACCTGAGTACCATAATTTAAAACCTGTATCATCTATCTCCTTTGCTTTTTCTCCAACCCATTTTGTCTCTTGTAAACATAGAATATGAATCTTTCTCCGAATCATAGTATCTACCACCTCCATTAGCTTACCCGATAATGTTCCGATATTCCAAGAACCAATACGAATCTTATTATCTAGGACTAGCTTCCTTACCCCCCGCATCCGTCCATAATCAAAATGCGGAGACCCTCTCTGAAAATTTTTCACTACATTCGGGCGGCAATGTAGCGGGACTAACTTCTTTACCCACACCCGTCCATGATGTGGGAACCCTCTCTGCAATTGATTCACTACATTCGGGCGAAAATGTAGTGGCCCTTGCTTACTTCTTACTGCATTCGGGCTCTGCAGCACGTCGCTAGGCGGGAACGCCCCAAAGCAATGCTCATAATTTTTGTAATCCATGTTGTAGAAATCCGACGAAGTTTTACGCTGGCTGTCGGAAGCCTAACACAACCCTCCTCCTTTATCCGGGCTTGGGACCGGCAATGCAAGGGTGATCCCTTACATGGGCGGAGTGACCAAACATCTGTAAAAAAAATATAAACATTAGAGACATAATAATCCACAGTAATGTAAGATACAACTTAAATATGAAAATAAACAATGTACCTGAACGCATCGTAGAGCGGTTGCGAATTACAACAGGCAAACCCATCAAGTGAAGAGCATTATCATATATCTCCATCTCTCGATGTATTGCATCTACTATGCTCTCATTAAGGACTAATCTGTTGATGCATTCAATGATTCATCGATTAACCTCATCGTCCCTTTTGAAGGTTGCTGAGTACCTCAATGATGGGTTTAGATAGTAGGCTGCTGCATGAATAGGCTGATGCAATTGTTTATTCCATCTACTATCAATTATTTTACACACGGGCACATAATCTCTTTTTTTTCCATTAAAGTTATTTCTGATCGCTTCTTTTGCCCTGTCCATGGCTTCATAAAGGTAGCCCATAGATGGTTTCTCCTCGTTGTCAGCCAATCTCAAAACTTTCACTAAAGGACAAGTAATTTTCAATAATCTGACACATGCATTCCAAAATGAACTTCTAAAAACTGTTTCTGCAATCTCATTTAACTTTCTATTTCTTTTGTTTTGAGGCAACTCTGCAAATTGTTGTCACTCATATGAGTAGAACATTCTCTTCAAAACTTGCTTCTGTCTCACAATACTCTGTACATATAAGAAGTTTGTTGCGAACCGAGTTGCAGCTATGTGAAGAAGCTCTGCACCTTCTGTGTATCTCCTCATCATACACAAAACAAATGCATGGTTGTAAATGAATTTTGTAATATCTTGGCAACACTCAGTTGCTGCCTTTATTTCATCCATCTCACCAATGTCCTCGAGGATGAGATCTAAACAATGGGCTGCACATGGTGTCTAGTAGAAAGTCCCATAAATATCAACTAACTCCTTTCCAGCTGCTTTGTAGTTAGCTGCATTATCTGTAATCAATTGGACTACATTTTCTAGCCCAACCTCCTGTATAACCTTATCAAATTCCTCTCGTAGGAACTCTGCAGTGTGCCTCTCCTCTGACATATCTAGAGATCTCAAAAACATGAGTCCTTTAGGACAATATATAAGAAAGTTTAGCAATGTCCTTCCTCGCCTATCGGTCCATCCATCTGCCATGATAGTGCATCCTGTTTCCTTCCACGATTGTCTCAAAGTCGAACAGTATTGTTGCACTTCAATCACGGTCTGATCTAATATCTTCCCTCTCAACTTCTGATAAGAGGGCATCATGTATCCTAGACCAATGTTAGCAATTGCATCTGTCATTGCTTGAAAATGAAAACTGTTTCCTGCATTAAATGGAATGCATGCATCATAAAACCATCTGCCCACTGCAAGGTCTGCTTGATCGTGCAGTTGTTCTGAAGCCATAGCAACACGAATTCCTGGCTGAGCACCAGGTATAGTGGAAGGAGGAAAGAATGAATGTATGGTAGAAAAAGAAGCTCTTCCTCTACTCCTTCCTGAACTTCCTCTTCTACCACCTCCAAAGTCTTCAGCTGCAACTCTCTTTCCTCTGCTAGGTGCTCGCGAACTGCTACTACCAATATTTGTTCTAGCATCTGAAGGCAAACTATCAGTGAATCCAACTCCAGTAGCAGTAGCATCATCAGCTTCTTCACACATCTGGAAATCATCCTTTTGTTGTCTCCTTTCCTGTATGCTCTCAATCATCTGCAAGCATTGCCATTTAATACCTTCTGGCACACTTCTAACTCTGCCTGTGCATGGAGCAACTTCTTTCCTGGTTTCTGCTAGGTGGTGTTTCAACCTTAAAATTCCACCACTAACCACATTTTCACAAAATAAACATCTGATTTTTAACCTTGAACCCTCAACTGGTATACCCCACTGCCATGCCGGATCATCAAACTTTGAATGAGAGTCTCTACCACTCCTTCCTGCCATCTCAATGGAGTACTTTAATTCAAACAAAAACCTGAAAATAAAAGCACTTCGTAAATCCCCCAATCTTCAAATAACACTCAAATCGAGTGTCTCCCACTTCATGAATGTAATAAAAATCGTATACACACACTTAATAACTTCATATTTTGTCATTCAAAAAAAAAAACCGAAATAACACAAAAAACAATAAATATAAACGAAAAAAATAGAAAAAACATTAAAAATATACCTAAATCCGAGTTTGGAGGCTTGGATGGACACCGTAGGGCACGATTTTAGAGCTTTGAACACCAAGGAGGTGAAAATCGACTCTTAGGGAGCTTGAGGAATCCAAAAGGAGAGGAAACCCGCGAAAAATCGCGGGTTTCTCTCGGGCCGGGACCCTTTATAAGGGTCCCAGGGCGATACGCACCGTATCGCACGATACGGTGCGATACGCCCGCACCTGCGATACGGGTACGATACATACGATACGGTGCGATACAGATAACACTGGTTAGAATAGCCAAGGAAAATGCACTTTATAGACTTAGGATCTAGTTTATCACGATTAGGTAAATGAATATGTACAAAACATGTACAACCAAAGATACAGAACTATATGAAATGGTTTTGATTCCTTATTATTGAGACACTTCATTGGACTTTCACCCTCAAGTATAGTACTGGGCATTCTATTGATCAGATGAACTACACTAAGAACGACTTCTCCCCAATAGAATTTAGGAACATTGTTTTGAAGTAAAAGAGTCCTGGCTACCTCTAGAATATGACGATTTTTCCTTTCAGCGATTTCATTTTGTTGAGGAGTATAGGAACAGGAAGTCTGATGGACTATAACATGTGTGCGTAAATATTCTGCTAAGTGCTTGTTAATGTACTCCCCCTCGTTGTCTGAACGAAGAATTTTCACTGAAGTATTAAATTAGGTGAGAATGAATTTATGCACACAATTGGAAAGATAGACGAGACTTCTAACTTTGATTTCATTAAATATATAATTATAAGGCGAGTACAATCATCAATAAAGGAAACAAAGTATCTCTGACCAAACAACGAAGTAACAGGACTAGGACCCCAAATATCTGAATGAAGAAGTTCAAAAGGCTGAGATCGTCTAGAGTCACTCAATGGATAAGTAGCTCTTTGATGTTTTCCAAACTGACAAACTTCACATTCAAACTGATGTTTATTGACTCTAAGATTAGGTAGAACATAAGAAAGTTTTGATACTGGTAAATGACCAAGATGACAATGCCAAAGCCGAATCTCTGAATCCTGAACTATTGCTGCTAAAGCTTTATAAGAAGTTCCATGCTGAGGTGATCTTCCAAAATGTATAAGTCCCTCTTTAGTCTACCATGACCAAAGACTTTTCCCGTCTTCAGATCCTGAAACAAACAATCAATAAGAGTAAAAGTTATACTGCATTTCATGGTACGAGTCAACGAACTGACTAAAAGTAGATTTATTGGAAAACTGAGAACATGACAGACTGATGTTAAATTAGCAAAACATGTGGGTACACTTTCCTGTCCAACCATATACGAGTAAGAGCCATCTACTAACGCTCTTGTTTTGAAAGAAGTATGTACTCTAAAAAATACGATGATTCTCCTACCATATGATCTGTAGCACCTAAATCAATAATCCAAGTTTTTGAATTAGAATAAGAGGAATTACTACTCTGAAAAATACGAAGATTCTCCTACCATATGATCTGTAGCACCTAAATCAATAATCCAAGTCTTTGAATTAGAATAAGAGGAATTACCCTTCACCTTGTGAGTTGCCTGAGCTACTAAAGCTTGAGAGGAAGATGGTTGAGGTTATTCAGATAGTTTTGTATCTAGTCCTTCTATTCTCTTAATAACCTCTTGCATTCCATCTGCATTAGAAGTAGTATTCTCAGTCGCATAATAGTCTGGTTTGCCATGTAATTCCTAATAGTATTCTTTGGAGTGTCTTGATTTTCCACAATGAGAACAAATGAGTTTTTCTTTTTCATCGGGATGGAATCTACCACGTCCTCGTCCACGACCTTGATATCCTCCTCTTCCACGATAATGTGATTTTTTTCCTCTTGTTTGGAGTGCATGTTGGTCTGTAACAAGTATGTTATTCTTCTCTTTCTTCGATCATCTTCCCTGATTAATAATGAATACATTGTCCCCAATAAAGGTAGCTCATATCTTCTCAAGACATTGAGTTTTATAGACTCAAATTATGAATTTACACCCCACAGTAAGTTGAATACTTTTTTCTTCTCAATCTCTACATTTCTTTCAGTGTAACACTAAGAACACTTGATATTGGTATAATATAGAAGTTCATTCCAAAGACCTCTGAGATCTGCATAGTATTCACTTATAGTGCGAGTTCCTTGTTTACAATTTCTGATTCTTTCTAATATTTCGTACTCTTTTACCACATTCTTTTTTCTGGAATAAGCTTCAGATACTGCACTCCAGATTTCATAAGCAGATTCAAGGAACATAAATGTTTTTGCTATTGATGGAATCATAGACTAAAGTAACCCCGATGATATTAAGGCATCCTCTCTTCTCCAGGTAGGATAATGTGCATCATGAGTCTCTGGGATTGGTATTTGACCCATTAGATGTGCCCATCTCCCCCTAGCTATAATAGCCAGTTCCACAGATCTAGCCCATTCTAAGTAATTTCTGTCATCTAGTTTGTAGTTGTAATCTGAAATTTTTTTGTTTTTTCCAATAAAAAAAATTGTTCACCTGTATTAAAAGAGTTGTCAATCACTTTCCCCTTGCCAGCCATTGAAGTTTATCTTGCTTGCCTTCAAGAATCTGAATGAATTAGATCTCCTTCTTTAATAAAGAATTGTCGCAATTTGAATGGAACTTAAGTGTGCAGATAATATCCAATTCGTCTATACCAATAGAAAGAACAATTACACACTAAAATATATTAGAATAATCGATCCTCTCAAATCAGATTTCAACTGCGATTGGATCTGGACAGAAGGCAGAAAGTATTTGTCGTAGATGCCCAATTAGGTCTAGATTAGAGTCACTTGTTTGTGCATAATCTGCTCTGATACCATATTAGAAAATAATCCCATCCATTAACAATAAAATGACTTACAAAGCTTGGCTCCAATCTGCCCCAGAGGTACAGGTTTCTACTGCTCTCTGTTGCCGTCCAGCAACCCTAATACAAAATGACTTAACCTTAATGATTGCTACTTATACTCTTTTCTAACTTGAATTCCTAAACTACCCCTAATAGACATAACCCATAAAATACACTTAAATAACACGTGAAATACACTTAAATGACTCATAACATTACTATTTAACATTCTTCAACAATTATTTCCTTCTAAACTTTGAGTAGAATCATCGAAATACTCACCTTTTCCAGCCATATGCTTGCCTCGGGATTTGCATTGATTGCTTCGAGATGTGTCACATCAATCTAGCAATGAATTGTGGTTGATCGGCTGATTAGTATTTCGTATGTTAACCAGTGGTGGATTTTTTCACTTTTCTTGAAAGATTAGGGTATGTACTCAAACCCTAATATACAAATACCTTTTTTTCTTGGATTGTGTGCACTCTCATGACCTACAAATTGCGATGAGGCTATAATAACCAGCAACACAATCAAGTTGTGCAGTTCATTCAAATGGAGAAGAGTTTTCGGAGTGAACAAGGCATTGACATTCTTTATTATGTTGCTCGTCTCTTTCCCCTTTTTATTTTTCTATCTCCTAATGATTGACTGATCACTAGTGTTATTCAACAAAAAGGTGTCTAATAACATAAAAGACCTAATTGCCCCTGATAAGTGGCACCTATTTAACAGTACCTTTAAAAACAGAATTAAAATAGAGTTGGGTTAACTGAATACATAGCCCATAGACTTTAACACCAACATGATTTGGTTTATATTGTTAAAAGCTCCCCCTCCCCCCATCACTGCCAACAAAAAGAAAACAATAAAAAAATCAGAGAAAACCAATTCATTTCTAATCTAGAACCACCAGTTGGAACATGGTTAGATGCTCCCGCAGGAACAATTTAGAAAATGGTCAGACTAGCACCGTTTGATATGGAGGTAGCACCTGACATTTTGCTAATGGCTGGTCTGAAAATGATCGCATAATGCTTTTTACGCCTTAAAATACACGTCTGCCCATTTCCTAGATGGCTGCAAGCAGGAACAGGCCAGGCTTGCCCATCAGGTAAAGAAGTGTTGACCAGAAAGTGCCAGATAACCCAGGTTTTCTATTTAGAAAAGCTTAATGCCTGATTGCTCTTTCATCATCTAGTTCTTTGTTGGTACATGGTTGACTCAAACCACATCTCACCTAACCTAGATAGAACAAAGCTATTTTTCTTGCCATGCAAATGAGGCATAACGCCCATTAATATCCTCTCACCTCAGTAGGAGTTCCATGTTAATCTAGAAGACCTATTGTGAAGTGGGTCTACGTTTTCCACATATCAACACAATTTCACCAAACTGAAGAACTCACAATGCGTACATTACTCAAAAATCAATGGATAAGAGAATATGAGAGGTGGCATAGTCTAATAGCACTGAAAGTAAATTTCCCGTTCACAGAGTTTCGTGTCTATAAAACCACTGCTGGACAACAAAGGACTTGTTTCGCAATCACAAGAAGTAAAAGTTCTTACAGAATCAACATGGCAATCAACTCAACCTAAAGAATAGATGGGATTTCATGCAACGGAAAGCACATTATTAGAATGAATATGAACATATTTTCTTATCAAGGTTTAAGGCATATAGATTCTAGAGCACATGCTTTGCATTAAAAAATTGAATTACTACATGATAAAAATGGAAATGAAATACAAAGATGCTAAAAAAAATTCTGTAGCTTACGGTTACAAAAACCATGTCAGCACCATAGACTGCCTCGCCAATCAATTCTTTGCTTTCCTTTACAGAACTCATACCAATATCTGGGTTGCCCCCAGCACCAAGCCCTCTGGTTAGTGCCTGCCCAATTTGGAGGCGCTTGTCCGGGTACACAGGTGACATGTTCATTGCCTGTACATCTGTGTTGACGATCCAAAACTCAACACCCTTCATCGATCTCTCTATCATTCTATTCACAGCATTTGAGCCACCACCTCCAACACCAATAACTTTGATTTTTGCCTCATTTTGATTATTTGAAAGATTCTGATCACTCAATCTCTCTGAAGGAACAATAGAACCATCTTTATCTGGAATCCTGCTGGTGTTGTTCCCCTCTCCTCTCAGCATTGAAACTTCCGGATGCAGCTGTAGAAAACGGTCCCCATACTCATAAGGAGTATGTTTAGTGGAGACTCTGCCCGTTCTACTTGGTATAGAGCTCCCTATTCTCCCCCTAAGTCCATTCCTTTCCTCAATAGACAGGAATACATTTTCTCTTCTGAACCCAGTCAAGTGACTAGAAAGAACCAAACTAGAAGACTGCTGACTACTTATCATCGTATACTGAATTCCCTCATGAAGATTTGAATACTTCAAACGTCTGCAGAAAGCCCTTGAGTACCACGAACAATCCAGTAATGGAGGTGCCTGAGTGGATGTTGAAGGCATAGGACACAAGAGCTGGAAAGCCATCCAGAAGAATGACTATTCCAACAAGGAACTATTACTTATATCCCAAGTTCCCAATATCTCCAATGCCATCATCAATTGTTCTTTCAATGACTGCAAGGAGAAATCTAACCAACACATTAGCAGCAGCAACAACACCAAACTCCATGAAAGAAAATAATCAGCAATTCCAACAAACTAAATGGCCTAGAAACAAAAAGAAACAAAACAGAGAAAAATTTTCATGGCCAAACGATCTGTCTCCACAAGGAACCTAAAGGATAACTCATGCATTAAAAACAGAAATATAAAGTTCTCTTTACATAAAAAGAAACCATTAACCACCAACTATAAGGAGATGGAAAGGATGAGGAAATGGGTGCTCAAGCATGAGCAATAAGAACGGAGTAACAGCGCCAAAGCCATGAAAGAACAGAATCAGAAATTTGAGTGAAGCATGTCACAAAGAAGCAAAAAGAGAAATGAATTATCAACTAACCAACGACAAAAAGTTCACGGCCCTACGAGATAAGAGAGGAACCACCACCTAAAACAAGGTCAAGCTAAAAGGAAAATAGTCAAAATAGGGATGTAAAGCGTTGTTTCATGAGAAGGACAATGAAATACACCAGAAAAAAGAGAGCATATGCATTATAAGAGAAGACCAAGCACCAAACGAGAACACAGGAGACAGAATTACGAAATGTGTATCAAGGAAATGTCAGACCCCTACCACTGCGCAAACATAAGATGTTGGCGTGGTTCTGGACGCATTGAGAGGGTTTTAGAGCGCTGCGAGAAGAACGGTGAGGGATTCTGCTAACGTTGGTTGAGATGAAGGGGTCTGTCTTCGTCGGTCGTCCTATGTGGAGAAAAGACTGAAAGAGGCTTTCACTTGAATGAATGCCACCGCAAGAAGATTAGATCCGATTTGGTGGGCTCCTGGTGGTATCACGGCTGACAAGACTCGGGGGGGCGGTTGTACGGGGAGTCCTAAAAACGTCTCTCTCCCCCTCTACCGTTAAGCTTTCGTAACAGAATTAATTACTGTTCTCACGCCCGTTCTACTATTGCTATTATCTTTTTTCAAAAAATATTCAAAATACCAGTCATACCATCTTTTTTATGCAAGTACATACCCTACCGCATGATTATGGTATCGTTCTCAACAACATACTGTAGCAATCTCTTGTAGCTTTCGACAACTGTTCAAAGTTTTCGTTTCAAACATTTAAGACACTATCAATACAATTTTCTAAAAAACAAGTCGAATCAAAAGAATCAATGAAGTGACAAACTCTCCAAACAATCAACAATATAAATAAAGAAAAAAGAATGAAACTCATTGTATTTGAGATTGAATGAATGATTGATTAGAAAATAGATATTGTAAGTCTCCCCTCGATCTTATTCTTTTTTATCTTCTTTCTTATTAGAGGGTAGTCAAGGTAAGAGTTGTATTTCTTCATTTAAGAAGACGTGGATTGAGTCATATCTCTCCATGTAGAGAGACACAACATAGTCATGTCTCACTAGATGAGAACATCTCTACTGCACCTCATCTCTACTGCACCTCTCTAAACTTACAATAGTTAAAGAAAAACAAAAATATGGTTGAATCAACAAATGTACCTTTAAAAAACATCAAATATATTTTTGAATCAAGCGCTCAAACCTCCTCCTCTTCTTCTTTTTATTTTTCTCTTGCAGGAGAAGACAACAATACTCCGAAGAGATCTAGTTATTCATCATCTTACTATGGAATAAGGTGCCAAAAAATTGGGTTCTAGCAAGGTCGGTGGTAAATGAGAGAGACGAGGGTTTGCAACAGAGGAGAGTGAGGAATCACATGTGAAGTTCGGGTAGTGTAAGAATTTTGAAAAATGAGTAGCAATATTTTTAGAAATCATGAAAAAGATGTGTATATAGTAATTTTATGTTTTAAAGGATTTTTGGTTTATTATTAGCTTTTACTCATGTTGTCCCACTTCTAACACTACACTTTTCATGCCCACCCATCACTATTGGGGTATCATTTTATGTTTTCTCACAATCCTCTACAAAGACTGCCTGCTTTGGTACTCATGTTGTTGGGGAGTTTGACTTTCAAGAGGAAGCCTATATGTTAGGCTTCGACCTCCTCTTATAACAAAAAAAAACTTTATAACTTTATGTACGATATTGGTGCTCTCAAAAGTAAGGATAAGGGTGAGCATCAGGTTGGTTCAATTTGATAACCGAACCAATCAAAAAATAGATTTTGAATAAAATGTAATAACTGAAGTCGAACCTATTTACTAGGTAACCGAACTAATTTGTTTGATTCAGTTCTATAGAGAGAGCATAATTCACACACATATTTATCTATGCTTAAATATGCTTAAACATCTCCATTATTGGTTGACATAATCAATGATAAAGATTTTAATTTAATGTATTTAATGCAAACTAAGTGATACTTTTCACCTTTTAATTTAAAATCTTCATAAATGATCATGTGATTCAAACAGTGAAGATGTTTATATATATATATGTGTGTGTGTGTGTGGAAACCCTATTATGACCCCTCAATTCTAAAATAAAAAAGGTTATGGATACAAGATTGTTAAACTGGATATATATAGCATGATTTCAATCAAACAAAAGCTCCTTGTTTTAACCATCACTACAAACAAATAACATTATTAGACATGGAGATGTTTTTGATGTGGCCCAAAATATTGATAATCACTTTGATTCGATTGAAAGAATGAAAACGAAAAAAATGAACTAACAATGTTGTTTAATTAGAAACTCGCAATAAGCAATGAACAAACCAGGTTGATTCTTTACACTTTTAGAAGGAAGAAAGAGTGATTAGAATGAAGTTTAGCTCATCACTGAATAGGAATTAGTGTTCACATAAGAATCTAGAACAATGCAAAAGGTACTTTGAATTTTCTGAGCATCAATCACATAGCAGCTATAAGATCCGTAGATTTGCGCTTGAAACAAAGGTGAGTTCAAAATTGAAAGGTACCAAGCACCAGAGCATTAGCTCAATGACAGGTTGTTCTAGTGCCATTGTTTCTGGTGGGGAGTTAGATTCCCAGAAGGTGCATTTGTGAGTGTGTGCGTTAAGCTTCGGCCTCATCTTGTAACCCAAAAAACATAAAGAAAACAATGCATATATATGATATCTGTTGGAGCAATGCATAAATTCATTTAATTTATTTCTTCCATTATTTGTTGTATTTTTCTTTTACATTTGTCGTTTCACATTTTTACGTAAAATTTTGATCATTTCATTCTTAGTTTAGACTCTTTTCCTATATAAAAGGAATATTGAACATAGTGATGTAAAGGGTTACATGCACAAACAATCCAAAAGGAGTGTTCAGTAGCAAGTGCAAGTTCATATTGTAAGCAAACTTAACAAAAGTCAAGTAATCGTCTCAATTGGTGGATCTAGAAAACAGTGTTGAGGGCAATGTATATATTTCATCATGTTAGGAGAGTCAAAGCATGAATCTCAACCATATATTCAATGTAGAATATATTTTAGAGTGAAATTTCAAAATTTAAGGGGGCGGCTGCTCCCACTCCTCTACGTAGATCTACCATTGATCTCAATTATTTGATTTATATCAACAAGGCAAAGGAAAAAAATGTCAGATCTTCAGTTTGTCCATGAATTTGAGGGTGACAAGTCATCTCAAAGAACCGTTACCTACCAAGTTGTTTTACAAATTCTTCGAAGAAAAACTCAAGATTTTGGAGGTAGTTTTATATACATAATCATCATGAATAATCTTTGACTTGATATGATTCTACCTTTTCAACCACCAAATCATACTCCATCACCTTCCCTACACTTTCCATAACCACATTTCATTGATCAAAACCTCCGTTGCCGCTATCAAAACTACATAAGAAAAACCTATATAATATACACATATATACATATATAGTCTTGTAGTTCAAAATGGTTTTAATAGTAACAATGACAAATTTGATTCAAAGTGGTGGAAGATGACAACCGGTGGTTGAAGAAGTGAGTGTCAAATGGAGATTATACACGTTTATATAATGCAAAACATTGTGCATATAAAACTAACTCATAGTTTGACATATTGAACCAACACAATAATCTTTGATATTGTATGTCGTTTAACAGTTTCTCAAAAGAACATATCTATTATATGAGAAACATCATTTGTTTCATTTTTTAGTATAGAATCTGACAGTATAAAACGTCTACGACCACCCTAACAACCCTTTCCCTTTTGGATGTTTCTTCATCACTTTCTTATAGATCACACGCATCTTTCATATCTCTAAACATTATTAAGCAGTTGGAATTGCTCTTATTTTCATCGGATTGTCCACCAAAACCGTACCATGCGCTTCCCTTTGCCATTGACTCTCTCTCTCTATATATATATATATAAAGAAAAGTAAGGATGATAATATTAACTTGATCAATGAGACCCGATCCAACCCAACCTAAACCAAGCGTAGAATACTGGACCCTCGGGTTCTAGTAAGGGACTAAGATGCCTAATCAGTACTCGATTCGACAGTGGATATATTTTATAAAAAAAACACTTATTATTATTATTATTTTAAATGAAGAAGCCACTTTTTGTTTTGACCCTCAAGTTGTTTTCCTCTGGCGTCTACTTTAGTTTGGGCGAGGTGATCGCGTGCCAAACACGCCATCTATCGGCAACGTCCGTCTCTTACCTTCCCACGCCGTCGGACCTGCAACTGCCAGCTTAGAGAGAAAGATGGCATCGGTCCTCCTGAAGGCAGCGGCGGAGCGTGTTGGCTCTTCTGGTCGGCGGCAGGCTCTCACCCTTGCGGAGGCCGCGGCGGAGCGCATCCGGCAGCTTCTCGAGCTTCGTTCGAAGCCGTTCCTCCGGCTCGGCGTCAGGGCCCGTGGCTGTAATGGTCTCTCCTACACCCTCAATTACGCCGGTACTCTCTCTCTCTCGCCCGCATCCTGGTTTTCTCATCGTTACAGGTGCGGGTTTCATTTTCGTTGTTCTCTCCTGGATTTTCATCTGAATCGCTGGAAATCGGGTGATTCGTAAACTAATTGGGTTGGTAGTGTCTTTGTTTCATAGAATATCGTAGGAGATTTTTTGGGAAAGACGAACAAAGTGAGCAACGGTTAAACGAACAGACAATCAACCAGAAGACAAGATTTTATTTGGTTTTGAATAAGGAATTTCTCATTCTCTTATGCGCCACTATTGATGATCAATGTGCAGACCGTACACCTTATTTAAGGTATACCTGGAAAAGGGATAAATCATATGCATACACCTAATTCGAGTCTGATAGGATAAAAGATTTGGGGCGCTACCCCCTCAATCTCCTGTCAACTCGCCGCAGAGTGGAAGAATGAATCAGGTCCCGTGTGTCAAACTCCAGCACTTGTTTGTAGAGTGGAAGGGATTAACAGTCCTTTATCATTTCCAGTGTTGGTAGTTTCTTTTTCTTTTCCTGTAATTTCCAGCTTTGGTTTTCTGAGATATGATTTATAATTTGGTCGTCCAGTGGAATGAATCTTTATTAGTTCGGTGTAGGCCTTTTGTTTGTTCTTTGTTTTTCTGGTTCTTATAGGAGTTTCATGTAACCACACCTACTGTTAGATAAGGCTTGCTTTTGGTTCATGGAATTTATGTTTCTGCTTTCTGAATAATGATCTAGGATTTGGTTAGAATCTTTAGAAGTTATTATCTTGTTGAGGGTTTTCTGGTCACGATCTCCAATATCCATCAAGGAGGACTAAGACACCAATATTGACAAGGATGCTGCAAGAGACCCATTTTTGCAATCCAGAAGCCGATATCTAAGTCACTGTTTGGAATACTGAAATAGGGAAACAACAACTCAAGCCATTTATTGCTGGTGGAGCATTAGTGGCAGGAGAAGGCAGTGGATTGGGATGGTTTTGACGAGGAAATTGATGTCAAATCTAGGATACTCCATTTTATGAGAGAAGTAGTTTTCCCCGATACAAAGCATTTTGCGGTGCAAGTCGATGCACTCTCAATCAAAGAGCGGAATGCCATTACCATCATCATCCACCACCTGCGAAAACTTTTAGTAGCTGGTTATAATGTATAATGTTTCCGTGTTTCACTGTTCCCAGAGCCTAACATTGATTTATTTGGAAGACTTGAGTGGGACAAAAGGAAGGAGGTTGGTATTTGGATGTGGATGTCCCAGAATAAGATTTGTTTTAGGACTTTGTCATGGGGAAGTTTTATCTTAATTTTCTTAATCAGTGGTGATTGTCAATATGCTTTCTTTGGCATTCGTTGTATTGTTTCTGTTTGTTAGTTAAAGTTATTGCTAACAAATTTTGTCTAGTTCACATGAATATATCTGCAGAAGAACGGGTACACGGCCATTTTGGTGAAATTTTCAATTTCAAATTGCAGTCAAGGAACTGCTACATGAGAGAACAAATAGATTCAGCGGTATAGTAATAATTGTGTTGTCTGTTCTGTGAATACTTGGCAGTTGGCAGCTAGCATCACTTCATGTTTCAGATGCTTCGATAACGATGTTGGATGATGTACAAGTGGTTTGTTTAGCTTCACTGTCATTACTTTATGATTCTCCACACTTCTAAAACATTAATATGTTTCAATAGCTCGAGAAAGTTGGCAGGCCCATCTAAGTTGTTCCCTTCTTTGTCCGTTTCCTGTTTCATTCCAGTTCCATTCTTTTTCTATTATGCTTCTGATTCCTGTTCTTTGCACACGAATTTAAGTTGCCACATTTTTCACATTTGTTTCATTCCTCGACATTTCTTTGTTCCCTCCGGAGTTGGCTAAACTGCACGGGATTGGTTTTGACCTAAGGTTCAAGGAATGAAAAGCATGGGGTTTCTGATGAGTTGCAGCATCTGTCACTGAGATGTTTCTCCCTTTTCAATGAGTTGAATCCCGATTACACTTAGTGCAATTCATTAGTCTTATACTTGGAAATATGGTTAAGGTGCACGGTTTGAAGCAGGCTTCTAGTAGTTTTAATTTGTCCGGAAAACTTGATCTTCCAAGTTGGTGTAAGCTGAAATAAACTTCCAAGAGTTCTTCTCATGGTAAAACAGAGGCCCGATGAAAAGGTTGGGCTTCATTTCTGCGGAGAAAAACTGTCCCAAATGTGTAGTTGACAGCATCTAGTCTCGAAGATCGGTTGTCTCTCTCATTCTTCTCTATAAATTATTCTGTCTCTGGATTCCACGTGCATATCAATTCATCCTTTCATTGTTCTTTGTAGATGAAAAAGGAAAGTTTGACGAATTAGTGGAGGATAAGGGTGTCAAAATATTAATTGATCCCAAGGCATTGATGCATGTTATTGGAACAGAGATGGACTATGTAGATGACACTCTAAAGTAGGGAAACTGCCTAATTTCCTCGATTTTGTGATATATGTTAGTTCTGTTGGTGTTGTGTCTTAGTAGAGTTGTTGCTATGCAGATCGGAGTTCATCTTTATCAACCCCAACTCTAAGGGAGAATGTGGGTGTGGAGAATCTTTCATGACAACTAAGAATCCAGGAGTCCCAGAGACTGGAACTCGTTGATAGATATGTGGGTGTGGAGAATCTTTCATGACAACAAAGAATCCAGGAGTCCCAGAGACTGGAGCTCGTCAATAGCTGGTGGTAATTGTTTGTTTGTTCAAATGGAACCATCTGCAATGAGATATTAATTCAATAAAACATATCGGCAATTGATCAGATGCTAACAACAGCCAGGTGGTTTCACCAGTTCACCTCGTCACTTGTTTATTTTTGTAACTGGATCTCTGTTCCAAAGACGTAACTTCTATTCTTGGGGAATATTATTAAGTTTCTAACCCCATGGATGAGACTGTTGTGAATATCTCGATGTTGAACGTTGAGTTGTGTATTTAACATTAAGTTCCTTGGGAAATCCGATCATTGTTTTAAAACTCTGTCTCTCTGCTACAATCCACATGGTTGTGTATGTGAACATTGTTCTTACGGTTCAAGTGGCTTACATTTTTTCGCGTGGAAGCAGATAATTGGCCTAAAAATCCTCCATTCCCCTTTGGTAAAGGGTCATGGAAAATTTTAATATTCATGTGGCACAGGATGAGAGATGTACTAGCCTCTCACTTGTCGCATTCAGATGATATGTAGGACTTGACTTTAGGGACAAAATTAGCAGCTACTACCATTACTAATACCTGAATGTTGGGCAACATAATTGTTATATTTGGATATAATCAATTAATCTCTACCGACAGATCAGAGTCAGGCTGTGCCGCATCATGTAGGGCTGTGGACAGTGCAGCTGACCGAACAATTTACATCCATCTAGTTATGAGCGACAGATTTTCTTGGAACATCATGGTACCTGATTCACTTGCGTCTCCTACAGAAGTGCCCTCTGAACCCGTAACATGGACCCACTAACCCGAAGACTGACAGAGTTGTTAGATCTTTGAAAGAACCATAGGTCACCTGGGTAAGGGGTTGACCTACTAGTTTAAGTCGTGAGTTTGATACCTGGGGCATGCATTTGTCTTCAACCTCCCACTGTACACATGAAAAGAACACTGATTTGATCTATGTTGTGTCTCTGGAACCTGCGCCATTTCAAGTTCTGTTGCAATGACAAGAGAGCTTTGCAGAAACTGTAGAAATGTTTTCCTTGTTTCTCACCATCGAACCATTATGGCGTGCGCATCGTTTACTTCTTTTCTGATCCCAACAATTCTGGCATCTTTGCAACCCTGACAATTTCTCACGTTAAAGGACATTGACACTTACTGATGACCCTTGACAGTTACTGAAACTTCACTCCCTTATTAGCTGCAGAATATTCTCTTGTGCATATCTGACTTCTCAAGTTCTTCATAGCAGAGGGAGAGAGAGAGAGAGAGATTATCGTAGCTGTGTTGGCCTTCAAAGGGCGTTCATGAATGAAGAAAAAAAATAAGACTCCAGGATAGGTTTCTAAGTTCTTTTGTACAAACCCGGTGGCGGATTTTCTGACTTTAGACAAAATCAATCTATCCTTCAGCTTCCTTTGAAGCCCACATCCCAAGCCTCAAATATGTTTTGAAGCCTTTTTGCCAATTTGATAAGGTCCTAGATGGAAGTCTCTCTAAAACCGATATCAAGCTCCATTTGTATCAATGTGACTGCGTCTACTAGTGTTAGCTTAAAGGTCCAGCCATGAGACCCTTGTCATTTGACAATGTTCACAATGTGAGCAATGTTATAATTAGAGTATCGGTGCCCGTATCGAACAGGGCACCTATACATGACAATCATGCCGTATCATACGATACGACATATTAAATATTGAATAATAAAAAAATAGAAAAAATATAATTAAAAAACAGAAGATAACAAGTGGTAGAGAACACAATAAGAATGCAATTAAAACATTGACATGACATAACAATAACATTTTTACAATCAATAAACAATAATACCATGAGACTACTTAAAGTTAACAATATACCAACAAGCTTACGAAAGTTAAGATTACAATTTACTAGATAACAAAAATACAAAGTTATAAACTATAACAGTTCAATTTCATTATTTCATTCCATAAAACGTGGATCATAATCAACAAATGCATCATAAGCATTATAATCAAGGTCACCACCATCATCATCTCCCTCTTCTTCCTCCATAATTGGGTCCTCCAATCCTATGCCTTATACATCGTCATCTCCAATCTTTACTTTTGCCTCAATTGCTCTCTAGTTTGCATTCTCTAAAATAATAGGAAGCTCTTCTTCGACCAAATCATCATGAATATCAACACTTTCATAGCTAAGTAGGTCATATGGCACATTCCTTGTCTTTGTTGCATTTGTCTATAAAGAAAACAAAAAAGAATACAATATACTTAGAAGTTAGAAAATATCATTACTTATGAGTACAAGGAATGACAAATATATGACAAAAAAATATCTTTTTACCTTTACCTTAACTTTATATTGTATGCCATGATACCAAATCATAAAAATAAACATGCTCCAATCTATTTTTCTTCTTTGTATGAATGCATTTGGGAAAACTCCAATTCCTCTCGCATCCACTCACTAAATGTTTGGCTTAAAATGAGTTGAACAAACATCGACAAATTCGGTGCATCTATACCAAATCGAGCTCACCATTCATATAAAATAAAATTAATAAACAAAGGATTAAGTCTTAAAAAACAACACAAGTCATAAGAATGAAGAAGTAATAATAATTTATCAAAAACCAAATCATACTTAGCTGTATTTGGGAGTGGAGTCATATTATAATTGGCTTTCCAAAATCTCAACACTATCTATATATCTACATAGCTCTAAATGGATGTTGCACCAAGGTTAATTTTATTTAATATTCTTTTTTAACTTCTTCATCTTCTACAAAGTTGAGAGAAAATCTAATAGAGGGATTAAGAAAATTTACATCTACATGCAAATAATGATGCATTTACCGGTTTCAACGTGGATCAATTATCTTCCAAACTTTCTTTATAAGTTACCGCTTGCGGTTAAAGTTTGCTTGTATTTCCAATTTGGCCTTATCCATAACATTACACACACACATACACACACACACACACATATATATATATATATATATATATATATATATATATATATATATATATATAAAGCATAGCAAACACATCTTCATTGTCTACCATTCTCATTAACTTCACTAAAGGTACAATCATTTACAAAAAAATGTTGCATTTCTCTCAAAAGTTAGCATTAAAAATAAGGTCCACTAAAGTAATCCCCTCTCTTTCTCGACCAACTCATAAAGCCCTATTCATCAAATTCAAACATCGTTTTCAACGCATTTTTTTGCATGACAAGACTTTGAACAATAATAACATTCGTAACAAATTCTGTCAACAAAGGCCTAATCAATTCTCTTCTACTTGTGTGAAGTCTCATCAAATATAATACAAATGAGTAATTATAAATAAACTTTGTGATTATAAAATCAGCACAACTCTTTGAGGAGAATTTTGTGTTGGTTAATAGAAATCTTTGTCAAAGTTAAGGGCTTGCGTTTGGGTACGAGCGAACTTGAGGAAAGAGAATTGAAGTTACCCTCTAACTCATAACCCCATGTTTGGATTTAGTTTAACATTGAACTTTGAGTTCTCATTCCCCCAGTATCCGGTCCACCGAGGTGACTCGGTAGACTTCAAATGCACCTTCATTTATGAACAATCCAATCTCACTACATCATGCATGATGCATATTCTTCGCATGTGGCTATGAAATTTAGTGGCAAAAGAGAAGCTACAAGTATATTGGTTATCAATAGACAAGCTAGATCTTGAGGAAGCCAATCAGGAGAAGCCCTTCACATATACATTATATTGATAGAGAAGCTCCTCATGACACAAGGTTGGTCACACACAAAAGATTCAAATAGTTCTCATCATCAAGCTATTAAAATCTCGATATGGACTTCATTGGGAACTCCACCATGATGAATTTCCCCCCCCTGAATAGCAGTATGATGAATCTTAGGCAGACTGAAACTATATGCTACATGATTGAAAGAGTTTTATATTAAAAGTAAACTGCTACATGCCAATCATTGCCCTCAAGACGAATACTTGTCTAAGTAGGTAGTTGGTTTCGATCATTATAAAAATACTGATCTGAAACTTATACAAGAGAGGTTGAAATTAATGAAATTGTGTGTTTAAATGGAACTGTTCTTCCAAAAGATCAGTGAATCGCTGAACTTAATCAAACAAGAATTTTCCCAAGCATGCAATTGATTCAAAAAATAAAGGAAAGTATAATAAATAAATGTTTTACCAAATAGCCTCCAAGAAGACCCTTATTACATGCTAGCTAGTTAAGTTTGAGAATCTCCCGACTAGCTATGCCATTGATTACTCATAATAAAACATAATCCTCCCTCCTCAAACTGTCACACATAATAAGTATTGTTCATTCCACCTGTTTGATTTATTATTTCATAATCATGCAAAAGGGGGTTGAGGGGTTGTAGATTATTATAATTCGGCACTTTGTTCCCCAATTATGCAAGGTCTCAAGTTCGAATATTCCGAATGGATAAAACCAGTGCTTGAAGAGCTCTAACCCAAAGAGGGCCGACCTGCCCCCGACAGAATTAGGTCTGTCCTTGTGTGTGCATCCGGACACCGATGGTTTAGACCCAAAAGAATTTCATCATAAACCTTGGCGGGGATATGTATAAAAGGTCCTATTCTTAGTCCCATGCAAGGGAATGTTGTCTATTTTCATTCCTTGAGAGATTTGTCTGAGATTCATCAATCAATACAAAAGTACTATTGCATGAAAGGAGAAAAAGAACTAATTGCCCATAGGAATTGCAATGACCCTTAAACCCCAAAGGATGGCTTTCTTTATCAACAACAGCAGGGAATCTTGGTGTTTTCTTCTGCTTTAGGTATTAGCAAGAGGCCCGATGTGGACTCATCAACCATAATACGGTAACCATTTCAGATTAGAGATATAAAATAGAAGTGGGTTTGTTTGTGGGGTATTTTTCTAAGTTTTAGTTGAAGGGTGTGTTGCATTTGTTAAATGAACCAATGACTTGTCTGCAAAACTCATCCAAAACAAGCCAATCTTTTTCTTTATAACTAAAAAATGGAAAAGAAGAAGAACTTCTTTATTAATATCTGTCTTTCTAGATCGTGATGTAATCTGGATCGGGTCCGGCTGCCAAAACTGGTGAATCGGATATTATGGAAACGAGATTCATGTGGGACATAAAAAACGCGCATTGTAAACAAAATCAAATGTGGGACACATAAAAAAAAATCCAGAATCCGAATCCAAACAAGATACGATCTGGATATGGTATTGATAACCCAAATCCACTAATCAGATCCGGAGTTGCATGTACTGAACATATACATGGTTTCTTTGATATTCTGTTTGCAGAGTGCTTTATGGCTTGGGGGGTCCCTTCAAAAGAAATAAGAAATGGGGAATACAAAGGTTGTAGGGAGGTGGAGTGGGAGTCAGTGATATTTGTGGGGTGAGTGAGAAGGGACCACATCGTTATTTATTAGGTTTTGGTGCAGAGCCTACACCTGCAACCGCCCTTGGGGATTGAGACAAAATCTGCCTGTTAGAGCCATTTCTTGCTGTTGACAAAGCTGAAGTTTGGGCAGGGGTGACATTATGGTATTAACATGAGGTCAAAACCCCAACAGAATTAGACCAGGTTTTCTGCAAAAGAGCAAGAAGCCAGGGTACAAAAATCAGAGAGAGAGAGAGAGAGAGATGAATAGGTTGTAGCCATTGCATGGAGAGTGATAGAGTCGCACAGCCTGGTTTATCAGAAACTGAGTCTTCAAATCAGCACAATATGGCGTATGAAGTTCTTTATGGGATCACTCCCCCTCGGCCAAACTTCATGTACTGCTTGTGTGACCAATATTTTCACCACAGCATCTTCTTACAAGATTTCATTGGTCTCTCTTCTTTTTATTTGAATTGATATGGGAATTGACAGATTGCAAATTCAAGTCCATCAATACGGATTGATTAGTGCATATTTCAACCGAAAGCTTGAAAAAAATCAAAATTTGGATTCTGTTTTTTTCTTTTTTCATCGTAGATGTCCCATAACCTAGTTTTCTTTTCCTTAATTCTGTTGATGATTTTTGTTCTTTGTTGCTATGGTTGATTTTGATAGTGACCAACACGGACCCGCTTATGATTTCGGAGAGCTGGAGCAGGCTCTGATGCCTAAGATCCTTCAGGGAGCTGTTGGGTTAGGAGATGATGGAGACAGAAAGCGTGAGTGCTTCTAATCCTTTCTTCCCTTTCCCCTCCTTGCTGACGTTGTTTCTAACTGCCTCAACCCCCCCACCCCCCACACACACAGAAACCTGTAACAAATGGTACACAAGGGCCAGATGACTTTTATTCATGGTCAGTAATTTGAATTCAGAGAATTTGAATGGTATGACGCTGCAGAAATGGAAAAAATACACCTCTCTCTCTCTCTCAAATTCACTAACATCCCCTTCTTATTTTCACTGTATTGTTCTTATTTTCTGCTCTATCATATTAATTGCTAATTGGGGAGCTCGTTTGGTCTTGCAGCATTTACAGGTATTAGACCTCCAACTCTGGAGATCTTTCCCTCATGTCCTATGAGATTTCAGCCACCACCAAGGGTTAGTAACTATTAACTTCACAAAAGAAAATTGTTGCGCGGAAGAAATGAATTAGAGAGAGTTTAAACATTGCGACTAAAAGGACGAGAATTGGAATATTCGTTTTTGACAGACGAATTCACAGACAGCAGAGAGTACAGATTCAGGTTCTGCCCAGAATACGGCCTCCTGCAAGGCAACAGATGCACAGTTTGAACGAGAGTCGTCCATCAGCGGAAAAGTGTCGGATCAATCTGACCAGCAACACAACTCTCAAGCAGACATGGCCTCTGGTCCTTCCAGGACTCCAACATCCTTGCCGACGGATCCGTACACGCCTTCTGAGAAGGTTACGATCTTCCTCTTTCATTTCTTTAATTTTTCTTGGCTTATTTTCTGGATATATATATGAGGTATATGTGGCAATGTGTTTTCGATTATTCAAACCCTCATTTCACCTAGTTCCATCGGCCTTCTGTCACCTTTTATTATTCTTCCATTTTCTCTACTGTTCAAAGACCCATCTAATACAAGAAAAGGCTTAGTTGTTGTAGTCGTTACTACCACCAAAACTAACTAAGACTTATATTTATTGTTTTATGATTTTAATGATAATAATAACGATTTTGAGCAGAAACAGTGAAAGATGATGGCCGCCAGTAGTTGAACGGGTGAAATCATGCATACATCTGAGTATGAACCACTGCTTATACGTGTGTGTAAAGTTGCTGCAGTTGTCTCGGCTAGAGGGGTGACTCGAATGAACCTTTCAAGTTGAATTGTGTGCATACCTCTTATCGATCTGCCGAAACCCGGTTTGTCAATGAAAAGAAAAAACTATACGTGCATTGTCAACAAACCATAATTGCCCCAGCTTTTTAACTCAAACCATCATTAAATTGTATGGTGCATAAGCAATACATGAGCAAACAGA
The DNA here is from genome assembly GCA_036023115.1 of Brasenia schreberi. NCBI lineage: Eukaryota > Viridiplantae > Streptophyta > Magnoliopsida > Nymphaeales > Cabombaceae > Brasenia > Brasenia schreberi. The sequence continues at coordinate 2,352,075 of JAYKKT010000092.1, read as the reverse complement.
GAAGTAATTTCTCAAGAATTGCATTCGTTCGACTTGCTTGAGTTCTTTGAAGTCGATTGCCAGGAGAATCGAGGTTCTTTGTGCATGAGACACACGGGTGAACGTATGAAGAGAGTTTTCATCATCATATTTCATGCGGAGAAACGTTTCTTTGCATAGAAATGAAAGTGCATGGAAAAGATTTTCTGTCCCACTTTTATTTATAGTGTGTATATATACATACAAACATATATATATGTGCAGATGAAATCTTCATACTAGATAAACCATTATCCACCCAGATTTTAGTGATATTTGTTATCTAAAAGAAAGCAGCGCCTTTGCCTTTCCATTGATGCTATGATTAACCAAATCACAAAAGCATACGACTTTTTAGAGCGAAAGTTGCATGTTATGCATTTGTATCTACCGTCTTTCTGAATACTATTCCTCCTCTTTCATTATAATATTATGCGCATTCAATTCTTTTTCTAGTGTTATTTTGTGAAGGATGATGAATCATCGCCACCGTAACCAGCATTAATAAAAGTGAATGGTCCCAAAATCCTTAAAAGTGAACCTTTTAAACTTGAGTTACCAATCCACCCCCCCCTCATTTATCCTCAAGATGATAAGACCCACTTTCAACACAATAATATATAAACTTACTTGCATAACTCCACTCACAAGACAAGATGAAGGTATTCTGTTGTATCACAATATAGTGGGTGTGTATACTTAGCTTCGGCTCCCTGTTATATATATCTATATGAAAAATTGAATTTTTTCCATTTTTGACATGCTTAGTTATGTTCACCTACTATTTTTGGTTGCATGAGTATGATCAGTAATTTTGAAGAAGTTTAAAAAAGTAGAAAAAACTTTTAAAAAGTAGGAAGAACATTGTTATTACCACATCACTCAAAAGTAACGAGCAAGTAGGTAGAGAGAAACTTGTTCATACACTTACAATGTGCACTTATGATGTCATCCTTTACTTTCTAAGATTGCGTGGAATTTATAAAACTCAAAAAAATGTTTAGAAAAATAAGAGCCATGAGCGCACGCTGTCAAGTGTTGAGGAACCATATTTTTATATAAATATACTCATTTGTAAAAGTGAAAACCATTTATATATAGCATTAATTTCTAAAATACACGAAGATTATTTATCCTGTTAATAATTTCCGATATTTCACTAATTGTTTTGCTTAAATAATATTTTGCAGAAAAAGGTTGGTGGCTCGGGTAATTCAGAGAAGGTCGGATCCAAGGCGTCGGATGCCAAGGTGAACATGGATAAGTACAAATCTTTTGGTTCATTCACTTAAATATCTGCTCGTCTGTTTGTTGGTGTATGTACGTTTTTATTCTTGAATTGCGCATCAATCCCCGTTCCTTCAACTTTTGATTGGTTGGTGCTCAGACTTTGAGGCGGTTGGCTCAGAATAGGGAGGCGGCAAGGAAGAGCCGTCTCAGAAAGAAGGTCGGCTTTTATTCTCTTCTTTTTCTCTTTATTTCTAGCACACAAACACTAGGGAGAAGGACAAACTTTTTCACGCGCGCGCACACACACACTCACTTATATATATATATATATATATATATATATAAAGAGAGTAACAACTCCTAGTCTCTAAATCACCACCATTAATGTATCAATCAAAAGATAATGAATAAAGTGTTCATGTCAATGTTGATAGGTGGAATAGCACAAATCATCTAATAGAGTGTATAGTAACTCTCATTTTATATATATTTGAATCCTCTCACTTATTGCTTTTAGAAGAATGAGTATAATTTATTGTTTTTTTTAATTTAAAAAATATGAAAGACATTGTTATTCCTTTCATACTACTCAAAAGTAATAAGTGAAACTGAGTGAGCAGTATTATTTGTGGAAATGATTCAATCACTCATATATATATATATATGGTTCATTGTCAGTGAAGGTTAACGTTCAATAACGGCATCCATAGCGTTATCTCAACTGGGCGGGGACCTCTCACTCCCACGCCACCTGTGGCAAGTTCGATTCCTGGGAGGTTGCATGCGCGTGTTAGGCTCGGATAGTAATGAAAAAAAATCAATAGCCACCAGCTGGGCCATAAATTTAGTACATTTAACAATTAGTATATTAAACCAAGAAAAATCAATAGCCACCAGCTAGCCCATAATAGTATATTTAACAATTGGGTTTTATAAAATCATGAGATATTACTGATCATTTACTTAATTTTTCTTTATATTTAGTTCTTTTTTTCTATTTTGAAGGCTTATGTACAGCAATTAGAAACCAGCAGGATGAAGCTGAGCCAGCTAGAACAGGAGCTCCAACGAGCAAGATCACAGGTTTGAAGTTCGGCATTTTCCTGTGTCTCAATTTTCGTATAAGCTTTACGTTAGTTATAATTGGCGTTATGTTGTTATAATGACAGTAAAAGCAACTATCATAATTTGTTTCTAAGATTTTTCCTATTCGATTTATTTACAGGGCCTTCTCATAGCAGGAAGCGATGGCGCCAATCTTAGCTCAGGTGCAACCTTTTGACATTCCTTGCTCTGTATGGAGGGGCCTTACTAACCCCAATTGCCTAACAGTAATATATATATATATATATATATAGAGAGAGAGAGAGAGAGAGAGAGAGAGAGAGAGAGAGAATTTGGTATATACAAACATACTTTGGTGCTATAAAATTCAAACAAATATCAATCACTAATGTGTCATAACATATAGGAGAAGGTTAAAATTTAATTAAATTTAAGAAACAAAAAATACATGTGTACTTTTTGTAAGTATATTTTATTCATATAAATAATTTATATTTTAAATTCAAATTGCAATCATTCATGAAAGAAAGAATGATTGGGATACATACGAACGATTTCTATTCTCTAACTTAAATATATATATATATATATATATATATATATATATATATATATATATATATATATATATATATATATATATATATATATATATATATATATATCACCTGTCTCTGTCTTTAGAAAATGTTACTTCAATTCTCTTTGACAAACATGTAAGATGGTGCACTAAGTCAAGCATACAATTTTTTTGGCACGAAAACTATAAAGTTATAATTTATGAAAAGACGTCTCTAAATCATTCCATATAATATAATAATCTTATCAGTTATTATCATCAACATCATTTTCACCAACATTAATAATAATAATAACAAAAGCAAGAACAAGATATAAATACTCTTTGTGTGTGTAGACTTTGTGTCTAGTAAATAAAAGCATATTAGACTTTGTGTCTGGGTAAATAAAAGCATATTAGACTTTGTGTCTAGTAAATAAAAGCATATTAGACTTTGTGTCTGGTGCTGGATGGGAATAAGATGCCATTTATATAAATCAGTTTCTTTCTACAAGTCACTATCATCTTGACAAATTCGGCATTATGACTTTCTAGTTTGGATTGTCATACTTTTTACTGGTCATCCATTGGATTAGGGATCCATTCATTCACACACAAACATGCATGCGTCATTCTGCATTATCAATATAGAGAGAGATATAATATATATAGAGAGTGATGTATACTTTTGAGGGCCGTACTAAATTTCATATAATTCTACTATTTCAACCATTAGTCACATTCATTCACGCGTTCCACTACTCTCCTACTAATCAAAATTGCTTTTTATCAGTTAAAATCATTATTTTTATCATCAAAATTACTTTAAAAACTGAAAAATATTTATGTATATATGAGTATCTTCCGGTCTTTTAATGGTTTAGTGATGGTGACAACTATTTTGATTGATGAATGAAAATTTTGAGCCATAAAAAAAAATAGTAGAAGGTGATGGATGATGGTGTGATTAATTGGTAGAATCATGAAAAACAAGAAATTGAACATCTTGCTCAATTCAACTTGAACAACTATCCTCGTCTCTCTCTATGGAATCCTACCCACTTTGGTACTTATTCACTCGTACCCGCTTATTATTTTTGAGTGATATGAATGCAATAATAATGTTCTTCCAATATATATAGGTGTTTATATATATTATTGGCCATGTAAAAAGTGAAGCACTCTCGTTGGGGAACTAATTATTAAAGTTAATCATGAATCGTTCCATTGGGTGAGGGTTCATTTCTCAAATTTAAGTTAAAGGGTGTTGTCAAGAACAACCATTACCAGGAGCCCATAGTTTATTTAAGTTGTTGAAAGGAGCTGCATATGTCATTTTGTGAATTATCTAGGAGCTTGTGTGAGATTAACTCCCATGAAACTCTGCCCTCCAGACGCTGCAATTTTTGACATGGAACATGCAAGATGGCTGGAAGAAGACCAGAGGCACATGTCCGAGCTCCGCAACGGACTTCAGGCGCATCTGCAGGAGGGCGATCTCCGGGCGATTGTCGATGGCTGCCTCGCACACCACGACGAACTTTTCCGGCTTAAAAGTGTGGTCGCCAAGTCGGACGTCTTCCATCTCTTCTCCGGCATGTGGATGACGTTGGCTGAACGCTGCTTCCTGTGGATGGGCGGGTTTCGGCCATCTGAGCTGCTCAAGGTACGAGTGCTGGACCTGGTGTCACAGCCTATCAAATTAAAATGATCAATTTATCCTTCTTTGCCACATAAATTACCAATAACTCTCTACATCATTGATTGTAAGCATCGGTAGAGCCGGTAGCTGCTTGTAGTTTGGCTTAGTTTGTAGTGTTCATGTTTGGCTTGATAAGCATCAGTAAGGCTCGTATGGCCTGTCCGGCTCCTTTCGGCTAGGTCTGTAAATGGATGAGGATCCAATCATTAACATATTCGTCGTAAAGGCTGTTTGGCTTGAAGTTAGCTCACTTCTTTTGAATACAAAATGGGCTGAGTAACGGGTCCTTCGCAACTCTCGAAGGCTCAAACAAAGAGAGAAGTCCACCGGTGGACCCTATCATTCCATTTATATGTGTACCGTCCCTGATCTCAAACAAATAGAGTTATCCACCGGACGGACTCTATTATAATGGTTGGATTTATATTCTTTGAATCACCACAAGGCCCCTTATCTTTTTGATATTACATGATGGATTTCGGGCCGATGCAGATACTGGTTCCACAGTTGGAGCCATTGACGGAGCAACAGTTCTTGGGTATCTGTAGCCTCCAGCAGTCGTCACAACAAGCTGAGGAGGCACTCTCACAGGGTCTCGACTCTCTGCAACAAGCGCTTGCCGACACGATCGCATCTGGAACACTTAGCCAAGGACCCGATGTGGGGAACTACATGGGTCAGATGGCCATAGCTATGGGCAAGCTTGCTAATTACGAGGGATTCCTCCGGCAGGTCAGTCACTTATCTTATAGCCCACGCTTGAATAATGTGCTCTATTCACCCCCCCTCTAAACAAATTTTCGGCTATAATACAAAGTCTATGATATAACTGTGGGCCATTCATTTCATTTTTTTTCATATATTGTGGAAATGGGTTGATGTGTGTACAATGTCTTTTTTTTGTATAATTTTTTTATATCTATAAAAAAATCATATATAAAAAATTTATATCATATAAAATGTGTACAAAGTCCATAAAAAATTTATATAATATAAATTTTTTGTATCATATAAATTTTTTATATGATATAACTCTAAATTAATATCATATTAGTCACTTAGCTAACTGATCTTCTTCCCACATTTTCATATTAGTCACTGTCCCGACCTACTCTTCAATAATTAATATCTTAAAAAAAAATCAACTGCCTTGTGGGTAAGTATCCCTTGTGCATTTATTCGTATGAATAATCAACTTTGGTGAATGGACTTATTGAAAAGGATTGATCGCCTACTTTAAGTTGGGAGCTGACCTTTGAGGCATTTGAGAATGCCATCGATGAGGGTAATGGATTTCTTTAGTGGGTCAGTTGTGGTTTAATCGTTTCATATGAGGTCAGCGTGTGATCATCATTAGCTTTGTTTCTTTGAAAGAACGCATTATTCCGTAATTATCTGCAGAGCAGTGGCTTGGGGAGTCCTAGTAAACTGTACGGTTATACCTACACCTCTTTTGAGAGAGAGAGAGACCCTAAAACTAGTGTAATAGTTGAATGTGAGTTCTGGGTTCAAATTTGTGCCGGATGCCATCATTCGGCGGCTAGCAGCTTGTTGGAATTTCGAAACTTGAGCGGTTACGCTCAGTGTATGTGAGGGTTATTTAAGAAAACTTTTGTACTTATTTATAAACCCGCCCAAGGTTTTAGCATATTTCCTCGAATCATTCAGTTTTATTGTTGCAAGTTGTCTCCTGTACATCTAATTATTAGGTTTACCTTTTCTTGGTTGGGACGCCACACACACACAAACAAACACGCACAGAAACGCACAGTGTTTTCTACGTAAAGTACAAAATAGATCAGTTGTACCACATGTTTGTCTCTTGCCAGAAAAAAATAATCAACCAATGATCTGAAACTTCTAGGTAAATAAAAGAACAGTGTTTGTCTGTTGAAGTGAGCTTTGTTTAATAGGAAATACTTCAACTTATTTTAACCACAACTTTAATTATCTTTACTCAAGGTCACATATTTGGAGTCGGATTGATAAAACTCGAACCCACTTTAAGCATATACAGAAACATATGCATATAACCAGATCACATCTTTCTTTTCTGGTACCAAGTGGATGTATTTGTACAGTTATAATCAAGAAAAAATCCGTCCCGAGTTCTGCCATCTTCAATAATATGGTGTATATACTGTAATTTGTATTGCATGATGTACAATTAGCACTTGTTTGATATATAATGTGGTAAACAAAAATCGGTTGTATTTTATTGTTATATTCCATGACTTGTATTTTTTAATTTTTGGGTGGTAGGCTGATAACTTGAGGCAGCAGACATTGCACCAACTTCGCCGGATTCTGACAATCCGGCAGGCAGCTCGGTGCTTCTTGGCAATTGGCGAGTATCACAACCGGTTGAGAGCTCTGAGTTCTTTGTGGGCTTCACGCCCAAGGGAGTAAGTCCACCATCTCCCCAACTTTTCTTCTTCTTCTTTTGCGCGTGAAAACTATTGTCTCTTCTGTTGTCCTCTTTTAAATAATGAAAAAAATTGCAAAAAGATCCATAGTTACGAATGAAGTGGAGAAAAAACGTATGGTATGCCATACATCCGATTGTGGTCAAAACAAAGTAAATGGTAATGGTTGGGGGAAGGAAAAAGGGCATCTAAGAGGAGAAAAGCAAAAGGAAGTTGATCAATCAATAGAGGATGGCAGCTAAAAAAGCTTTAATGATAGGCTTATACATCCGATTCTGTGAAAGATCTTTCATTAATGGTGGATGATAAAAAGGAGTAGACAAGTTATTTGAGATCCCGTCTTCAATCTAGTTGCTTTGGATATAATTTATTGAACTAAACTGAAGTACACCTTAACTTCCAAAATTCCTTGGAAAAGTCGGAGAAGTCCAAGTTAACTAATCGTGAAGGACAGGGATGGAAAGTACCGAGGCATGAAGAGTAATGCATCTTGGAAACGATTGGAGAAAATATGAAAAAAAGAAGAAGATGCATGTAAGAATTGATAAGGAAAATCAGATAAATCAATAATAGATGATATAAAAGTTAACAGAAGGCAATACAAAGTATATTAATGCCAAACGAGATCACAGTTGAAGGTTGAAACCAAACCGTCAGAATTGAACCTTACACATTATGTACTTTATGCAGTGGTATTTTTTTTTTCAACAACTTATTCTGTAACATAAAGTATGTTAATGCCAAACGACATCAAAGTTGATTTGAAACCAAACCATCAGAATTGAACATTACACATCATGTAATTTATTTACTGGCATTTTCTTTTTGAACAACTTAATGACAAACAATATCACAGTTGAAGCTTGAAAACAAAACCATCAGAGCACACATTGTGCATTATATTTAGTGGTATTTTCCTTTTGAACAACTTGTTCTGTAATTTATTAAGCTTATTTACCATGTGGTGGTTTATTATATATTACACTGTACTCTATGGACGTACATTGGCATGTTAAAACGTAATGACCTATAGTTCAGAAACGAGCCAAACTGGAACCGGTTGTCTGGTTTGATTCAGTTTTGCGACTTACAATGGTTTGGTTCCTGAAATTTCCGAGACAAACTATTCTGGTCTACATCGAGGTTGAGGCTAGAAATATACCATACCTGATAATTGACACCCCTATGCATGCATGTGTACTATAATGCAACATGTGCATTGCACAAGCGCACGCACGTGTGTGTGTGTGAGAGACAGACAGACAGAACTTTACAAAGTGTGGATCCTTTTTCTTCACTTCTCTAAACAATAAGACCTTTGTGTAATTATTTATGTGATTCTCGTGCAGGTCAATGGTTCCAGAAGCCCATTTAATGCCAACCACAGCCGACATTCAAATGGTCCAACAGCACACAGAGAACCATTTCAATCCATTTTGATGATAATTTTTGAGGAATCAGAATCACCCGCTAGAATTCTCAGAATTTTGTGTTGAGGCGGCGGAAGCCCACAGTTTTCAGTTAACCAAGAAAATGATGACTAAATAGTACAATGAGGAGGAGGAAAAGCAGTTCTTGGCATGGCTCCAATGTTTGAAAGGGTTGAGGATGACAAAATATACGACTAGAAGGCTATAGGAAAAAGGATGTATATTTCCACGAGTCATGATTAATAAAACCGAGAGAGAGAGAGAGAGAGAGGTGCCTTCTTTTAGCGGTGAGAACAGTAGACAAACTGTCACGATCATGCATCTGTTTCCTTACTGCATTATTTAAGTTTTTCCTTTGTGAAAGAGATGGTGCAAGTTGGTTTAAACGACAAACGAGAGTGGTTGTGGCATTCATAAAGTTTGGAAGTTGGATGAAGATCAATATCACATGATTTTCAAAAGATGCTGCAGTCATCGACATTAATGATCAAATGCTTCATTTACACACTCCACATGTGCATGCGTACACAGGGGATTTGCGAGCAAAATAACATCAAACTAGCAGCTACACATTGGACACGGCTCAACAACTCGAACCAAAACCGGCCAACTAGACCTAAAACCTTAACCAAACCCAAGAAACCCCCTGTTTCGCTACGTCTCATCTTATCTGAAAACAGCACAAGAATCAAAACCGTGAATGGCATTTTGAAGTAGGCGGTTCTAACTGGAACTGGAATGACCAGTTACTCCTTTAATTTGAGTCGGCAGATGTTCTCTAGTAGCTAGAATTTCAGATGATCTAACTAAGCAGCGAGAAGTTATAGGGGTTAAGCACGAAGCCTCGTCTAATAGAAACATACACGGGTTTAAAGCAAGAAAAGATTTTTACCTGAAGCACTTCAAACCATGAAGCTGTGCTTTCAACACCATAAGTAAATCAAAGGTCTTGTATCATATTCATTTCTTCCATAGAAACAAAGGCCTTAGTTTCCAAATTTAAAACCAAATGTCGACATTCAGGAGCAGACGGATGATGGAGGATTTCATAATCTTATCAGTTAAACAAGGATATACTTGAAGGCTATTTAAGGAAATTTCCATATAATGTAAAAATGCCCACTTTTTATTCTGCGATTTTTTATAACAAGCATATCAGATTGAAGATGCAAGAGAACTTTCTAAGAAAATGTAATGATGACTCGAATATTATTGAGAGAAAAAATGTACAACCTGCACGGGGCCGGGGAAAAGCTGAAAATCCATTACATGGCTAGTTTACAAGATGAACCGAAACGCTAGCAGAAAACTTGAAGGGAGAGGCAGTCTCCCCGGCCGAGGCTGGAGATAAAAAAGATAAAAAGAACAGAAACTTCTACAACATACCTTATGAGGTATACGAAAGAATGGTTTCTGCTAATTACAGGCTGTTGTGAGATTAACTCGACAGGGTGGTTGAAGTTGACCAGAAGCAGCAAATACTCCTTCCTAGAACCAAGAACACTGCAGAAGGATCAACTGCAGGAACTCATCTCGTTATCTCCGTTCAATCACATCAGAAAGATCATCCATTGGAATTAAAAGGCCGTCAAAGTCTACATCATGGTCTTGCAAACCATCATCTGGAAGAGCTAGCCAAGTTCCCAGGTCTTGGCCTTGACCAACAAGATCATCAGAAACACCCAGGTCTTCCATTCCAGGTAAAGGCAGATGAGCAAGGTCGAAGGGCGCTTCAGTGTTGGTAGGATCTTGAGTGTTTGGTTTAACTTCCACCGGTTTAGTGCTCTCATTCTTGGCGGTTTTGATGGATTCCTTTGTTGAATTCAGTGTCGCATCAGGGACTTCAACAGGCCTACCAAGAAGACTATTCACAGAAGTCGACAATTGAGTTGTTTTTTGCTTTGTCTTAGTCTTGCGTTCACCCCTGACAGTGCCAATTGCAGGACGACCAGATTTTGGTGCGGAGTTTCTTATCATCCCTTCTCTGTTGTGATCCCTATCCCTCTCACTCCTCTTCCCTTTTGGTCCACCAGGGAGACTACCCACAGATGCACTTCTAATAACGTTGTTCACGACATCATCAAGTGATAATTCCCTTTTTTTCCCTCGATCTGACCATGATTCTCCTTTTATAAAGCTTTGATCGAATGATTGACATGCATCGGTTAAATCTTTGTCAAGGCCATTAACATGAGGTCCACACTTCACAGCTGGATCTATAGTAAGATCAGAAGCCAAAATGCCTGCAATAGCAGAGGTGCAAACATAAAACAAGAAAAGAAAAAAGTAGAGAACTTTTCTATAAGTTAAAAGCCTCAAGATAATAACTCAAATGGCAATATCCTGGATGTAACTAAAGCGTCAACGACTATGCAAGTGCCAGTGAACGCTAAAGGACATACCTTTTGCCTCAGATTTACTCAGACCTACAAAGGCCGCTTGGCAGGGTTTTAAAGTCTGTCCCTCTTTAATACCATCACTGCATTTTGCACCACTGCTGCACATGGATGCAGACAGATGTTCATCCTTGAAGAGCAGCTCTCTGAAGCAGCTAATACCCGTCTCTTTATACTTCCTGTACCTGGCAAGCGTTCGCCTAGCAAATAGGACAGCTTTTCTTGAGAACTTACTACCACCACTCTTATGTGATGCATTACTACCTCGACAAGCCTGTAAAGGAAGGAGATAAAATGATACAATGGAAGCTGCATGCGATTTCACGAATCAGACTAGGCTAAAAACAACATGATATAATGCCTTTATATGCTACCAAACTTGATATCGACAACTTCACACCCATGCGTCGAGAAGGTCAAAGTTATCAATAGAACAGCAAACATCCTTTTAAAGACCAATACCTTTCCAAATCAAAACTCCAAAAGTAAATGGGACCTTCCAAAATTTTACCACCACAAATCCGAGCATAACCCAACTCCGCCCATATAAGGGATCACCCTGACATGGCCGGTCTCAAGCCTGGATAAAGGAAGAGGGTTGCATTAGGCTTCCAACAGCTAGTGCAAAACTTTGTGGGACTTATTTACCATGGATACAAATTATGATAGGGCTTTGTGGAAACAAAGAATCCATGTAGCCAACCCCATCTAGTATGGGAAAAGGCTTAGTTGTTGTTTGTAGATCCAAGCATAACCCCTTTTCTATACAAAACTCTTCTACTCATTCTATTATTATTTTGTCCTGCTGTTTAGTGCAAAAATTTTCTTTGTAAGACTTGTTCAAAGTTTCGAAGCAATGGGACAACAAGCAAGGCCATCACAGCTTTACACTAGAATAAATCTAACTATCCCAAACCTTACTTTTTGCATGAGAAAAGTATGGCTTGGTTGAAACAAAGCCGTAGCAACATGTACCCCACCAAAGGCATCACAACCTCAAGTTCTCCAATCACTATTGACATCATGGGTTGGCCGCATGCCCGGTGCTAATCATAAAAACATGCTCATAGTTGGATACGGTAGACATGATAATGAATATAAATCTATAGATAATAATCAATACATAAACAATCAAAATGACTGGGAATAATAACAGACAGGAAAAATAACCTGATTCTTTTTGTACGCTATCTCCACTAGTTTGTTCATTGCCAGGTGTTCAAGGTCCCTGCACGATGACAGGGTTTAGCTAATGACGGGCACTCTTCAATGAGAAACCTCATTCAGTTCGGAGATACACATCCTACCTTTCTCGAAGCTCTCTTTCTCCAAGAACAGCCATTTCCAACTTGCACAACAGACTTTTATTTTTCTTCACCTGCTGAGAGTGAATGAATAATTATGCTTTAACAGGAAATGACATATTAATCCAAAGATTGATAAAAAATATCTGCCCTCCATATACGGCAGGAGATATGAAGCTATCATTTCTAGGTAATAAACAAATGCATCTTTTTTATAAGTAAGCCGGCATTCATCAAAGAAGCTTTCCTGGCTTAATATTCCCAAGCAACATTTCTAAATTTAGCAAAGCTCCGCGATGGAAAATAACAGAAACCATAATAACTGAACAAGTTTGAAGAAAATTTTCATAAAACAAACCTGTTGCAACAACCCCTCCTTAAGCTTGGAGATATCTCCGTTAATTTCAGCATTTTCCCCCTGTGCCAGATCAGGCTGAAAGACAAGAGAAATAATTGGACAATGAGGACAATCAAACGGTAATGCATATGTTTGCATCATCAAATTAACAGCTAAAAACTATGCTCCAAACCATAAGAAGAACATCCTGCTTTACATAGGGTCATCTACAGATCCTATGTTTGTAAGAATTAGAAACACAAGGACTTCACAAGAGATAATCTATCCCAGTACTGCCCTCACTCAACCAAGTTTAACTTTAGATGTGTGAAGGGATATTGCACCAGCAGGAGAGACCCCAAATATATGTTATCTTTAGAATTCTGAAGGGATATCACACCCCTAGGAGAGACTCCAAATACAAGAAATCTGTGATACAGTTTCATATAAGCAAGCATATTAATAGAGACAAACAGGTAAAGTTCCAGCATATGTTACACTGATATTACGTTTAGGTGAAGTATCTCGGCCTACCCGGTACTTTCCCAAAACCACACTCTAATAAATACTGATGATAATTAGTTTGTTAACAATTGACTTTGATTTCTATAAGATATTAAATATAGCATCTTGCAGCGAATCCAGCTCCAATTCATTTTCAAGATGAGTACCTTGGCCACAGCAGCCTACACTGTGAGAGAACAAAAAAATAGGGTGATCTTTTGCTATCAAAGAGCATGTAGGCATGCGAGGTTGTTGAGCCTCATCATAAAAAACTCTTGAGTGTCTTTCATTGCTTCATCGTGATAACAACTGCTTGTATTTCATTAGGAGGTTGTTGTATCATACTCTTACATCTGTGCAACGATACCCCATGACCTAGGTTCCACCCCATTATCTGACGGTTTGGGATAACGTACCAAACGGAGAAGCAAAAAGCAAGGAAAGAAGCTTTCTAAGAAAAAATGGAGTCACAAGCGACTGACTGAGTTGAAAGTCAACTTGGATACAAAATAAGAAGTCAATATGAAAGGAAAGGAAAAATGATACACAAGACGGCTTTAGCGATTTTCTTTCTGAAAAAGCAACCAACAAATAAATCAAAAAGCAGGGTATGAAAACTAAACAAAAGATCTGCATAACATGCTTACTTTACCATATAAAATTTATTATAATTCATATATCTCTGTGACATGTATTATTATCTGAAAAACAAGGTGTAACAAACACTAACAAATAAGCTTTTCACCTTTAAATTACAAAAGGGTTAACCAAAAGTCATATTTCATTTGTTCCTTGCATTGAAAAGAAGGATAAAAGGTTGAAGAAGCACATGAAAGGCACGTAAAAACATTTAAGAAAAGTGTCACAAAGATAAGTTCACGTATGAGAGAAACAGAAGAGAAGCATGGAGAAAGTGAGATTCTCATTATGTGGAGATGCCTTTATTGACAGATCCAATTCAGCTCAGGGTACATAGCTGGACCTCTTTCCCGAAACAGAAACAGTCCTTGGTTTTTTAACTGTTTGGACCCCACTAAAGTGTCAGAAGGTCTGTCATACAACTGGAACAGGTTCATAAGCAGAAAGTAAGTGCATCCGCCTCAAGTAACAGAAGCAGAAGGAACAATAAACAAGTGACTGAAGTAACACCTACCACCGTTGCTGGGAATAGCCCAATACCCTGAAGCTCCAACATTATCCTCTCATCGATTGACATCTGTTGATAAGAACTGTCTGATCCATTAATCCTATGATGATCACTAGCATGAGTAGCATCCAACTGCATAATGACATCTTCCTGCAGAAGTTCCTCCCTGTACATTAGGTTCCCAGTTTTAGGGCTTTTAAAACCATTTGATACAGTACTTCCATCACATGAAAAGTTGTGAACGGAGTGGCACTTATGGTTCTTAATCTCCCCCTCTGACTCGATTTCAAACTCGTACCTGTCCATATCTTTAGGTTCATCACCAACATGGCTACAAGCACCACATGGTGAATCAACACCTGTATATTGATAGGTATCTCTTTCAATTTCACCAAGACAATTATTTTCTCCAACTTCATCAACAATCAATGCCGCAAGCAGCCTCTGAGAAAGGGGTATAGTCTTCTCAGGCCACCTCTCACTTCCCAATTTCCCAGTATCTACATCCTGTGATTCATCAACATAACTCCCAGTCCTTCCTGATTCGTTTGACGGAACTGTTTGCTTGTCTTCAAACACAAGTTCAGGCGATGACGTGAGCATCTGAAAGACAAATTGCTCCTGGAAAGAAGAAACTTGGTCAAAACAGACAAAGGATTCTGGAAGCAATTTCAAGACGGACAAGATAAGTGTCACCTCACCCGAGAAATACAGCGAAGGTTTTATGCAGCAAGCTTAGATATCACGTACATATAGATCCAAGAAAGCGTAAAAAGGCTGTATGGGTACATAAAGCCATAGAGACTTAAGAATATTCTTTTTACTTTCTATACAAGTTTTTGTGCAATTCACATGCACTATAAGCCAAGTATTTGAAATAAGTTCCATTAACATATGCACATGATACCATTAACATGGAAAAAGTAAAAATTATATACCTTTCTGTTTTGATCACCAGATTGGACGCATAAACTATTCTCCAACTCCTCTGCAAGCCTCTTCTGCAACAACACAAGAAAAGATGAAAGAATTTATATTAGGAAGAGAGAGAGAAGAGAAAGAACCTAAATTTAGTTTCTTAACACAGTAAGGCTCACTGCTAACCTGGGACACGTAAATCGAATGAATAAAGACCTCAGAATTATATTCACTTTTTTTTATTATTGTAGCACGATTATTGCTTATTACCTGTTCCTGCAAGCAGGCGACATCATCTGGTGTCACATACGCAAAAATAGGTTCAATTTGCTGCCAAAAGAGGCCCTTGCAAGCATCATCTGCACAAGTAATTAAATTACGCAGCATAAATAACAAAATGTTCACTAATGCATTTCAGTATAGAATACTAATGAAATTAAGAACATGCATACATCTGAAATTCCGAGCAGAATTTACAGCTGTGCTAAGCTCTTCACGGTCATCATCTGCTTCCCCTAAATCCATTGCAGCATAAACTCTCAGACCAAAAGATAAAATTACTAAGTATGCGAATATCAACACTAAACGGATATTTGAAAGGACTTGTAACTACCACTCAAATCAGAAGTAAGATTCACATGTGCTGGACGAGTAGATGCTTTGCGGTCTGATAATTTTTTAGTTGGTGGACAACCAGATTTACTGAAACCAGGAAATGTTACAACAAGGTCAAAACAAAATATACAACAGCCAAATTTTTTAGCAATATTGCTGCATGCTCAGTAAGGTAGAAACAGAAAGCTAAGCACCTTTCCATTTTATCTGGAACAGATTTTCTATGCTTTGGTGTAGACGCAATATCCGTTTTTTCTCTAGAAAGTGGCAAACAGCTTCTAGATAAGGCAGAGCCTCTTCCAGTTCTTCCTTGCCTTTGAACATCTCCAAGTTCTTCTTTTGTAGGAAACTTATTCTTCTTTGGATGCACTACAAAATGAGTACCCTTTTGGATTGAACTGACAGATTTATCATCGAGATCACTGCTTATCTTTCCCTTGGCTTTAGACTTGTTAGCAGCTCCAGAATCCTCACTCTCAGAGAATCCACCAGGAGATGGAACACCTTCAACTTCAACTTTCAGTTTAAGTTGCTGAGGAGTGTTATGGATACGCCTTAATGGTCCAGACTCATTTGCTTCACTAGTAGTCAACCTAGCCCTTGTGTCAGCACTTGGAATACCTTCAGGAAGTAGCTGCAACTCATCTTTGTTTCTGACAGGAGGAACTAAATTTGTTCTTCTAGCAATGCGTGAGCTCTTTTGGGGCCGCTGACCAACCCACTGAGCAACAGGCGGTGAAGAAGACCTCGGTGAAGGTGACTGAGCAGATGCAGGTCGCTTGCGATTGTTGTTAACTGCACTTATTCCCTGGGCCTTGCTCAAGCTGGAAGACTGCTCCCATCCCTCAACAGCTCCACCCGGACGGGAGAAGGTGGCAGAAGAATTAAATACTGATCCAGATCCAGTTCGTGGTGCTCTCGAAGCCTTCACTTTTGCAACTGGAAGATTTCCTCCCTGATGTATGTCACGAGCATTTTGCCTGCATGATCACAATTGACACTAAAGTTGCATATACAGTAAAGGGGCAAAAGAAGCATATTACCAAAAGGACAACATAGCAAGATGAAAGCCATTTTGACATTATCAACTGCATAAACTTAGATTGTTCATACTTGATGATCCCCTTCATTGTGGCCTTCTCTTTATCTGATCCACCAACCCTTTCTCTTCTGTCCAGGGTCATGTCTGGTTCTGTCATTTGTATAGGATGGACATTTAAACTACCTGGTTGAGTAGCACCATCCAACTTATTGACTCCAATAGTCGTACTGGCAGAAACTGACCTGCTATACGTGCAAAGATTCAGGACATCGATCAGAAAAGAACATAAAGATAATTTGAAGAGTTAACAAAGTAACATCATGCATAAGAAGGTTCAGCACAACATAGAATGATCGATGAAACCTGTAGAGGATCAGCACATGATCAAAATAAAAATGAAGATAAGAAGAAGACAGCATAATGAATCTGACAGCACAAGAAGTTAAAAAGAAGTGCATCCTCAGCACTAATATTCTACTAATAGATAACCAGGAGATTATCACAATAGATACACAAACTACAAAAGTTTCCTCTTAAATACAAAATCTTACACTCCTGAACGAAAACTGCATGCCACAATTAAAGAAAAGAGGATTAAAATGCACAATGAAAGACAACAAGAGATTGGAGCTGAACCACCAATTAACATCCGATACTCACCAATGTGTTGCAACAAGATAATCTACATGCCTGGGACAATATCATCTAAATTTTCCATCCTGCCCTAACATATCAATCTAGATGGTATGCCTCCATCAATGCGATCACATAAACAATAGTTAAGAGGATAGAGGCCAGCACTCTCCCACTCAACGGTTTCTCATGCTTAGTTCTAGGAGAACACATCTTCTCTCTTAGGCCACGGTGATACTACAGGCTTCTACAAGCGCACGTTCATGGAAAGCGCAGCTCGAACAACACTAATTACAAAACCATCACTTATAATGACAGCAAGAGGAGGACATGATCACAAGAGATGGCTGCAAATTTCGGATTAGTATGGCACTTTCTGTTAGACGGGATGAGACTTGGGAAAAGACAGAAGATGGCATAAATGGTGCCATTCGCGCCACCTCAAGGTTAGGGTTTCTGCGACAAGGAGTTGCTTTTGCATTTCTCTTTTTTCTAGATCTGTCCCTGTTTCCTTATTTTTCTTCTGATTCAATGTCCACTGGTTTTCTGACAATAAGGTTTTCTAATTTGGATATCACGTAGCCTGGAGAGTTGAATAACAACAAAATTACTTTTATGTTTCCGCTTAGAAGGTGAACAAAGTTACCATCTCAGTATCATTTTCCTTTTTCGGGTACAGATGATAATCAGAACTAGCAAAACACACCATTTCAGAAATCACATGACTTAGCTTGTTGTCCTGTTTGTGTCCTTGCTTTTCATATTCAGAAAACTTGCAGCCAAAACTCAAGTAAAGAAATAACCCAAATTAGTCTGATGACAAGTTTTGATGATATACATCCACAAATGCAACAACAACAACTAAGCCTTTTCCCATACTAGATGAGGTCGGCTACATGGTTTCTTTGTTTCCATAGAGCTCGATCTTGTACAATGCTAATAGTTAACTCAACAAAAGCTAGATCATTTTCTATTGTTTCCTTCCAACACCTTTGGGTCTTCCTCTTTCTCTTTTATTGTTTTCACCTGTCTAGTTCCTCAAGCCTTCTTACCTGAGCTTCTTTTGGTCGCTTTTCCACATGTTCAAACCATCTTATTATATAAATATTTGTGTATGTATGTGTGTCATAAAGAGAGAGAATGGGATGGAGAATTAACAATGCAAATCAGTGACCAATTGGGTCAGGTTCAGACAAATGCGATCAAATTGTCAACCATTTCTCTTGTTTGCATGCCCTCATGGACACGCAAGATAGTGTAAGTGGTGCATCCTTACTCGTAAAGAGAAAAATGATGGGAAAAATTAATATATGTAGCATACTATATTGTATCTACAACTGTAACTAAGCCTTTTCCCATACTAGATGGGGTCGGTTACATGGATTCTTTGGTTTTTTTAGAATCCATGGTAAGTCCGACAAAGTTTTACGCTGACTGTCGAAAGCCTAACGCAACCCTCCTCCTTTATCTGGGCTTGGGACCGGCATACTATAGTGTATCATGTTGAAAAAATCACAACTGTTTGAAAAAGAAAAAAAGATAGTACCAAAACATCAGGGTTGTCTATTACATGACAGTTCATCAATAAAGCATCTACTAATTATTAAATAAACCATAAATGCATGCTAACCTTCCAGAAGTTGCAATGGCAAGCTATGACAGACAATACAAATAAGAAGACTTGGGTTTTCAAGAATTACAACAAAGGAAAGTCTTCATCGCCAAAAGGTTTGAAATTTAAGACAGAAAAGTAAAGTTTTGAACACAAATTTAGCCATCTTCAACAAGGTAATCTTCTTTCTTTGATGTAAAATTATAGTCACCAAACCTCCTACACAGGCATAAAATTTACTAGAACTAGCTGAAAATATACGAAAGAAGGCTATGAATATTCTCCATGAGGAACTTTTATAGTGTCCAAGTTGAAAAATGTGCTCATAGAATCATCAGGTGTCTGTTGGAACTTTATTTTATGACACACCCTCTATCTTACAATATGTAAGATGCAATCACAGAAGCATCAGTTTGCATTTATGTCTATGGTAAACCCCTACAATAATGATATGGCAGTGGTGCCTTTTCTAAGTCTCACAAGCACCATACTTGAAATGACATCAAGAAAAGAAACAAATGATATTGAAAGAAAGATAGTTTCTGTCATTAAGGAGAAAAGATATTTCAAACTGTACGTTTGAAATGCAAACAAAGAAAAACAAATTTATCTTGGGTTCCCAAAAGTACAAGAATACAGGATCAAGTCATGACCATAGATCTTGGAGGCCCTTCAGAAGTTCATCCAAAGCCTACATTTGGTTTCCATGACTACTTCCGTAAGGAATACATCCTCTTGGCTTTTAGCTTTTAGATTTTAGAGCTCCCTTCCATGTGATCATTGATGAAACACTTCTATCAGAATGTCATCTTAAAAATACTCAATCAATTGCTTTTGTAAGTGAGTAGAAATTTTAAAAATTAGACTTTTGAAAATAACTTCAATTCCTAGCATAGTTCTATGTAAGCTAAATTATTCTCCTATTCTGATTTTACAAATTCCAAATTTTGATTTATACAATATTATTCCAAGCATGTTGTTGGGAGCAACACAACTAGTCTGAGAAATTGATGACAGTGGACATAGAGAAGGTAGTCTATTGATACTGAATTTTGCAAATTACCAATATATGCCACCTACAAAGCTCAACAAATTTCGTGAAGTTCTTTTTCCAAGAAAGTCTCTCGCGTGGAAAACTTGTTAGCCATGAGTGTATTGTTGGAAAGAGTGAAATTTCTTTCTTTTGATGAAAATTTTTTGTTTTTGTTCTGCAAGTAGGTCACTTTTATGGAGTAGCTCTTATGGTGCTCAGGTTGCAGTAGGTGTTGGATAGAAACGTATGGGAGCAGCTTTGGGCTAGTTGGTACTTTCATAAATATAGTAAAAAGGATTGTATGGCAATGTAGATATTTTTTGCAATTTTTGGTTAGTTTGGAGGGAAAAGAATTAAAGGATCTTTGAGGGGATCGGAAAAACTTTAAATTTTCTTTTAGGGTATATTGATTTAGTCTTCTTTGCTTTCGGTAAAGAGTACAGCACTGATCATAAAAGTGATAGAAAGTGCCTATGAAGTATAAAATATAAATTGATATTTTTGCTAGACAAACTTCTCTAAACATAAAGTCATGCATTTGAGAATTTCAAAACTTTTCACAAGCTTGTAATGAATAGATCTAGTTCATACTTGGAATGCATAGGTACTCAAAATGGATATGTAAAATCACTTTTAAGAATTTGAGATCTTAGTAATCCCCAAGAAGATGTTTTGGCCAAAAGAAAACATAAACATGTTATTCAAACTACTCAGACCCTTTTAGTAGCTAACAGTAAGCCAAGAGGCTTCAGGGGTGAAGTTACCATCATGTATAATAGAATGTCAACCAAAAACAAACAAAACATGTCTCTTGAAAAGCTTTTCAAAATTGAACTCGAATATCAACAACTTAAGAATTTGTTGTAATGTTGGGGCATACTTTGATCCAAAGCAATAGAATGTCTTTTTCTTAGATATTCTAAAACCCAGAAATTTATTGCTTTTTTAAACAAAGCATCTTCAAGAAATGTTATCCTTTTAGAACATAAAATCAACACCTATAAGCCTTTCAATGATGCGTTTGATAATCATTTCCTAATAAGTTTGATTAGTCTTGAACTTGATGGTGTAGAATGAGAAAGAATGGATTATTGCAGTTAATGAGAATATCATGGGATGGGACGTTGGTAGCAAGCCTACAGAATGATATTGGTGAGAATACTATAGGAGAACACATGATCCAATATACTAAAAGAAACGGAATACCTACTTTGTGTTGCTTGGACAAATTCATGAGGCAAGAATATGATGTTTCACTTAAAAGATCCACTAGAGTCACCATAAACCAAGTAGATTTGTCTCCAAGTATCTGTCCATCATGAAAAAAGAGCTTGTCTTGTCTCCCTCTTAACTTCTTGTACCCAGCAATTATCTCCAAGCTAAAATCATATTGGATGGATTGGGTAATTGATGATGAACCTGAAGCTATTAGAAAAACAATGTTTAGGAAGTTGAACAGATTCTCCCTTTCACAGAAAATCAATAGATGTGCATGGGTTTATAAGGTCAAAGCTAGGTTAAAGCTTAAAATGACGGGATCATGGTTGTCAAAATCACGCTTTGGATCATAAGACACTATGATGATCTATTGAAGGCTAAAAGTGTCCAATTCCAAGTCAGGATCTTAAATTTTGTAAGATCTTTCAGGATCCTGAGATTCTAAGGATCCCAACATCTAATTTAGCTTGTTACTTAAAAACAGTAATAGCCCAGAACAGTGACCATCTCTCTCTCTCTCTCTCTCTCTCTCTCTCTCTCTCTCTCTAGGAGTCACCCCTCTACCGACTATCTTCATCACTGATTCAGTACCGTAGATCTTTTAGCTGGGAATTTTTTAAGATATTCCATCTTTAGGGCACTTGAATGATGATTTCTTATGTGCATGTTTTTTTTTTTAAGTTACATCAAGATTCAAGAACTCAATACATTGCATTTGTGCTTGAATAAAGTTTTTTCCTTTTAGTGAATTATGTTCTTGAAAAATAAAATCAAAATCAACTTTTCAAGATATTTCTGCACTTTCGTTGGATTAAGCTCTTCCTCTTATTGCTATCTTGTTGCCGTATTTTCTACAACCACCCTTTTACAGCAATCCATCCATTCTTCTTCATCACATCAAAAGTTGCATAAAAATTGAAGAGAAAGCAGATCATTAATAATAAGTTCAAGGATGATTCACGTACTATATTAAAATGTTCTGCATTGGTGATCAAATATTTGTGGGGCCCTTATGAATCCAAATTTTTGGCTCCGTCCGACTAATTTACAGAATATAGTAATAATGGTATATTTGCAAAATATTTGTTGCACAACTTCCAAACCCATATGCATGAAGACATTTGGTTGCTTAACTTGCTAGTACACTTATTTTTCTTATCCTGTACTATGATATGCATAAAAAATAACACTTGCAATTTTTCATACTGATATATCTGATCATTTTTTGTAATTATATGGCCACTGGAGATGGTAATAGGATCAATGCTGAATCTAGCAATATTGGAGGAAGTGGGATTGTTGTCAAGACATTGAAGAAGAATGATGCAGGAAAAAGAAGTAACATGAGATGGTCACACGGCCTTCAAGTTCTGGGACATCCTAGAAAAGTAAAACTCTCGTTCTGTGATAAAAGAGTGACGACAAGTATTTATATGTTCAAATGCCATTTTGTTAGTACAAAGAAGAATGTAAAGATTTGCACCACCATTCATCCTGATGTTACGGACAAATGTCAGCAAATTTTATGGACTTGGAAATAAGAATTGAAAAAGAAAAGAGGACCTAGAGCAATTGAAAGTTTGAAACCCAAGCTGATTTTATGAAAATGATAATTTAGGTGGAAACAAGAAGGGAAAAGTTGAAAAACTCATTTCTTCAGGAAGTGGAGTTGTGACTTCAAAATACATGTATTTATTTATGTATTTTACTGTATTTTTTAATTATGAAAGTATATATACATGTAATCAGGCACCAGGGCCACCAGGGGTTACTTTACTAGCTGTTGGGTCCTGCCCAACAGCTACTTTCAGCAGCCAGCAGATGAATGCTGCTGGCTGCCCACTACTACTCTCTCTTCTCTCTCTTCTCCACTCTACAAATACTTACCTTGTATTCAATAAAGTTTAAGCCTTCTTGGCCAATTTATATATATTCGATTGAGTGTATTTGCTATTATTCCAGTCTTTTCCAAGACTCCTTATATCTATCCTTTGGTGACTCACGATCATTGTATATGTGTATTGGATATTTGTGGCTCCATTCAACACGTTGAAGTATCATCTTCATTACAGTGACGAGTACACAATCAACCATAAACCAAATGTTGAAGGAGTATGTACGCAAATCACACTTTTCTTCTATACCAGTCTCCTGCCTGCTAAGTGTGAAGATTCCAGAACTTATAAAGATGAATCACCCAATTGCAAAGTACAGTCAAGGATTTGAAGCATCATAATATCATGAAATCAAAGAGAAATATCTGAGGAAGTGTGTTTAAAACATGATGGAGTTTCAAAGGAGCAGAAAGCTGCATAGAAGAAATTTCGGTGGACTATTATGTCAGATAGTTGGACAGACAAAAGAAAAGGGCCTGTTAAATTCTTGGTGGTGACAAGGGAACTTTTTCTTGTGAAATCTTTGGATACATCACATGACTCCAAAACAAGTTGACATTGATGTGTTGGATGAAATAGGTAAAGCAAGTTGGCGAACAGAATTCATAAGTTATTACTCAAAATGGAACCAACCATAAGTTAGTAGAAGAATCTTAGTGGAGAGAATGAAGATGTTCCTCAGACTCCTTGTATAGCTAGCTCATTGCATTGATCTCGTGCTGGAGGATTTTAAGAATAATAAGCACAGCTAAAAAACATTTGGTGATGAATCGATTCCAGGTGAACAAGAAGATTCTTTTCATCTAAAAGGAATCTTGCCAGTTCTTAATTGTATGCATGCCCTTGAGGAGGAAGATAAGGATGACTTCATAATAGAGGTGGCACAATGGAGGGTTCTGGAAGCCAAACTCAGGAACATACCATTATAGATAACTTGCTGCTTCCTAACGATGATGAAGAAGAAATTGATCCTTTGGATATCAATGTTGATGCCGTCACTGGTATTGACCCTTTTGTACATGGAGATGAAGATACCGTGGACATCTAGTCATATATGATTTTACATGGCCTAAACCATCTTTTAGTTTAGCTTTATTGTTGCTTGTTATTAAAATTGAGACTTAACCATTAAGAATTATTGTATGTTACATGCTTGATCTTGATGTTTAAATATAATTATGTCTTATTATGGAATAACTTATTTTCTTAGACATGACTTTATGAATCATATGATGAATTGATCACATTAGGCAGTGAAATCAACAAAGATAATTAAAAGAAAAAAGAAAAAATATGGATCATATGAATCTCATGATGTGAATCGCATGTCTCATGAATTACACGTATATATACATGTTGATCAAAGAAAAACAAAGGTAAGACAAGATCTTAAGATTCCGATTCAGTTCCATGATTTTCAATGGCACAAAATCTGTATGATCTTAGGTAGGATCTCCGATCTTGACATGTGGGATGGAAACTTTAGAAACAAGGATTATGTAGTTGCTATAAGGTACTGTAAGAATATATCTCGACCATGATGAAACATTTTGACGTGTGGCTAGAATGACCACTGGATATTGGTTGCACCATTTTTACTATTATTGCCATAAAAAGTTGGTAAGTATTTCAATACATATTAACATGTCTTTTCAAATAGGTATCTACAGGAAGAGGTCTATAATTTGTATGGTCAAAAATAGAAATTATCCAACATTGTTCCCTGAGACTCAAAAAAGAGTTATTGGTCTTAAACAATGGTTTCACAGATTTAATAACAGGACAACTTCACTTTATACTCCACAGTTAGGCCCTTATTCACTTTGATACCTCATGGATAATGTCTCAAATCAAATAGCTCCCTGAGGTTTGCTCCATTATCACTTTAACTAATTTTGCTTACCTGTTAACACCTATCCGACATGGCTCCAGCATAGCTTATGAAACCTGATTATATGGCAATGTCAGCAAGTTTATGTAAAACCTAATGCAGTGTTGTGAGATCAGAACTTGAGATCTCTCACATCCCACTAGACGTCACCGAACACCCTACTTCGTTACTACCTTGAGAAAACAATTTGTTGCAAGACACCTCATGGTGATGAAGCTATTTGAAGAATATATGAACTAAAAAATTTAGTCCTATATCAAAAATCTGGCAGAAATCTTGACACTAAATAAGCAAACATCGAAAGTGACATGACCTGGTTGCATCAACCAGGTGATTGATGACAGTGTTGAGCGTATATACGAGAATCATGTTTTGTTGACTGGTTATTGTTTTGCTCATGTAATTGGCTAGCGTAAGCAAGGTAGAAAGGGGTGGAAATGGCATCAACCAAATGGCTAAAGTGAGAACGGAGCAAACTTCATGAATGGATTTGGTTAAGAAATTACCACAAGGTATCAAAGTGGATTAGGGCATAGCAACACAGTAGTAAAGTGAAGTAATCTATTTATATACTTATATAATCAAGATGTAAACTCCGTCCATATAAGGGATCACCCTTGCATGGCCGATCCTAAGCCCAGATAAAGGAGGAGGGTTACGTTGGGCTTCTGACAGTCAGTGTAAAACTTTGTCATATTTTTATACTATAGATTATACAAATTATGAGCATTACGTTGGGGCGTCCTCTCTTAGTGACGCCCTGCAAAGATCAAATGGAATGAAAAGTAAGCAAGGGCCTCTACATTTTTGCCCAAATGTAGTGAATCAATTATAGAGAGGGTTCACACATCATAGACGTATAGTGAACAAATTGCAGAGATGGTCTCCGCATTTTCCACATGGACAGATGCGGGAGGTAAGAAAGCTAGTCCTAGATAATAAGATTCGTATTGGTTCTTGGAATAACGGAACATTGTCCGGTATGCTAATGAAGGTAGTAGATACTATGATTCGAACAATGATTCATATCCTATGTTTACAATAGACAAAATGAGTTGGAGAAAAAGCAAAGGAGATTGAGGATACAAGTTTTAAATTATGGTACTCATGAAAGGAAAATGCTTGAAACGGAGTTGGTATTATTATAAATAAAGATTTAAGAGATAGTATAGTAGATATACAACAATATGGTGATCGAATCATGATGTTAAAATTAGTGCTAGGAGCATAGGTTTTGAATATAGTTTGTGCTTACGCACCCCAAGTGAGACTAGAAGATAGTATAAAGACAGCTTTTTGGGAAAAGTTAGATAAGGTTATTCAAAGAATTCCACAAAGGGAGATGATTTGTTTAGGAGGAGACTTAAATGGACATGTCGGTAAAGAGGCATTAGGAGATCGAGATATTCATGAAAACTTTAGTTTTAAGGATATAAATGAGGAAGGTAGGGAGATTTTAAATTTTGCTATGAAATTTGATCCCTTTACACTCAATACAATCTTCAAAAAACGAGATGAACATTTAATTACTTAAAAGTGGCTTCTCACAAACACAAATTGATTACTTTGTTTGTAGGAAAAAAGATAGATCGTGCTATAAAGATTGCAAGGTAATTCCAAGAGAAAGCTTAACCACCCAACATCGTCTTTTAGTCATGGATTTACATCTAAAAAAGTGAACAAAGAAGAAAAGAGTGCATCAAACTATTCAGACTAAATGGTGGAACCTCAAAAGCGAGAAAGAAGGTATATTAAACAGAAAGTCCTTCAAAGAGATGCTTGGAATTATGTTGGTATTGTTGATTTATACCATAACAAAGAATCATATTGAATCAATAATCTGCACTCCACAAGGAATAAACGAGATGGTGGTCTGCGCCATGTTGGCTGCAGCAGCCACTCTTCTTATTTTTCTTAATTAACCCTAATACACTAGTTTAGGGTTATATAGTACAGACGACTTAACTTGAAAGACATATTTACCCCTACTTAAGACATAATAAAGTGACAATCTATTTCAATGTGTTTGGTCCTCTCATGATTGCTTCTTCTTCCAAGATACTATATTACCTCCTAGACATACCATATAACCAGATCTATCAGCTTTGGAACCTACCCAATCAGCATATCGTAAACCGTAAGTAATAGAAGATTTCAAGTATGATATGAAATATTATATTCATATGATGTTTAGATGGGGAGTCCATCCATCTACTAGCATATCCAACTACAAAAGTCACATCGGGCCGTGTGATGGTGATATATATTAGTTTTTCCACCAATCGTTGATATCGACCAACATCATCATATGATTCAGCTGAATTATCATTAACTTCTTTTGAAATTTCAATTGGAGTAGAGCATATTCGACAATCCTCCATTTTCGTTTCTTTCAATAAGTCTAGAATGTATTTCCTCTCAATTAAGAATAGACAGTTTTTACTCTGAATTATTTCAATGCCCAAGAAATAGTGTAATTTGCCCAAGTCCTTCAAGTCAAATAATGCACCGAGTTGTTTCTTTAAGGTAGCTATGCCTTCTGTATCATTCCCTGTTCATCTACATACACCAATAATAAGATAGTTCTCTCCTTTGGTAATAAATAGTGTATGATCACTAACACATCGTTTAAATCCCAGACTCATAACTCCATCACTAAACATATCAAACCATGCTCTTCGAGATTGTTTTAAACCATAAATTGATTTCTTTAGTTTGCATACTTTATTTTGCATTTGTCCATGGTTATACCCAGGTGATAGGTCCATGTAGATATCTTCCATAGGCCTTGAAGAAAAGCATTTTTCACGTCCAAATTGCCATAAGTTTCATCCCTTATTGACAGCCACACTTAGAATAATTCTAATAGTATTCATTTTTTCAACTGGTGCAAAAATTTATGTATAGTCAATACCATATGATTGACTGTAACCCTTAGCCACTAATCTTACTTTGTATCTTTCTATATTTTGATCAGCTTTGTACTTTACTGACTACACCCATTTGCATCCCACTGTTTTTCTCTCTTGGTAAGTCAACAAGTTCCCATGTGTTTTCTTTCTAGTGCTGCAATTTCTTCTTTCATCATTGCCTTCCACTCTGACTGTTGTTCTGCTTTAGAAAATGTTAAGGGAATATAAATATTATTTGCATTCATCACAAACAACCGATATTTTTTTGGATAATTAGTATATGAGACCAATTTTTGTAGGAAATACTTTGCAGTTTCACGTTTCCCTTTCCTAAGAGGGATAGGAAGATCATCGATTTCAATAACAGGATCCCTTGGAATTACCTGAGAAGGAGTCAAATCTAATTCAAGGTGAGGATCTTGATTCAGAGTAGTAGACTGATGCGAAAGGAAGACCTTTCTCTCACCTCCAGTATAAACTTGCCATGTCTGTCCTTATGGATGGTGAATTTCCTCTTCTTCCCTTTCAATATCTGGTTGATTTTAAGATGGTGGAAGTGGTACCACATAAGGTGAATAGTTATCTCATGATTGAACTTCTTGTTTGCTATAAAATAGTGTATCTTCATGAAAAGTAACATTCATAGTAACATATGACTTTCTTTTTATAGGATCATAACATTTATATCCTTTTTGGGTAGCAGAATATCTCCAAAAAATGCATTTCACAGTTCTAGCATCTAATTTATCCCTCATACCATGATATATATGAACAAAACAAGTAGTAAATGAAATTGCAGAGATATAATGAGTGAAAAGGAGTATTACCCTAGAGAACCCTACTTGGCATATGATTGATGAGATACAATGTTGTTAAGACTATTTTACCCCAATACACCTTTGGAACTTTGTATCCACGTAGAAGCGTTCTAGCCACTTTAAGGATATGTCTATTTTTCCTCTTAGAGACCATTTTGTTGTGGAGAATGTGAGCATGAGGTTTGATGCAAAATACCCTGATCTAAGAAATATGAATGAAGTGAGAGAGACATATATTCTCCTCCATTATCACTGCGAATAATTTTAACCTTATGCTGAAATTTGGTGTGAACAAACTGATAGTAAATGGGAAGAATGTATTTCACTTTCTCCTTGGTTCTCATTAGATATATCGTGGTAAACCTGGTGCAATCATACGAAAGAAATAAAGTATTTATAACCATGTAATGAAGTAGTAGAGCAAGGCCCCCAAACATGATAATGAACAATTTCAAAAGGTTTAGAGTATTTTTCTTCATTCAACGGAAATGAAACACGATGATGTTTTGCCTCCTGGTAGGTTTCACAATTCAAATTTAAATCCTTACAAGAAGTAAATTGAGACAATAATATCCTAATTTTTTTTAACGGTAAATGTCCTAATCTCTTTATAGGGTAAGCTAATGGAGGTGGTAGATACTATGATTCGAAGAAAGATTCATATTCTATGTTTACAAGAGACAAAATGGGTTGGAGAAAAAGCAAAGGAGATAGAGGATACAAGTTTTAAATTATGGTACTCAGGTAAAGAAAAGGCTCGAAACGGAGTTGGTATTATCATAAATAAAGATTTAAAGGAGAGTGTAGTAGACATACAACGATATGGTGATCGAATCATGACGTTGAAATTAGTGTTAGGAGCAGAGGTTTTGAATATAGTTTGTGCTTACGCACCCCAAGTAGGACTAGAAGATAGTATAAAGACAGTTTTTTGGGAAGAGTTAGATAAAGTATTTCAAAAGATTCCACAAAGGGAGTTGATTTGTTTAAGAGGAGATTTAAATGGACATGTCGGTAAAGAGGCATTAGGATATCAAGGGATTCATGAAAACTTTGGTTTTGGAGATATAAATGAGGAAGGTAGGGAGATTTTAAATTTTGCTATGGCATTTGATCTCTTTATAGTCAATACAATCTTCAAAAAACGAGATGAACATTTAATTACTTATAAGAGTGGCTTATCACAAACACAAATTGATTACTTTATTTATAGAAAAAAAGATAGAGCGTGTTGTAAAGATTGTAAGGTAATTCTAGGAAAAAGCTTAACCACCCAAAATCGACTTTTAGTTATGGATTTACAAATAAAAAAGTGGACAAAGAAGAAAAGAGTGCATCGAGCTATTCGGACTAAATGGTGGAACCTCAAAAGCGAGAAAGAAGATATATTTAAACAGAAAGTCCTGCAAGGAGATGTTTGGAATGTTTGGAATTATGTTGGCACACCCTGTGATATATGGAACAATATGGCTATACATATTAGGAAAGTTGTGAAAGATGTGTTAGGGGTATCTAAGGGAGGTCTACCGGCACAAAAAGAAGCTTGGTGGTGGAGTGAAGTAGTACAAAATAAAATCAAGGCAAAGAGGGCATGTTACAAATTACATTATGCTAAGAAAACTAGTGAAACTTTAAAAGCTTATAAGAAAGCAAAAAAGGAAGCAAAAAAGGCTGTTAGTGAAGCAAAAGCTAAGATTTGGGAGGACTTATATAAAAAACTTAACTCAAAAGAGGGTGAAAGAGATATTTTTAGGATAGCTAGGGCTAGAGATAAGAAAACTAAAGATCTTAATTATGTTAGATGCATAAAAGACAAGGATGAAAAAATTCTAGTGGCAAATGATGATATAAGAAATAGATGGAAAAACTATTTTTATAATCTTTTTAATGAAAATAAAGATGTTAGTATTAGTTTAGGAGATTTAGCCAAATCAGAAAAGTATATAAACCACAATTTCTACTGACGTATTCAAAAGAATGAAGTCAAAGAGGCTCTTAAACATATGAAGGGTGGTAAATCGGTAGGACCAAATAATATTCCTATAGAAGTTTGGAAAATACTAGGAGAAATAGGAATCACTTGGCTCACAAGACTATTTAATGAAATATGGAAAAACCAAAAGATGCCCGAGGAATGGAGAGCAAGTACACTTATACCCATATATAAGAATAATGAAGACATTCAAAATTGTGCGAATTATCGAGGTATCAAGTTAATGAGTCATACTATGAAATTGTGAGAAAGAATTATCGAACGTAGGTTAAGACAAGTATCAAGTACAACAGAGAACCAATTTGGATTCATGCCAGGCATATCTACTGTTGAAGCGATTCGCCTTTTGAGACGTCTTATGGAACATTTTAGAGCAAAAAAGAAAGACCTTTATATGATATTTATTGATCTAGAAAAAGCTTATGATAGGGTACCGAGGGAGGTTCTTTGAAGAACTTTGGAAAAAAGAGCTATCCCATTGACATACATTAACCTTATAAGAGACATGTACGATGGTGCAAAAACATGTGTGAGGACTCTTGAAGGAATGACAGACTTCTTTGAAGTTAATATTGGGTTACATCAAGGATCAACTTTAAGCCCATACTTATTTATAATGGTGATTGATGAGTTAACAAAACATATTCAAGATGAAGTACCTTGGTGTATGTTATTTGCAGATGACATTGTATTAGTGGAGGAGTGTAAGGAAATAGAAAATTAGAACTATGGAGAGAAACATTAGAAAGCAAAGGCCTCCGACTTAGTAGAACAAAGATAGAATATATGGAATGTAAGTTTGATCATTTGGTTACTTCTGAGGACATAGAAATTAAAATAGGCACATATTGCATTCCTCATAAGGAAAGTTTTAAATACCTAGGGTCAATTTTTCAGAGT
The DNA here is from genome assembly GCA_036023115.1 of Brasenia schreberi. Lineage (NCBI taxonomy): Eukaryota > Viridiplantae > Streptophyta > Magnoliopsida > Nymphaeales > Cabombaceae > Brasenia > Brasenia schreberi. The sequence goes on along the minus strand of JAYKKT010000092.1, from coordinate 2,320,477 downwards.
GATGAAGAATTGATGGAGATGTTACACATAGAATTAATGCTGGTTGGTTAAAATGGAGAGGAGCATCAGGTATCCTTTGTGATAAGAAGATACCATTAAAATTAAAAGGTAAATATTATAGAGCATCAATTAGGCCTGCCATGTTTTATTGTTCTGAGTGTTGGGCAGTTAATCATCAGCATGTACAAAAGATGCTTGTGACAGAAATAAAGATGTTGAGATGGATGAGTGGTCATACAAGAAAAGACCGTATACATAATGAGGTTATTAGAAACAAAGTAGGAGTGGCACCAATAGAGGATAAAATGAGAGAACATCGTTTAAGATGGTTTGGACATATAGAAAGAAGATCAAAAGAAGAACCTGTAAGAAGGTTAGAAAAACTAAATTTGGAAAGTATTAAAAGAGGTAGAGGACGACCACAAAAGTGTTGGAAAGAAACAATAAAGAACGATCTAGCTTATTGGGAGTTAACTGCTAACATGGCACAAGATAGGGATCTGTGGAAACAAAGAATCCATGTAGCCGACCCCGTCTAGTATGGGAAAAGGCTTAGTTGTTGTTGTTGTTGTTGGTTAAAATGGAGAGGAGCATCAGGTATTCTTTGTGATAAGAAGATATCATTAAAGTTAAAAGGTAAATATTATAGAGCAACAACTAGGCCTGTCATGTTTTATGGTTACGAGCGTTGGCCAGTTAATCATCAACATGTACAAAAGATGTCTGTGACAGAAATGAAGATGTTGAGATGGATGAGTGGTCATACAAGAAAAGACCGTATACATAATGAGGTTATTAGAAACAAACTAGGAGTGGCACCAATAGAGGATAAAATGAGAGAACATCGTTTAAGATGGTTTGGACATATAGAAAGAAGATCAAAAGAAGAACCTGTAAGAAGGTATGAAAAACTAAATTTGAAAAGTATTAAAAGAACTAGAGGACTACCACAAAAGGTGTTGGAAAGAAACAATAAAGAATGATCTAGCTTATTGGGAGTTAACTGCTAACATTGCACACTATAGGGATATGTGGAAACAAAGAATCCATGTAGCCGACCCCGTCTAGTATGGGAAAAAGCTTAGTTCTTGTTGTTGTTGTTGTTGTGGTAAATGTCCTAATCTCTGGTGCCATAAAGATAACTTTGCCTTATGCTTCTCTGTAATCATTGTTGACTGCATTGCTGCTCTCCTGATTTCACTGTAGAAGTAGAGGCATTTCTGCATACTACTTTAACCAAAGATCCTCCCCATCCTCAATTCCTAAAAACAACATCTAGTAGAATAAAAAATTAAACGGCAGTTTAGATCTTGTGTCATGGCAAAGACTGACAATAAATTTATTAAAATATTTGGAACATGTATGACATTCTTTAATACTCCAAAAGGTGTAGTGACACTTCCTTTTCCAACTATAAGTGTGTGAGATCCATCTGCCGATCTAATATTTATTTTGTCTTGAGTCAACTCATAATCATCAAAAAAATCTCAACAATTGACCATATGATCTCTGGCACCTGAATCAATAACCCATGTTCTGAAGTGAGAAATAAGTGCATTACCCTCAGCCATAAAGGAAAATGGGTATGCCATTGTAGCTTGAGGATTAACGCTCGAAGAGGTTGAAGGAGTTTCACTTAGACGCGCCTTAAGCATCTCAATTTCTTTCTTCATGTCAGCCAATGAAGTTGAGTTGTTTTCCACATTTTGCTTGTCACCTTGATCATTGTTGAAATATGCTTTATTAGGCCTATTTTGATAGTAAGTGGGTTTACCAACCAATTCCCAGCAAGTCTACTTTGTATATCTTGATTTTCCACAGTGAGAACAAGTTAATTTATCCTTTTCTTCTGAAGTGAGTGAGGTCCTACCTCTGCCACACCCATATACTCCTCTTCCACGAGATAACGAGGGATTAGAGGGATTCCTACCCACAAATGCAGAGGTCTCTGGGTTAATCTTGGTTTTCTTCTCTAAATGTTTCCTATTTTCTTCTCGAAGTAAAAGATATACACAGTGCTCAATGAAGGAAGTTCTTCTCTACTTAGAATATTATTTTTTATTGTCTCATATTCTGAGGAGATACCCCACAAAAGATCAAATACTTTTCGTTCCTCAAATTCTTTATTGCGTTCTTTCATGCAACTTTGACATTTTGTTTTTAAATAGACATGTAATTCTTTCTATAAACCTCTTAGTTCTGCATAATATTCACTTAAAAATCTTCCTCCCTGTCTACACTTCTAAATTCTCTCAATAATATCATACTTTTTTATTATATTCTTCCTTTGAGCATAAGCGTCTTCAACTGCTAACCAAATGTCTTTTGCAGAATGGAGAAACATAAATGTACTGCCAATCGAAGGTACCATAGATTGTATGAACCAAGAACTGACAAGTGCATTTTCCCTATGCCATCGTGCATAAAGTGGATCCGTAGTAGGTGGTTGGGGAATATCGCCAATGAGATAGTCACATCAACCCCTTGCCATTACAACTAGTTCAATAGATCTGACTCATTGAAGATAGTTTTTTCCATCTAACTTCAGATTTGTAATTTGAAAAACAATCCTCTGCCATCTTATTTATGTCAATTACTTATTATATAAGTATCTAATCTTCTTCTTTATCTTTGATGTGCAGATTAACAAACAATATGCAGACTTGTTGTTCGTGTTGTGGAGTAATATTCAGACTTACACTTGAATGCTTATCACTTAATAGACCAATACTTTGTGGAGTGATATTCAGACTTACACTTGAATGGGACGTGATATTCAGACGTCACGTTGAAAGGAATTTATATTGGATGACTTGCCAGCGTAAATACCAATAATCGTGGCAGCCAAATCTGATCCAATGTTGACGATGCAGTCTGTTTTAGACTTGCACGTCTGATCTTGATATCTTAAAAATATGAGAAGAATTTCACACTCACCAAATAAGTCAATCAAGACTGTTCCCCAGGCTGATTTTCAAGACTTTTACTAACCCTCGTATAATCTTATTTGTTTGATACTTGCTGCAGCAGCCAACAAGGACACTCTCTTGAGACAGATTTCTTCGGCGGACAGCTACGTCTTCAGAAAAAGCTTTGATACCATGTTGATTTATACCATAACAAAGAATCAAATTAAATCAATAATCTGCATAAGGAATAAATGAGATGGTGGTCTGCGCCATGTTGGCTGCCGCAACCACTCTTCTTATTTTTCTTAATTAACCCTAATACACTAGTTTAGAGTTATATAGTACAGACGACTTAACTTGAAAGACACATTTACCCCTACTTAAGACACTAAACTACACTAAACTCTTATTTCCAATGGATCATATACTGATCCATTGAGATCCAAATTACTTAAGACATCAATTACAAATTGCATAAATAAATTAAACGTCTTCATCTTCAGCTTGATCTCCAATAGGTACACCTTGTGATACGTGGAATAATATGACTATACATATTAGGAAAGTGATGAAAGATGTGTAAGGTTAATCTAAGGGAGGTGTACCGGAACAAAAGAAGCATGATAGAAGAGTTAAGTGGTGCAAGATACAATCAAGACGAAGAGGGCATGTTACAAATTACATTATGCTAAGAAGATTAGTGAAACTTTAGAGGCTTATAAGAAAGCAAAGAAAGAAGCGAAAAAGGCCATCAATGAAGCAAAAGGTAAAATTTGGGAGGATTTATATAAAAAGCTCCTCAAAAGAGAGTAAAAGAGATATTTTTAGGACAGCTAGAGCTAGAGATAAGAAAACTAAAGATCTTAATTTTGTTAGATGTATCAAAGACGAGGATGAGAAAATTCTAGTGCAAATGATGATATAAAAATATATAAAAAAATTATTTTTATAAGTTTCTTAATGAAAATAAAGATGTTAGTATTACCTTAGAAGAGTTAGCAAAATCAGAAAAGTATATAAACCGCAATTTCTACCGACGTATTCAAAAGAATGAAGTCAAAGAGGCTCTTAAACATATGAAGGTTGAAAAATCTGTAGAACCATAAAATATTCCTATAGAAGTTTGGAAAATCCTACGAGAGACAGGAATCACTTATCTCACATGACTATTTAATGAAATATGGATAAACCAAAAGATGCCCGAGGAATAGAGAGTGCTTATACCAATAGAGACATTCAAAATTGTACGAATTATCAAGGTATCAACTATCAAGTTAATGAGTCATACTATGAAATTATGAGAAAGTAGATCCGTGATGTAACCCAATATTAACTTCAAAGAAGTCTATCATTCCTTTAGGAGTCCTCACACATGTTTTTGCACCATCGTAAATGTCCTTGTAAGGTTTATGTATGTCAATGAGATGCCTCTTTTCTCTAAGGTTCTCCAAAGAACATCCCTTGGTACCCTATAGATCAATAAATATCATATGAAGGTCTTTCTTTTTTGCTCTAAAATGTTCCATAAGACGTCTCAAAAGGTGAATCACTTCAATAATAGATCTGTCTGGCATGAATCCAACATGAATTCAAATTGGTTCTTTGTTGTACTCGATACTTGTCTTAACTCCTACAAACAAAATAATCAATTTGTGTTTGTGACAAGCCACTCTAATAAGTAATTAAATGTTCATCTCATTTTTTTAAATTGTATTGGCTATAAAGCGATCAAAAGCCATATCAAAATTTAAAATCTCCCTACCCTCCTCATTTATATCCCCAAAAAACATAGTTTCCATTAATACCTATCCTAATGCCTCTTTAATGATATATTCATTTAAGTCCCTACTCAAACAAATCATCTCCCTTTATCAGATTCTTTGAATTACCTTATCTAACTCCTCCTAAAAAGCCTTTTTTATACTATTTTTAATCCTACTTGGGATGCATAAGCACAAACTATATTCAAAGCCTCTACTCTAACACTATTTTTACCATCATAATTCGGTATCATATCTTTATGTCTACTACACTATCATTTAAATCTTTATTTATAATAATACCAACTTCATTTCGAGCCTGTTCCTTTCATGAGCACTATAATTTAAAACCTATATTCTTAATATCCTTTACTTTTTCTTCAACCCACTTTGTCTCTTATAAACATATAATGTAAATCTTTCTCCAAATCATAGTATCTATCACCTCCATTAACTTGTCGGTCACTGTTTCGATATTCCAAGTACAAATACAAATTTTATTATCTAGGATGAGCTTCCTTACCCTACATCTGTCCATGCTGAAAATGTAGAGACCCTCGTTGTAACTTGTTCACTACGTTCAGGTAACAATATAGCGAGAATAACTTTTTTACCCACACCCATCTATGATGTGAGAACCCTCTCTGCAATTGATTCACTACATCCGAGTGAAAATGTAGAAACTCTTGCTTACTTTTCACCATTCAGGCTCTCCGATGCATCACTAATTGTAGCCTTCACATATCTAAAAATTTCAAGAAGAGAGATAAATGTATAGTGCACATAATGAGTAAATTTTAGCATCCTCCTACTTTATGAGAATTCATAGATATATTAGAAAATTATAAACTTTACATTAATTACCTAATTCTATTTGGAACTTATTTCTTATGGAGATGATGATTGGAGGGGTGACAATAGTGATAGATACTTAGCAATTGGTTTGGTTTGTGTATTTTCTTTGGCGACTCGTTTGATATAATAGAGAAGAAAAACATCAGAAGGTTTCATAAAGAATTACTGCAACGTACCATGGAAATCACATGGCAATAAAATTTAGCTTAAGGTATGAATTCTCATATAAAACTCCACCCATGTAAGGGGTCACCCTTACATTGCGGTCCCAATCCCGAATAAAGGAGGAGGGTTGTGTTAGGCTTCCGACAACCAGCATAAAACTCCGTCGTATTTTTATAACATGGATTCCAAAAATTATAAACATTGCTTTGGGGCGTCTCCGCCTAGCGAGGTGCTACAGAGCCCGAATGCAATAATAAGTAAGCAAGGGCCACTACATTTTTGCCCGAATGTAGTGAATCAATTGCAGAGAGGGTTCCCACATCATGGACGGGTGTGAGTAAAGAAGTTAGTCCTGCTACATTGCCGCCCGAATATAGTGAATAATTTTCAAAGAGGGTCTCCGCTTTTTGAATATGGATGAATGCGGGGGGTAAGGAAGCTAATCCTAGATAATAAGATTCGTATTGGTTCTTGGAATATCGGAACATTATCCAGTAAGCTAATGGAGGTGATAGATACAATGATTCGGAGAAAGATTCATATTCTATGTTTACAAGAGACAAAAATGGGTTGGAGAAAAAGCAAAGGAGATATAGGATATAGGTTTTAAATTATAGTACTCAGGTAAAGAAAAGGCTCGAAACGGAGTTGGTATTATCATAAATAAAGATTTAAAGGATAGTGTAGTAGACATACAACGATATGGTGACTGAATCATGACGTTGAAATTAGTGTTGGAGCATAGGTTTTGAATATAGTTTGTGCTTACACACCCCAAGCAAGACTAGAAAATAGTATAAAGACAGTTTTTTGGGAAGAGTTAGATAAGGTGATTCAAAAGATTCCACAAAGGAAGATGATTTGTTTAGGAGGACACTTAAATGGACATGTCGGTAAAGAGGCATTAGGATATCAAGGGATTCATGAAAACTTTGGTTTTGAGGATATAAATGAGGAAGTTAGGGAGATTTTAAATTTTGCTATGGCACGTGATCTCTTTATAGTCAATACAATCTTCAAAAAATGAGATGAACATTTAATAAATTATAAGAGTGGCTTATCACAAACACAAATTGATTACTTTATTTGTAGAAAAAAAGATAGAGCGTGTTGTAAAGATTGCAAGGTAATTCCAAGAGAAAGCTTAACTAGCCAACATCAACTTTTAGTTATGGATTTACAAATAAAAAAATGGACAAAGAAGAAAAGGGTGCATCGAGCTATTCGGACTAAATGGTGACTAAATGGCTATACATATTAGGAAAGTAGCGAAAGATGTTTTTAGGAAAGTCCTTCAAGGAGATGTTTAGAATTATGTTGGTATACCTTATGATATGTGGAACAATATGGCTATACATATTAGGAAAGTAGCGAAAGATGTGCTAGGTGTATCTAAGGGAGGTGTATCGGCACAAAAAGAAGCTTGGTGGTGGAGTGAAGCAATGCAAAATAAAATCAAGGCAAAGAAGGCATGCTACAAATTACATTATGATAAGAAAACTAGTGAAATTTTAGAAGCTTATAAGAAAGCAAAGAAGGAAGCGAAAAACGCCGTGAGTGAAGCAAAAGCTAAAATTTGAGAGGATTTATATAAAAAACTCAACTCAAAAGAGGGTGAAAGAGATATTTTTATGATAGCTAGGGCTAGAGATAAGAAAACTAAAGATCTTAATTATGTTAGATGCATAAAAGACGAGGATGAAAAATTCTAGTGGCAAATGATGATATAAGAAATAGATGGAAAAACTATTTTTATAAGCTTTTTAATGAAAATAAAGATATTAGTATTAGCTTAGGAGAGTTAGCCAAATCAGAAAAGTATATAAACCACAATTTCTACCGACGTATTCAAAAGAATGAAGTCAAAGAGGCTCTTAAATATATGAAGGGTGGTAAATCGGTAGGACCAGATAATATTTCTACAAATGTTTGGAAAATACTAGGAGAAATATGAATCACTTGGCTCAAAGACTATTTAATGAAATATGGAAAAACCAAAAGATGCCCGAGGAATGGAGAGCAAGTACACTTATACCCATATATAAGAATAATGAAGACATTCAAAATTGTGCGAATTATCGAGGTATCAAGTTAATGAGTCATACTATGAAATTGTGGGAAAGAATTATCGAACGTAGGTTAAGACAAGTATCAAGTACAACAGAGAACCAATTTGGATTCATGCCAGGCATATCTACTGTTGAAGCGATTCGCCTTTTGAGACGTCTTATGGAACATTTTAGAGCAAAAAAGAAAGACCTTTATATGATATTTATTGATCTAGAAAAAGCTTATGATAGGGTACCGAGGGAGGTTCTTTGGAGAACTTTGGAAAAAAGAGGTATCCCATTGACATACATTAACCTTATAAGAGACATGTACGATGGTGCAAAAACATGTGTGAGGACTCGTGAAGGAATGACAGACTTCTTTGAAGTTAATATTGGGTTACATCAAGGATCAACTTTAAGTCCATACTTATTTATAATGGTGATTGATGAGTTAACAAAACATATTCAAGATGAAGTACCTTGGTGTATGTTATTTGCAGATGACATTGTATTAGTGGAGGAGTGTAAGGAAATAGAAAATTGGAACTATGGAGAGAAACATTAGAAAGCAAAGGCCTCCGACTTAGTAGAACAAAGACAGAATATATGGAATGTAAGTTTGATCATTTGGTTACCTCAGAGGACATAGAAATTAAAATTGACACACATTGCATCTCCCAAAAGGAAAGTTTAAATACCTAGGGTCAATTTTTCAGAGTGATGGAAGAATTGATGGAGATGTTACGCATAGAATTAATGTTGGTTGGTTAAAATGGAGAGGAGCATTAGGTATTCTTGTGATAAGAAGATACCATTAAAGTTAAAAGGTAAATATTATATAGCAGCAATTAGGCCTGCCATGTTTTATGGTTCTGAGTGTTGGGCAGTTAATCATCAGCATGTACAAAAGATGCCTGTGACAGAAATGAAGATGTTAAGATGGATGAGTGGTCATACTAGAAAAGACCGTATACATAATGAGGTTATTAGAAACAAATTAGGAGTGGCACCAATAAAGGATAAAATGAGAGAATATCGTTTAAGATGGTTTAGACATATAGAAAGAAGATCAAAAGAAGAACCTTTACGAAGGTATGAAAAACTAAATTTGGAAAGTATTAAAAGAGCTAGACGATGACCACAAAAGTGTTGGAAAGAAACAATAAAGAATGATCTAGCTTATTGTGAGTTAACTGCTAACATGGCACACGATAGGGATATGTGGAAACAAAGAATCCATGTAGCCGACACCGTCTAGTATGGGAAAAGGCTTAGTTGTTGTTGTTGTTGTATAAATTCTCATATAAAGATGCTCCACGAGAACAAGAGTAAAACTACAATGTTAACAACCATACATACATTTCATCGGCGCACCAACGACGCTAAGATGAATTGTCGTTTTGTTCAAGACAAATTCTTAAGGAAGACTACTTAGTTCTTTACATCTCACCAAGAATACTAACCACCACCAATCAGTTCAATTCTCTTCTAAACAGACCATTGGCAGTCCCTAAATTAGTTTGAGAAGGTTTTTTTAATATTTTTATTTTATACTTTTTCGTGATTAAGTTTTTTGGGTTGAATAGCCTAAACGATCTGCTCCAACTAACTATTGAGGCATGGGTAACAGTCATATGGCTGTCAGACTAGATCATCCCTCCCTTCCTCGTTTCTCCTTTTTGCTAATATATCCCTTTTGGACAATTCGTAATTTGGCTTTCTACAAAGTACATCATTTCAGTAACCTTGGTGCATCTCAACTTTGGCAAATTTTTGTGTATTCTTGGTGAATTTGTTACAAGATATACCTCTGAAAGAATAGGTAGTTACCGTTTGTCCTATTTTGAATTTAGAGTATGGCAGTATGCTAATATTTCCAATCTACGCATATAATTTTGCTGCTGACCATAAGCAAGACATGTAATCAGGCAACAAAAAGATGAGGTGAATCATGCACTTGCAATGACTAGTTGTATTATAAAGATGGTCTACTCACTTGATCAATGGATATGTTAGGAATACACAGAGACACAACCATTTCTATGGAAATACGATTAACATGTAAGGGACACCACCTTCAAAGGAATAGATGCACATATTCTTCGCTCAAAATCTCCACAATTTGCAGCTAAGTTAGGTTTACACACTCCATTCCTCCTGCATCTGGTACCACATGTCCTGAAGGATTTTTTTCTTTTGCATCACTCAACATGGTTTGGATACGTAAAAAGGTGACCAAAGGAAGCTCCAGTAAGAAGATATGAGAAATTAGGATGTGAAAATATTAAAAGAGGAAGACCACAAAAGTGTTGAAAGGAATAAAGAATGAATTAGCTTATGTCGAGTTAAATGTTAACATAACACATGATTGAACTCTATGGAAGCAAAGAATCCATGTACCCAACCCCATCTAGTATGAAAAAAGGCTTAGTTGTTGTTGTTGACATGTTGTATTAATGAACATGTATACGAGAAAAATATAGAAAGCTAGAATAGATGCAAGGGGAAAGAGTTACATATTATGGACAGTAAACTAGCAACCCAAATTATTGATGACACCTAGACAACACAAACAAAGACAATTTGCCCAAAAGAAAACCACAAACAAAGACAGATACTACATAAAGCATAATCTTCTACCACATTTGCAATATTGACTACAAAAACTATTAAAAGATGTTTTCAATTCAATGATGTTTGGCTGCCTGACAATGATGGCAAATTTATTACCTGAAACCATGGGCAACCATTGGTCGCGGTCGACTTTCATTGCCAAGCCTTTGTTGCAAATTAGGCTTATGATCAAGGTCACCATCTAGAGCTCTATTGATAGCAATGCCAACTGAACGCTTTCTTTTCATCTTCTTTTCCCAGCCATCACTAGGGGATAAACCCTGAGTTTTTTCTTCAGCCTGGACTAATGCTCCAGTTGTAGTCCTTGAAACCTCTCTATCTTTTTCAGCAAACCCAGATGGCCTAGACAATGTATTGGTCCTTCCCTCATTCTGTAAAAAAAATGTGTCAGGAAAAGAGCAAATAAAATTGTACCATCTAGTAGCTATTATCGGCTTTATAAAGTACTTGCATAGACCAGACGACATACGACAACATCATAGCCTTACTTAGAGAGAGAGAGAGTTGCAAATTTCTGGATTAAGCAGCAAAGTAGGCCAAGAAGCATGGGCATCAAACAACACAGTCATACCAAGAGAACCTAAATGGACGCTTGCAAAGAAGCATGTGATCATGAGCCAAACATCATACAGGTTGCTTCTCATGACAGAGTCAAAAAGCAAACAACATCATATGAAACAGAAACGGGCCCGCTTCACAGTAATCAAGAGAAAACACAAACCCGTACATCTGCCATTGATGTGCTGCGAATGCGTCTATTGGGAATCATAGTCTTAGCCTTATCATCGGATCTTGAAGACATAAAATCCATAGAGCCTAACAACTGATGACCTTGCAACCCCATCGTTACTGAGTTTGTTCCTGAAGCAGAGCGATCTCCAGATAGTAATCCATTTGATCTTTCATTTGGCAAACCCTCATTCCGAGGCCGCTTTCGAGATAAAAATGCATGACGATATTTGTCCAACTTTTCCATGGAATCATTAAACAGCTTTGCCCTATTTCTGGTGAATCAATTAAAAAGTAAGAAGCACACACAGTTCAGAATCATAGTTTTTGTTCTTCAATAACCAAATATGCGCAACTAGTTGATTCAGAAACAAATCACTCAAATTTAGTCCTCCATCTCTTTGATATTTACTTTTTACTTTTTACTTTTCCCTTTTTCTTCCTGGTGCTATTATACACCAAGCACATCAGACAAAATACTCAAGTAAGAGAAACGAGTACCTTGCTCTTGCCAAGCTCTCAATTATGCTAGACTTCAAACGCTTCAAGTCCTCCAACATCAGTGGAGGAAGAGGCTTCGTGTGCAGCACAGCTCCAAAAGAGATATCTTCAGTTGTCATGCTAGACAAAATACCCAGTGCTTTTTTTAACTCTCCACATCGAGCGTACTTCTGTTCTCCAATAGAAACTGAATCAAGGTTTAGCCATTGGGACATTGGCAACATATCTGTATATGGAGAGGCATCTCCCCTCGATATAGTTGAACCAGAGTTCAAGGTGCGATTGTCGCTGCCCTCACGGAAGCTGTTTGACCTGTCTAATGACCCGGAAGCAAGTGATGCACGCTGCCCATTGGAGTAGCTCGTAGTTAGAGTGGAGCCTTCTGGAATTCCAGATGGCGGGTCAAACCGGGCACTGGATGTCATTGGTGTTTCTTGTCAGTTCTTTACCACAACGTGCTGCTTTCAACATCCACCGTATTCCTTGAACCACGTTATGTACAACCAAATTGCAGACAATCAAGCGCCCATGATCAACTATGCAAACTCAGGAACTGAACTTCAATAAACCGCCTGTAAAAGTGACCATAAACACAATAAAATCTATTAACGTTTAATCCAATCAAGCCGCTAGATCATCACTAAATACAATGTAGTTAACACGATTCTATCCAACTCAAGCACCCACTGAGATATCGACAGAAAAACACTTCAAGTTCCAAGGCAAAAAAACTCTTGAAGTATTTCTCATCTCTCAGAAGTCAGAACAGTCCAATTTTGCACCTACCAGCATAGAGAGGTGAAAACCATGAAACACACGCTTGTTCTTAATAAAGAGTGAGAATTTACACTAAATTTAAGAACTGCCACGATCTGAAAGTTATAGAAACGGCATATAGCTCGAATGATGCTCAGGACAGGGAAAAGGTTCAAAACGGTTTGAAAGGAAATAAGCGATGCGTGGATCAATATGTTACTTTGTCTGGTATTTCAACAAAGGAAGGTAACTATTAGGAGTCAAAACAATCGATGAACTAATCAAACGGTAGAACAAGCAAACTCGACTGAACATGAATAAGAAATGAGGTTAAACTAAGCGAAATGACCAAAATTCGACGACAATTAAGCCGTAAAGATCAAACTTACGGTTGAGATCACTTCAAAGAGATCGGGAAGCACTATTGCGCCAACGAAAGGCGCAAATGTTAGGACTGCAGCGAGATAGATGAATTGGGAAAGAGGGGAAGCGATCGGATCGTGAAAACCCTAGGTTTAGAACGGAAGAAGGAGAGAGAGAACGACGAAAGAGTTTGAATGTCCAGAAAGGCCAAAATCAGGAGGATAGGACGGCGAGGAATCATCGGGAGGGGGTCGGAGGGGATGAGATCGCCGGATAATTTGGTGACTGCGCGGTCGGTGGCTTAAATAGAAGGGAAATCCTGGCGGTCGTCGCCGCGACCGCGGCGTCCAATATCGTGACGATATATTATAAAATATCGCGATACTTTAGTGGCTTCAAAACCTTTTGAGATGTGTAGGTAGGAAGTTAGAAGCTGCAAAAACTTTTCGACATATATCTTGTCAAATAATATATTTTGAAAAATCCGTTATTTTCGCCTTTAAATGTAGCTTCATGTACTATTACCATTCAATTTCAGTGATGGTCCTTGCAATTTTCTACTTTCCCTGTTCTACTCCATTGTGCCTTAATGTGATACTTGAATTATTTCCACAAAGCCACAGCCCTCTTGGCCATTGGGCCACTTCCAAAGGAGCTTCAACGTAAAGCTCACGAGTTCGACACCCAGGGGTGTGCATATTTGATGAGGGTTTGCCTAACCTCATCTTGTTATCAACAAAATACTTCATGTTTGTTATTCATTGTTTGGATGTTTTTCTAGTAAAATGAAGCTAAAATGAACAAAACCCAACCCAATTCATGAACATGCATGGCTCCGTCCTCGGTGAGGAATCGAAGTTGATGGCACTTTCGTTGTCAATGGTAACACCCAGAAACATGCAAAAATCCCCCATAGACGTGCAGTGCCCATGAAATTGTGAAGTTGGCTTCTTTCCAAGCTCCCCGAATGGAGGAGATGGCTCCATATCATAACCGGTGATCTAAAATGTTGTTATTATGAAAGGACTCGATACCACCCTGTTATCACTTCTGGTGATTGACGCCAAGATGACATTTTTTTGTGAACATATTTGAAATGAATATAAAACTTGTCTTAACTGCTCTAATTTGGATTTGGAGTAGTGCCTTGCCAGTGTTTTTATATATATAAGTGTATACAGATATATATATATAGAGAGAGAGAGAGAGGGAAAAAAAACTGGATGAGCTTTGGTTCATATCTTCTGGGCAAAGGAGATGAGAACCAGCAGGCCCAGCTCATCTTAGCTAGCTTGATCTAAACACTTCTGGTGAGGCGATAATACAACCCGTATGGCGCCACTCTTGTGAGATTCTACAACTAGTTAGTTGTTAGCAGGCTGCTAGTCGACCACCCTCTTCCTCTCCTCTTTCTTCTCCCCTGGCTGATACAAGCAACAACCTTGTTATATCATAATTTGTGCAAGATGGCATAGGCTGTTCGGCCCATTCGTGCAGAACAACCACCTTCATTGATCTGTACTCTCAGCTGTCACAGCCTCATTTCAGGACCGTGGATCTTGAAGCTTGGCCCAAACTTATCCAAATTAAACCCATTACCAATGGGCTCGATGGCTTCTAGACCACAAATTACCTTTCTTGATTCCATTGGGCTTTCATTTAGCCCGATTCATTATCGTGTTATTTGGTTCGAATTGCTATTTGAAAAGTTTTGGCACGAACAGGCTGCTAATATATTGAACCCATCAAGGTAAAGGTTTGGCAACAAAACAATAGATCCACTCATCACTCGAGATCCTCAGTCCAATTCGTTTTATAGTGAAATGTAAGTGTTGGTTATCAAGGAGACATCCAAACGCAAATCATGGTCTCAAGAACCTTGTTGAAGTCTTCTAACATCTCAAATCCTCCTGCTCTTGAGACCAAGATAATTCAGGTTTTGTTAGTAATGATTTGCAAATACAAGTTTGAATTCATATTCTAGTTGTATCAAATGGAGGTATTGGTAAATACTCAAATTCTACCCGTGTTCAAATCTACTCAAACATCTTTGATTACTATAATCAATATTAGAGATTTAAATTAAAAAATACTTTTACATTTCATGCACCAAATACTTTTTTGCTTTATGACCTCAACCATTCATCTCACGGGTCAAACCTTTGAAATGATAAAGTAGATTTTGAGCATTGATGGGGTCAAGCATTTACCACTTTATGATATCAAATGTATCAAATCCAAACGTGCCCCCATTTATTTTAATGAGTAAATCCTGCAGTTGTTTGTTTTGTTCAATTGATTGGGAGATCAAGTCGAGACTTAATTCCTTTAAATCTGATTAAACGGGTCCAAATGACCTTACTTCATTCTTATGAAACCCAAGTTTGTTCTATCAGGTTTAGATATTCGTTATGTAAACTATAAAAAAAAACTCAAACCAATCCATCACAATATGTCAAGTTACAGCTTATGCACAAGCTGTGATGACGAAGAGAGAATACTAAAATCTAAAGTTCCTTCGTCTCTCTAAACATACTGTCAATAGCTGTCTCCTATTTTCTATTTTAACCTTCTGTGACCCCTCAACTACCGTGAACCTAACCATGACTATATAACCGGACCCCCTTGCGGGACAACCCGGCAGTTCCCGTTAGAAGTTTTTGGGGCCTCCGCTTGGAGACAACCCTTTTTTACTTGTAACGTTTGTATAGACACCCCCAACTGAAGTGTAGCGTGTACTGGGGTGACACGCAGCCTTTCCTTTTTCAATACAAGCTCTTTTGTGCACTTGCCTCTGCCTTCTTGCATTTTTGCGAACTGCAAACTGCAAACTTGCGATCATGCGAACTGTCTTTACTTCCGCGTTGCTTCTGAACTGAGAGTAGGCTGGCTTAACTTGCGTTAGTTGAGCGCCGGTCACGCGCCACGAACCTTTCAGGTGTGACAACTTTGGTATCAGAGCACGGTTCGGCTGGAAGTTGGGACACCGAGTGCTAACGTTGGGGGCGTTAGCATGGCAGCGGCATTAGAGGTGCACTGTGATGGGCTTCTGTTGGCTCAAGGAGAGAGCCGACGAGAAAAAGGAAAAGGCAAGAAGAGCACGTCTAACGCTGAAATAGACGTTGTCTCGAGCCTGGAGTACAGGCTGTACAGACTGGAGGAGGAGTGTGCCTCCTTAAGGGAGTCATTGGCGCGAGCTGGGGCTGGCAATAACATTTTGAATTCTGAGATTTTTGACGGTGAGACATCCCTTCGGGATCGTGTAGATAGTCTCGAGACCGTGCAACAATCTTTTGCGACTCGTTTGACGGAGGTCGAACGAAAGCAGAGTTTTGGTGGGGAGTGAGGAACCCCGGACTAAAGGTGAAGGGTCCGAAGTCATACAGTGGCGCAAGGGATGGGAAGGAGATTGAGAACTTCCTTTGTCATTTGGATATGTACATTAAGGCTGGTAATCTAGACGATGAAGAACAGAAGATGGCCACGGCCTCAACTTTTTGGAAGACGACGCGTTCTTATGGTGGCGTCGAAAGCTTGAAGAGATTGAGAATGGAGAATGCGAGTTGGACACGTACGAAGCGTTTAAGAAAGAGCTGAGGGATCACTTTCTACCTCGGAACGTTGAGGAGGTAGCTAAGCGGAAGCTCTCCAACTTGAAGCAGACAGGCTCAATCCGTGACTACATAAAAGAATACCAGTCCTTGATGCTTAGTATCAAGACGATGACAATGGAAGATCGCGTCTTTCACTTCCTAAATAACTTGCAATCTTGGGCAGAACAGGAAATTCATCGTGAAAACCCGCGGACCCTATCTGAAGCTATCACGGCGGCAGAACGGCTGGTAGACAGTCGCAGGACTGAGGTGAAGAAACCCTTCCAAAGGAATTTTGAGGGAAAGAAGGGTGGAGATAGTCGGGGAGAGGCACCGGCAAAGGGGCCCGATGGCAGGCCGAAGCCAAATGGTCCACCATACAAACTGGCATGCTGGCTCTGCGGAGGCCCGCACAGATCGGCGGAATGCCCGAACAAGAACAACCCCGGGCGCGTGAATGTAATGGAACAAGAAGAAGAGGAAGAACCTGATGAACCGCGGATGGGAGCCCTTCAACAGATGAGCGCTATGAAGAAGGCCAAGGCACCGACTCCGATGGCACCTCCCCGAAAAGGATTAATGTACTTGGACGTTGTTGTCAAGGGTACAGTCGCAAGGGCTATGATCGATACGGGGGCAACTCACAACTTCATTACGCCAACAGAAGTGAATCGCTTGGGTGTGAAGTGTGTGAAACGGGAGGGTCTGATGAAGGCCGTGAATTCGGCGCCCACGAAGGTGGTGGGCGAGGCACTGAGGGTGCCAATCCGAATTGGAAGTTGGGAGGGTGTGACCAACTTCTCCGTTTCCCCGATGGATGATTATCAGATAGTCTTGGGGCTAGAGTTTTTGCGGGAGTGCGATGCAGAGATACGATCAAGGCGCGACTATGTAGCTTTGCTGGAAGGTGACTCGCCTTATGTGGCTAAGGTTCAAACGAAAATGAAGGAGTCTGGACAAAGCTCAAACCGATTGATATCTGCACTTCAACTGAAGACAGGTTTGAGGCGGGGTGAAGAGACATACCTCGTAGCGATTCGGGATGAAGAAGAGGAGGACGGGGCGCCCCGCCTGGGGGCACCCCTAGAGCTGGATGGAGTGTTGAGGGAGTTTGACGACGTGATGCCGGCGAAACTCCCAAGGCAGCTCCCACCTCGAAGAGAGATAGATCATCAGATCGAGCTACAGCCTAGAGCTAAACCACCGGCTATGGCGCCCTACCGCATGGCACCGGTGGAACTGAAGGAGTTAAGGGGGCAACTGGACGAGATGTTAGCGGCCGGGATCATAAGACCTTCAAAAGCACCCTTTGGCGTACCCATACTCTTCCAAACCAAGTCGGATGGGTCAAAACGGCTTTGCGTGGACTATCGCGCCCTGAATAAGATTACTGTGAAGAACAAGTACCCCCTCCCTTTGATCGCGGACTTGTTTGACCAGCTTGGACAGGCACGCGTCTTCTCGAAGCTAGACCTTCGTTCAGGGTATTGGCAGGTGCGGATCGCTGAAGGAGACGAGGAGAAAACGACGTGTGTAACTCGTTACGGTGCGTATGAGTTCTTGGTGATGCCGTTTGGACTGACGAATGCTCCAACAACATTCTCGACACTGATGAACAAAATTTTCTACCCATTCCTGGATCAGTTTGTGGTCGTCTACCTTGATGATATAGTGGTGTATAGCACTTCCATGGATCAGCACGTTCACCACCTACGGACAGTGTTTAAACTACTACAAGAGAATCACCTCTACGTCAAAAGAGAAAAGTGCCTATTCAGATAGAGTGAGATCGACTTTCTGGGCTATGTGATTGGCCACGGGGAGATGCGGATGGACGGAAGGAAGATCAAAGCGATCAATGAATGGCAACCTCTAACCAACCTGACAGGCTTGCGCTCCTTTCTTGGTTTGGCTAACTACTACCGGCGTTTCATCAAGGGATACGCCGCACTTGCGGCCCCCTTGACAAACAGGTTGAAGAAGGGTCAGACGTGGGAATGGACGGAGTCTTGTCAGGAAGCCTTTGACCAGTTGAAGGAGGCGGTGATGAAGGAACCAGTGTTGGTGCTGCCAGATCACAACCAACCGTTCGAGGTGCAAACAGATGCTTCCGACTTTGCTCTAGGTGGAGTGCTCATGCAGAATGGACACCCCATTGCCTTTGAGAGTCGAAAGCTAAAGGACGCAGAAAGGCGATATTCAGTCCACGAAAAAGAGATGACGGCAGTGGTACATTGCCTGCGCTTATGGAGGCACTATCTTCTGGGGGAGCACTTCACAGTGTGGACAGACAATGTAGCGGTGAGTTATTTCCAGACTCAAAAGAAGTTATCCGCCAAACAGGCCCGATGGCAGCAGTTTTTGGCCGAATTTGATTTCACGCTGCTCTACAAAACGGGCAAGACAAACTCAGTGGCGGACACACTGAGTAGAAGGGCAGAGTTGGCAGCTCTAGATGGAGACGGCGAAACTTCGAGTGTGCAAGTTCAGAGTGACTTGATGGAGCAGATTCGCGAGGGCTTAGAAGCAGATGGGATGACCAAGCAGCTCAAGACGTTAGTCCAGGACGGCAAGACTAGACGGTTTTGGGTTGAAGATGGTTTGCTGCTGACAAAAGGAAACAGGCTCTATGTGCCAAGGACAGGGAACTTGAGAAGGGACGTCTTGAAGGAGTGTCACGATGCACCTTGGGCAGGACATCCGGGGATGGACAGGACGAAAGCGTTGTTGGAGAGATCTTACTACTGGCCAAACATGGTGGACGATGTGGCGACGTACGTGCGGACGTGTCTCATTTGCCAACAGGACAAGGTGGATAACCAGAAACCGACAGAACTCTTGGAACCCTTACCGATTCCGAGTCGACCATGGGAGAGTGTCTCCATGGACTTTATTCTGAACCTGCCAAAGTCGAACGGTTGTCAATCCATTCTGGTAGTAGTAGACAGATTCTCGAAATATGGGGTGTTTGTGGCATGCCCATTGAACTACACAGCTAAGCGCACGGCGAAACTCTTTGTCACACATGTGGTCAAGTATTGGGGAGTCCCTTCCAACATAGTCAGTGACCGTGATACCCGGTTTACAAGTAATTTCTGGCGGGAGGTATTTCGGCTGTTGGGTACAGAGTTACTATTCTCCACAAGTTGTCACCCGCAGACAGATGGCCAGACGGAAAGAATCAACGCCTTAGTTGAGTGCTATCTGCGGCACTATGTGTGTGCAAATCAGAGAGACTGGACTGAGTGGATGGACCTCGCACAATTTTCATACAATCTACAGGTTAGTGAGTACACCGGCAGGAGCCCCTTCGAACTGGCTACAGGACAACTACCACAAACTCCACATTCCTTGGCGGCAACCTACAACGGGAGAGTGCAGGCGGCGTTCTCCTTCGCAACGGACATCCAGGAGAGGCGAGATCTGGCGCACGTGCTCCTTGCGAAGGCAACGAAGCGGATGAAGAAATGGGCTGACATAAAACGACGCGCTGCCGCGTTTAGTGTGGGGGATCACGTTCTGGTGAAACTCTACCCTAAACACTCTCAATTCTTTCGTGGGCATCACGCGGCGTTGATCCGCAAGTATGATGGGCCCTACCAGATCATCAAGAGGGTAGGGAACTGGGCGTACAAAGTGGATATGCCAGACCATGTTCGGACGCACCCTATCTTCCATGTGAGCAATCTGAAGGTGTACCATGCAGATGCAGAAGACTAGCGGCGCGGCGAACCAACAAGAGCACCAGCGTACCTGCGGACACCGGATTGCAAAGAGGTGGAGTTGATCTTGGACCATGTACTAGGCACCTTAGCCGGACGGCGGACCCGTTACCTTGTGAAATGGAAGGGAGTTGATGCGGATCAGGCCACTTGGGAGAAGGAGCACACGATAAGGCAATTTCCAGAGGCACTCGCGGAGTACCACCGGCGCATTGCAGCGTTGTCGCGGACGTCAACGGCTTCGGTGGGGGAGAATGTGACCCCTCAACTACCGTGAACCTGACCATGACTGTATAACCGGACCCCCTTGCGGGACAACCCGGCAGTTCCCGTTAGAAGTTTTTGGGGCCTCCGCTTGGAGACAACCCTTTTTGACTTGTAACGTTTGTATAGACACCCCCAACTGAAGTGTAGCGTGTACTGGGGTGACACGCAACCTTTCCTTTTTCAATACAAGCTCTTTTGTGCACTTGCCTCTGCCTTCTTGCATTCTTGCGAACTGCGAACTGCGAACTTGCGATCATGCGAACCGTCTTGACTTCCGCGTTGCTTCCGAACTGAGAGTAGGTTGGCTTAACTTGCGTTAGTTGAGCGCCGGTCACGAGCCACGAACCTTTCGAGCTTCGACTATGTGGTTCTGATCTGATTTCGGGCTTCGACTATGTGGTTGATCTGACTCCATGTAAAATGTGTGTAAGAGAGAGAGAGACTTGGTAAATAGACGAGACAAGTTTCAAACTGTGCAGCGTCCAACTCATTGCGGCTGCGTGATGTCGCTCATCGAGGATTCACGAGCGAGCCCCTCATCGCTGATTGTTACCCACACCCAAGCCAAGTCAGCTTCAATGTATTTATTGCCGCTATCAACTGCTTTCATGCACCTACTTTCATTTTCCTTTTTCATGAAAACAATAAAGAAACGTAACCACAATAAAACAAAATAATAGAAAACTCATAAACTATTTAATGCTACTACTAGCAACCGCTTTAGTACACTTATTTTAAATCCAATATGTTGCTTCTGTTATCATAAAGAATCACGGATTCTTGCGGGGTCTGTCTAATCGTAAGAGGAGGCCAGGTAAACGTCTTTCTCTCTCATATATAGCATCAGACTCTTCGCTGTCTCCTTTTCTCTCGTGCCCACCTGAAAATTGTTATTTATTCGCAAGAAGGCATCAGTCATTCAGTGACCATTCTTTGAGTGGCTTCTATTCCTCACTTTTGACGCCTCTCTTTCCAAGAGAATGATGCCTGCCTAAGATTCTCATCGTTGAAGGAAAGTGGGAAGCACATCTTCGTCTATCAATTTGCGCGCTGTCTGGTGGAAAAATGTTGTTTTCTGCTCCACTAGTCGAGTTGGTTGTTTAGTACTGAGATTGTTTTGGCGTTATATTTGGGTTTCTTATGCTTCTTACCACTGGATTTGATAAAGATGACGAGCAATATCCAGAAGTGGGAAGGAGACCCTCTATTCTCTGCCGCAGAGATTGTTCAAGACTCTGCCGACAGGTTTTGTGCTTCCTTTTATTTGATTTTCTACTCTAGTCGAAGTGGTCTATGGGGGTTCTCTTCATGTTCGTCTGCGTAGGATTGTGATCTCTTGTTGGGTGTTCGGTGGACTCTGGGATTTTCCTTTTTATTGGGCACCTGGGTCCCCTCAAAATGTTGCTCTCTCCCTCTGTCTGCGTCTTCTTGTTTTTTGTACATTTGTGCAGAAATTCTCTCTTCGTCTCCATCTTCTTTTGATTGAAAATCTGATATTTCTGTTGTTTCCTTTTCGTTCTTTTCTTCATAATATTTTCTGTTATATATGATTAGAGCACGACGACTTCATCGAGTAGGAGTTATTTCGTATGAGATCTCTTCTTTTATTGGTTTGAAGAGATCACTTCGTGTTGTCTGACACACGCACGCGAACACTGCATTTGCGCGTTACTAAAGCTGTCAGTCGCAGGTATCAACTTAAGTAGAACGTGAAAAGTTGATAATTTTAGAATTTTGATGCTTTTACAGGACGGAATATATTTATAGTCCTTTTACATGAGCAAAACCTTGTTGGTGCTGAACCTGGTGACACGAAACTGCTAAGTTCAATAAAATTTCACCGGCGGTATCTTATTACCGCCGTTGGAATAACCAAATGGCAGGTAAACGTTTTGAACTCTTTCTGAATTTTTAAGTTACTTAATAATCTTATTTAATTATTTTTGTAGTTCAGTTGGAGGATTTTGAGAGGGACGTTAATGCATTGGGTGTCTCAGAGAAGGCAACCTTCAAAAGAGATACCATGTTGAGGTACGGTCAATTTGTCAGGGCAATTCGAGAGCAAACAGCACTTGTGGAGAAAAGCCTGAACCATCCACCTGCTGGAGAGGGCAATTGTAACAATCAGCTGGTAAACTTGAACGAACAAAGCGAACAATTATCTTTATTCATTTCTGGTGTCTATGCATCAAATTCTATTAGCTATGGTATAGATAAAAATAACCTTAGAGCATCTGGAGATGATCCTCTGCATCTGGCCTTGATGATGGGAGGGATGAAATAATTGAACTGAAAATTGATGAGACACCTGATGGTGAAGGCAACGTGCGTGTACAAACCAATTCTTTTAGGCACTCTAATTATGGCATCCAGTCCAAGGGTTCCTCAGACCTTAATTACTTAAATCAATGTCATTTGAACACATTTTTCATACATATGCACTATCGAGTGATGATATGATAGACAGAAGGGACTGGCAAGGAAATGGTTTTCATAAAGGTGCAAATAGGCAGACAAAATGTGAAGATAATTATATAATTTATAGGGCTTGGGATGTTGAACTCCCTGATGACAATACTAACAAGAAAAGATTGAAGTCATCTCGAAGCAGGGGATATTTGTGGGGTCTTCTAAGATACACAGGTTCAGCAATTGAGAGTAAGATGTCCAGAAGTTATACCAAGCGAAGGAAAGATGGTGAGATGTGTGAAGACTGAAGACTACTTATTGGATGCTGGGCAGATGCCGCCATTTTCAAATGTTGGTTCGCATTTTGAACTGGTAAGTTTACTGTGTGTTGAGGATGATACCTTTTCCTCTTCCTCTTCTTTTTGCATTAGGCTCCAACTGCGAAATACTGATATTGTAGCATGGAAGTCTGATGGCTGCGACCTGGCCTAGTTTACTATGTGGTTGCTTCATTGTGTGTGCTTGGGGGTATGAATTTATTTAAACGAGTCTTCATGCTCTTGAGCATCTGCATGCATAGAAAAACGATGCTGACTGCTTTCTTTTGTGTCACGCAGTATAATACTGCTATCCATTGCCTCTCATGTCAATGATGTCCTCAAATGACAAAGTGGAAAGAAAACACTTGTTTGCTATTGAAGTCCTTTCGTTAAATGATTTTCAATATGGTAGTATGTTCTTTGAAATTCCAAACAAAATAAACAAAGAACAAGTTAGGCCTTTTACTCACTTTAACAACATAGGCAACATAATAAAAAGTTATATGGTAGAGTCTGATCATTGGTTTATAACCGGAGAAAAGAAAACACATGCAGACTTAAATGTCGTTTATAATTACATAACAATGAACCATACGTGGTTTAACAGTAAGAATCTTAATGCAAACCCTTATCCAAGAAGATACTAACAACATAATGTCATATTGCTTGCTTGCTGTTTCTTGTGAAAAGATTTTCAAAATGGTATCATCTTTGAAGCTCCAAATGAAATAAACAAAGAACAGTTTGGTTAAGATGCATAGACTTTATTCATCGCAGAAGCAATCCAGTTTAAATCGATAGGTTCTTTGAGGGATAGAGCCAGATTTAATCTTCGTGCTCCCTAGAGAGAGAGAGTTGTGAAATGGATGATAGACGACCTGGATGGAGAGAGAGTTTTCATTAGAAATGGAAAGCTTCTTTTCTTTTCTCCATGCAATTCCATGGGTTTAAGTAGAAAGAGTTACTGCATCATTCACACACCAATAAATATTGTTCATTTTATTTCTGTGATCTGCTTTACTTTGGACCATAGCATGAGATTTAATCCAATAGTCCAAAATTGAGCTTAAATGCATTACATAAATAAATAAATAAATAAATATATATATATATATATAGAGAGAGAGAGAGAGAGAGTTCTGAAATGGATGATTGACGATCTGGATGCAGAGATAAATGGAGAGTTTCTTTTCTTTTTCCCATGCATTTTCCATGGGTTTAAGTAGGAGTTATTACATCATTCATGCGCACAATAAATGTTCTCATTTTGTTGTTGTGATCTGCTTTGGTCTGGACCGTAGCATGAAATTCCGTCCAGTAGTCCAAAATTGAGCATAAATGCATTGAGAAAAAGTGCCATTGTATCTATCTGTCTATAGACAGATAGATAGATATATACATGGAGAGAGAGTTTAAAAAACTTGAGAAAAAGGATATTGGATATGTTCCTTGTTATGTGAATGGAAGGTGTGTAAACTTTTCCATACCTACTACCTAAGTGCCGTTGTGTCCATCTGTCTGTAGATAGATAGATACATACATAGAGAGATAGAGATAGAGAGTTTAAAAAACTTGAGAAAAAGGATATGGGATATGTTCCTTGTTATGTGAATGGAAGGTGTGTAAAATTTTCCATACATACTACCTTTTTGTTCGTTGATTTTTGTCCCTTATCCTTTGAGTTTGGGATGTTGTCAATGAATTTGCATTTCGTCTATTGTTTAGGGTGAACTCACATGTTCAGCTATTGTTTGATCTTCTCTTTCTCTGTCTATATTGCAGCTCGGACATAGTTGGCCATGTTTGCCTTCATCACTTGAGTCCAGCCAAATACCTTTTCTGGTGGGCTCTTTCCGAAGGAAACTTCAGAGGATCCATAATTTTGTCTAGTATAGGCAGTTTTCCTTACGAACAACATCTGTTTTGCTCATTACACTTGGAATTGTTGGTATGCATACAGCATTGAGCTTACTTTGTTTCTTATTTTGGGTGCTGTGCTTACTCTTGAAGGGACCATGTCGTGTTGGCTTGTCCCTGTAACATAAGTACGTGGATCACTGTTTGCATTATGGACATGCTTTAGTGTTGCTAATGGGTCAGATCCATGTCACTGGTTGCCCTGATATTTGATCGAAGTTTCTATTACTGGCTTCGGTTCCATGTCCACACGAGTCTTAATTGAGAGCCACGTTTGGACTCATCATCCTATCTGGTGTTAGATCTCAAGGAAATGGTTGAAGCACAGTAGTTTTCCTGTGAGATATGTTAAACAGGTTATCTTCGACTTGGTTCTGACCTAACATTTAATCCCTACCTATTTAGCCAGTTCCAATTGGATACAAGGTCTAGTTAAACCTAACCTTTGTACTATCCCAAAAACCAGTCTATGTTTTTTCCAGTTGTACTGTTATTATTCAAAAAAAAAAAGCATACCGTGGCAGTTATCAAAAAAGAGAAAGGTTTACCTGTGTCAGTGGTATCTTGACTTCACTGGAAAGCTAAACTGTGTTCATATCAGAACTAGAATTAGTCAATTTTGGATCTGTTGTATTGGCTTATGTTTGCATCTCCATACATATTTCCAAGAAAATAGCCTTTCTTTGTAATCCATGTTAATTATATAGAACCGTGGGAAGGTGCCTTTGTTGGGATGAGAAGTTACTTTACATTAGTCTTCCATCACTAGATAATTTTAGATTTGGATTGAAGTTCATGAGTATCTAAAGCAGTGTTGCTTACCACATAATAATTGCGCTTTTGAAATCCTAGAACATAGATAAACTTTTGTACTTTGGATTTCCTGAAAGCAATTGTATAAAAATGATGTTGGTATCTCATTACCTGTAACTCCATCCTTGTTACACTGTTTTCCACGAGAAGCTTACACTCTACCAATTAATTCAGGTTTTGTTGCACTTAAGATTATTTGAAGGATAGTTGCATTGCCCCAAGGGCTCTGCAAACCAAGTAAGGGAGTTGGCTCAAGGCCTTAATTCTGAAGGACATCTAGTTTGATCGACATGGCTAAAGCAGTTCAATGCTGAAACACGGGCTTATGACACTCGTCAGGTGATGGTTTCTCTTTATCTGGAGGCAGAAGGATGGGTTCCATTATTTCTTCAAGAAAGTTGTTCCCTCTTTCCCTATGTTGTACCTAAGTTTCTGGTGGTTATTCCGTTTATTTGCCAATATGAGATGATTCTTTCAGGTATTGTGACTGAATCTGGGTCCATGTTGGGATCTCTGAACTTGTAACATATTTTCTTTAGTGTTCAAATGGTGTAAGCGGCTGCCTAGCTATTACGTGTTCCCAGTCTCTGCTCTTCGTCAACACCTTTTTCACGTGGGTTCAGCATCAGCAGCTACAGGTGGGTACACTATGGGGCTCTGGATGCCTTTCATGTCTTCATTTAAGTTACCACAGATCAGTATATACGTTCACTAGAAACTACTTTTGGCATTCATGTCTTCTTTTTTAGTTGTCAGAGACCAGTACATATATGAGAAACTGCAATGAGTCTTAATGCTAGGTAAAATTTTGGTACGTTTGTTTGATTTGAAATGCACGGTGTTTAGGACGCTGTCTTATTGATATTAGTGTACCACATCTTGTTTGGAGGTGCAAATCTACTTGGTAAACAATTGACGTTTCTTGAGCACATGATGCTAATTGTGGTTTCCCAAAAACTTGGTGACTGAAACCCTATTTAGGGTGCTAATTCTTGTAACTGGAGGTTTTATTTCAACGCTGTAACGCGAAGGTCAATTGAGAATGTGGCAAAGTCGCAAAACATTTTGTTATATGACACTACAAGAACCTTACAAATGAACGTTCAATGGTGTTCCTTTTCCTAATAATTGCTGCCCGATAAGGGTGCTAGATGAGTTTGAGTTGCTTATTATGGCTTGTTAATTTAACAAGACGACTTTTGGACAAAATCCAAACGAGCCGTACGAAGGTGAAAGGATTTTGTAGGGAGATATTTTGGAAGTTTAAAGCATTTTAATGAAAGCGAGGTACCTAGGCAAAAGAATTATATGCCATATTTATTGGTTACACTAAGAAGCAATTTTTACAAAGGATGAGCCACCAAAGAGATCCATATGATCATATATAAAATGCTGTAAATGGATAGGGTTCTGCACTACGGCCCCAACCCATCCTTGCAATCTTAAAAAGACAAGTACTGCATCACCCCTCTTCTATGTGCGTGTGTATATGAGAGAGAGATTTCTAACGTAAAAGAAAAGAAAAATAGGTCCTGGCGGAACTAAGGTCAAAGGGGTTTTTCTTTATTGGGAGGCGGCAAGGGTGCTGAGAATCATGTCGCCGTGGGGGGCAGGCAGAATTTTATTCTGGGCAGAGAACCCACATATAGTTGACTCGCTTCTAATGCCCTCCTGACAAGCTTCTTTCATTAATCGACGTTGATCCAAGTTGTCAAAGAGTCGACTACTCGACTCATAGAAAAGAAAGCAACAGAATATAGCTTCTGCAACAGAAATTAAAATATATAAACCTTCAAAAGGAATAGTTCACTCCACCGTTCTCATGTACAACTAAACAAAATTTGTGACCTTTCTCGTTGTCAGACAAGTCTTCTTCTGATAATACCGAACGATATCACAAAAAGTGATGCACATAATGAGGCTGCCTCATGAAGATTCAATATCTGAAGCAATTGGCCCATCTCTGTAGATTTCAAAATCCCCGAAGTCCACCGGCATATGAGGTGTAAACGAAATGTAGCCATCTCTATACCAAGTAGACGCTGCAAAACCAAAATGCAACCTAAATCAGATAAAAACAAGGAAGGCTGTTTGTGCGTGTGTTTCGTGAAATAGTTCAAAAAGGTTTCAAAGGGAAAAACTTGTAAAAAACCCAGAAAAACATTTTTTCATTAAAAGCTACAAAATGAACTCAACTGATCAGCTATTTAGAGTATACTGCCAACATTTCAGGCATTATACTAAACCATCCGCCTTTTCATATTATATCAAAGACTCTTGACCCTAAATTCAGTTAGAACATTGACCCATATATTAAAGACTAACTTGTCGAACCCCTCGTCCACAGCATGACCAACTTCATAATGCAAGGAAGAATTCTTGCTCATTTAATAGATTAAAAAGCAGCATTTCCAACTGCAGGTGGATGTTTGATGCATACATCGAAATGCGAGTTACAAACACACGCACACAGACACACGTGTATATATATTTGAAAAAGCCAGATAGCCTTTTGCCAACAGCTTATTAGGATGTTGATTTTCTAAATGCTTATAGCATTTGATCCGTTTAGCCAAAAAAAAAGGTTCACAGATAGACGGTCCCCACATTTGTAGGTATGAAGATCACATCAATCTGGTAGATTTGCTAAAAGTGCACCTTACTGCTCTTTTGCACTACAATGTAATGCATCTACATCATATAGCACACACACCCATGTGTGTGTGAGAGAGAGAGCCCTGTAACTGTACTCTTACAACTAGTGGGTGAGCTACCCAATAAGTTATTCTCACCCACTAACAAATCTATTAAGAGAAGAAGAGAGAAGTTAAAAAGCTTTAAACTGTTGCTTTATATTCTAATAAATTCCATAGTTGCGACCAATGGCTACGATCCAACCAAATATGTGATTGATCTGGCCCTTAATATACTGCAGGTCGATTTAATTGATGACCATCCATCTCGCAGATGGGTTCAATTTAAAAAGCCTCTGATCAATATTTCATGGACAGCTTTAGATTTTACAAGTCTATAAAGCATTGATGGGATTCCTACCTTCTGCACCAACCATGCTTTCCTTGACAGTTACCATATGAAAAATATTCTTAAAATTCAATTAATTTCTTTCAAAGGCACACACACATATTATTTATACTGTTGTGGTCCAGAATCATGACATCTAATATACATTCTTATGTACAATGACCTAGCAATTGAATGCCAAATCGGACCTCAATGATGTGGCTTTCTTTTTTCTTTAATACGTCGAGAGAAATCTATCAAGTTTAGGGCATCACAAGATTTAAATTTAAGACTAGACAAGCTTATGGGTTTCTATTTCACACGCACATGCAGACGCACACGCATGCAACATATACACTAACTTATGAAGGGGACATATTGGCTATAGGGCTCTATGGTGCTTTACGACGTACGATGGATGTAAAGTCTCTGTCTTAATGGATCAATTGTCAAGACTACATTTAATTAGAAAACATTTTGGGTAGAGTAAGTTTGACATAAAGAATGATTTTGATCAAATGGTCCAATTTTATTGCATTTGGACCATTAAACATCGAAGCTTTTGCAATATGTTGGAACCAGATGGCCTAAAGCGCTGGAAATGGCTTTCCCAGCAATTTTGACCGCCGGAAATAGAGTTTTTTTAACTGCCGGAAAAACTTTGATTTGTACTGGTGAGCAGTTCTATAATTGACCATATATAAACCATTTCCCTGTCATAAGATTTGAAATACGAAAAAGAAACATGTAAAAATTGGGTTCTGCCACTCGGGTTTTTTCTTCCCACTCAAAGAAAAATACTTTTCGAGGATACTAAAAATGAGATAAATGTTTACCCCTATGTCAAATAATTTGAGACATAATATAAGCATGCCATTATTTATTAAATCAACCATATTTGAGGCACTATATAACAAATGCCGGAGATAATATTGTACTGCACTTTTTTATGGGTGTTACAAGAGGAGGCTGAAGCCTAACACTCACACCCACACATGCACACTAAGGGAGTAGAACTCCCCACCAGCAGCCACAGCGCTAAGTGCCTTGCCGTTGAGCTAACGCTCTTGGTGCAGTGCGCTGCACTTTTATCACTGAACCACATATAAGAACTTTGTTTCGTTTATGAACATTGGATTTGTTGATATCCATCAATTTCATGACCTAATCGTCAAATTGAATAAATAAGAAATGGCAGAGTTGTTGAGGGAAAGACAATTAATAGTCTTTATTTGTTTCTGTTCTTAGAGAAAGGTAGCAATAGCAGCTTAGCCAAAAATAATTTCCCTACGTGCTCTGTTCCTCTACTATCCTGCCTTGTCATAAATATGATATTTTTGTTCCTAATCAATAAACTATTGAAGTCCACACCTTCCACCCTTCGTCCACAGCCATGTTAGTTCCCATGTATCAATCATTCATTAGCCGCTTCACCAAGAATGCAGTGCACCAAAGCCGATTAACACAACCCCCATATTTCTGTGCTTGCAAGGAATCACACCCTCACCCCCACATCTCTCTCTCTCTCTCTCTTCCTCAAATAGAGGCGTGCAAGAGCCATTGGAAGATCAGAAAGCCCAGAATTCACACAAGCTGAAGATGGGTATCCTGAGAACCAAACCCCACAAATCTTTCAACGTGAAGCTCCTACTGCTTTGCCTCTTCCTGGCTTTCCTCCTCTTCCTGGTGCTCAGATCAAACTTCTCATTCTCCTCAAAGCAATCAACACCATCTTTTCCTGCAACATCAGAAACGCCAACAACAGCCTCATCGTCATCGACACGGGTTTCGGTCTCATCGTCACCATCTGAATCCCTCTGTGCACAACCAACGAGTTCATGCACCAAGCTACCAAGTCCGGTAATACAAGCCTTGGTGCACTATGCCACATTAAATATAACCCCGCAACAAACACTCAAAGAAATCTCGATCACGGCGGAAGTTTTGCGAAAGAGAGGCCCCTGCAATTTCTTGGTATTTGGCCTAGGCCACGACAGTCTCCTTTGGAGCACCCTGAACTACAAGGGGCGAACAGTTTTCCTAGAAGAAGATAAATCATGGATAGAGCGACTAACCAAACAGTTGCCGACCCTTGAAGTTCACCATGTGGTGTATGACACGAAAGTAACCGACGCAGACGAATTACTGAGTCATAGGCTCAAGGAAGAATGTGTTTCTGTCAGAGATCCAAGATTTTCAGAGTGTAGGCTCTCTTTGAAAGGATTGCCAGATGAGATATATGAAGTTCAGTGGGATCTTATAATGGTGGACGCACCAACGGGGTATCATGATGAAGCTCCGGGAAGGATGACTGCAATATATACAGCTGGTTTAATGGCCAGGAACAGAAAGGATGGATTGGAAACAGATGTATTTGTGCATGATTGTGATAGGAAGGTCGAAGATAAGTACTCCATGGCGTTCCTGTGTGAAGGGTACATGATGGTTGAAGAGGGTAGGCTCAGGCACTTCACCATTCCCAACCAAAATGGAAGTGGGGTTAGTTTCTGCCCTTAGGACCATCAAACACCTAACTCCAGTCCTCCACAAGTCTTTTGAGTCAATATGGCAAAGAAAACTCTCCCCCTCTCTCTCTCTCACACACGCACGCATAGATAACCAAAAAGAGATCCTGATATACTTTTTTGGGTAGTGATGGATTGATGCTAGAGATGGAGTGTTGTAGCAAATAAACAGTTTAGAGGGTGTCATTCAGCTTTTGAGGATGGTATGTATTGCTTGATTTCAGCACTTAGAAAATGATCGTATGCGAGGTAATTTCCGCTTTAATAAACATCCAATATCCACCCTTTTGATCCAATTATCGATTGAGTGCTTCATAAACTCGCGAAATTTCAAAAGACCAACTTCGAAATGGCACGTAAGTTATGTATACACCAAATGGAAGGAGGGTGCGGCCTTATATATATATATAGCCATAGGAACATTTTGATTTGGGTCTTGGAACACATGGATGGGTCTCGACGATGTTCATAGGACGAGGTGAGGCCGGGGATCAAAGTTCCTGCTCTCATCCTCGTTATATAACCTTGTCCTGTTCTCATACCATCCTCGAGACGTGAACCAAAACCATCTATTCTCATTCTCATATTACCATGAGTCCCCACGGAGCCCATCGGAGTGCACAAACACAAGTTATATATCATGAAATGAAACCTAATTTATGTAAATTTTATCTAAATTGAAACATATTATTAGGAATCACCATGAGTTCACGAATTCAAAAAAGAAATAATATATTTATTTATTTATTTTCTTTTATAATTTTTTTATAGTTTTTAGATGGACCTAACTTTATAAAATCAATTAAAGGGAGGGTCGGGACGGGTTCGTGGGGCTGGAACCTCTTATCCCCATTCCCGATCAATCCCGTCCGGGGTTTGCTTACTCTCTCCATCCCCATTTCCACACCTTAAATTCACCTCATTTGGGACGGGTCCTCATGGGGAACCGAGAATCCCCTTCCCATCAACATCCCTAGTCTCGCCCGAATAAAAACTGGGTGGGTTCTCGGCCAACCTGCTCCGGAATCAGATGCGAAGTGGCTCAACCAAACCCAATCCGTGAACCTGACATGCCTACCCTACCTTGATGGATATGTCTATGTCCTCGAGTAGACTTGATCATGGCAATTTAATCTTTAAAACCTTAATACTACGAAGATCCACCATTAAGCAAACGACACCATCTTGTCAAAGGAAAGGACAACTGAACCTCATCTTCCCTCTCGGTGATGGTCTAAGCTTTAAGCCTTTTCCGGTCAATAATATTACAAAAGGCCTAATGAAATTAACCTTGGTAAATTGTTGGAGACTGAAATGTTTTGATTTCTAGGAGCCTTAACCCCACTGTCAAAGGATGCCTCAGATTTTTTTTGTTTACATGAGGCGGCCAAAACCTAGGACACATGCACCTCCTTGGAAGTCGAACTCCCACCAGGAGCAATGGTGCTAGAGCGTCCTACGGTTGAGCTGACTCTCTGGGTGCAGGATGCCTCAGATTTTAATGTGTGCTAAGCTCACACATGCCCTAGTATAAGTTGCATTAATCCCTTATTCAAGTTCACTGGGATGAGCAGGGATTGATGTTGAGTGTCACTGGACGCATTCCGGGTTGATTTGGAGAACCAGATCCATTTAAGGGATCCAATCTACATGATGCAGGTTATAAACTGCACTTTACATGTGAGAAGCAGGCAGAACGGCTCTCCCATGGTGGGGGAGGTTCACACCACTCCATGAGAGAGAGTGAGAGAGAGGGTAGGGGAGAGTGCGAGACGAGTGGCTCTCCGCTGACACCCAGATGTATAAGGTCGGCTGATCACCGGAAGTGGCGGTTCTCTTCAGGGTGCTGTCCTCAACGTGTTCGTATGGTGCCGAGATGTCTTTGTACCCATGCATGCAGATATAAGGGAAGATATTTCTCTCTCAATGTGTGTGGGTGTGTTGTGTACGTGTGGGTGAGTCCGAAAGCCACCGGCGCCAGTGAAAACTGGCGGCAAAACGAAGGAAGTTGGCCGGTTACCGGAGGATGACCCGTGACAGCTAGGCGTACCATAGAAGCGCTCACAAACGAACCTCTTTATTGGGGCAATGACACATTCATCCAGTTGCTACAATGAAAGTAGTATTTGCATATGGAGAAGACGACTCATTTAGGCAAGAGGAATGCTTTTCGTTCCTATAAAAATGGAAAATTCAGTTACAGAACCGGCGGACGCTCGCCGGCGATGACAGTGAGGAGGTTGTTTCCAAAAGGATCACTTAAGTGAGCGGCGAGATTTTCCACCGGACCTTGGCCCGTAACATAGGCTTGGATGAAGAATCCCAGCATGGCGAACATGGCAAGCCTACCATTCTTGATCTCCTTGACCTTCAACAATGCAGCCTGGTCGGGGTCGTTGGCTAGGCCGAGGGGGTCGAATGGACCACCTGGGTAAAGCTTGTCTTCAAGATCCTACAAGCAAACCAAAGCAAGAAGAGCCATTTTACTACACATTGAATGTAACATAACCGAATGCCGATTTTTAGTAATGGGTCTAGAGAATCAGATACCAACCAGCCCGTTGATAATTCGGTAGTATTCAGCTCCACCAACTAGGACAATCTCAGCAATGACTGCAACCACAAGGTTGATGGGGATGTTCTTACTAAAGTAGCTGAGGGTGTTGCCATCCAAAAGGAGAGCTCCAGTCTGCATTTATAGCTAATTAGATATCAACGTTTATATATATATATATATATATATATATATATATATATATATATATATATATATATATATATATATATATATATATATATATATATATGAAAACCGGATCTAACCACCTGTGATATGCTAGCTTGTGTCACCCATTGATTTTGAGTAATACGAGTATAATTTACAATTTTTAAATTTTTAAAGGAGTTTTGAAAAGTAAGACGGACATGTTATTACACATCTAATCAAAAGCACCGGGAGGGTAGGATCCAATCAATATATATATATATATATATATATATATATATATATATATATATATATATATATATATATATATATATATATATATATATATATATATATATATAGAGAGAGAGAGAGAGAGAGAGAGAGAGAGAGGACCTTGAACCACACTGCCTCAGGCCCACAGGAAGCACCGAATTTGTTGAGGGCCTCCGGGATGACGAACCCGGCTGCACCCAGCATGGCCCACCGGGCGTGGATGAGCTCATTAGCTTGGTACCTATCAATAATATTTTAGTAAGCATGCAAAAGGAAGCACTTCAATCAAAACCAAAATCAAGCCTACTCCAACACTCAATCAGTAAATGGATAAACTACATGAATTATTCATCGCCATTAAGTTCCAGGAAATTCCGTTTTTGTAGTTATTAAGTTCCAGGAAAGACTTGAAGAAGAAACCTACTTGGCAAAGTCTTCTGGCTTCTTGCTCAATCCAAATGGATCGTAACCATAACTGCGAAACATGTAAGAATACCCAATTAGTAATTAGAATGGAATCCAAAGAATATAAAGAGCACAAGAAAACTAAATCTGCGTGTTCTGTGGTGACGATTTCCCTAGGAAAACAAAGTCCATGGATCTTACTCTCCAGGAACCTCTCCGTTTAGGTACTCTGGCACTTCTGACCGGTCCAAGAGTCCCCCGGCAAGAAAATCCTCCTATCGGGGACCTGGAAAAGATACCGGATAAGTGGTCCGAACCTGAACAAGACGTCACAAGGGCGCCGGAGCTGGCGTGTCTCCACCTACCACTTACCGTACCACTTGGCGAGCTCCTCACTCTCCGGAATGACAATGGCCTTCGCCTTTGGTGGTGCCGCGGCTCCTTTTTCTTGATGAGAGAGACGACCTTAAAGGTGGTGGTTGTGGAGGACGAAGGCACTGGAGACGCCGGTCAGTTGAGAAACTGAGGCTATTTCCGAGCATCTCTGACGCCGCAGTTGCTGCTGTGAGGGAAGCCATGAATCTCCTCTGTGTGTGTGTAGAAAGGAAGGAAGAAGGGAACGAGTAAAAAGAGAGGCGATGCTGGAAGATGAGACAAGTCAGATTGGCGATGGAGGAATCCCATTGGTCGAGGGGGTAGATTCGCGGAATCTGATGAGGGACTGTAATATGCTCCCTGGTGGCGAGGTGGCAGATCTCGTGATGACGTGGATGGTGTCAGTTCCTCGCGGATAAATGGCCCCCACCTTGCTGCCCAATAAAATACGAGACATGACGGTCACAAATATAACGAAACAAAAGTCTTGATTTCTCATCATTCTACGCAATTTTAAGTGACCTTGCAATGTTTACTGAAATCTTTGTATTTTAATCTTTATTTATTTTGTATTTTTATTACACAAAATACATATATAGTGTTTATAGAAATACTTGCGGGTTGTATTTATGCATTTTCATGTTGGTTTATCATTTTCCATTGTAGTGTATAACATGTACATGTAACCCCCCTCATAGATCATGTATGAGCGAAAGCTCATCTGAAATCTATCCTCTTTACAAATGATCATATATGACAGAAAGCACATCTGAGTTCAATCTACCAATGTATTTGCTAAATTAATCATGTGTAGAGACAAAGAAGGCACTTGGTCTTTTCATCGGCACCCTAGTATTGAGTTCGTATCTTCTAGTTTAGTGAATCATTATCGGTCAAGCACCTTAGTATGCAGCACATGTCACGGCCCTGCCCGTGCGACCTTACACTTGGTCTAAATGTTGCTAATGCCGTTATTGGCAATTAGTGGTAATCGATGGCAGTTCCAGCATTATATGCCCTCGTTATTGTGGTTGAAGATAATAAGCACATAGGCAAAAGGATACACAAAATGAGTATTAGCCAAAGGAGGCATATGCACTACAATCGTTGTGCAAGAGAACATCAATATGATCTACACAAAACTTACCATAAAAACTAATTTTTACATACATAAACAGTATAGGTGTTTTGATATGAGTCATGGATTGTTCAGCATATATGATCTTAATCATTAGATAGATTATAGGCGCATCGGTTATATGAATGAAATAATTGACAGATGAATATTAAGCAAAGGCTCTAAAACTAAACTGTGAATGTAACGTAAGCAACAATAACAATACAGACGAAAAAAACATCAACTTTGATAAACTTTAGTGATTGGATAAGCTAAAGTGTTCAACCTTTCTTGAAAGGTCCCTTTCCTTTCTTTCTACCAGACCTTGAGACATTTTTTAACTTTTTGTACATCGCTATAAACATAAGAACAGAACAGGCGCACGCACACAAATGAATTCCCAGAATGTTTGGCCAATACCATACCTTCATTAACAAATGAGGGGATAAATCTAATGAGATAAATCTAATGAAAGGCTATAGGGACTAAAGCAAGTTTCCTTTCTGGATTGGGTAAAACCAAGTATAAGACCAACAAGGAGGTTGTAACACGGGAGAAAAAGAAATCGCACTTGAGGTTCCTCATCAATGTTTTGCTTAACCGAAGGGGCTCAAAACACAAGAACCTTCAAAACAATAAATTCTAAGAAACGAACACATGATGCTCAACCAATCCACCAAACTCTTAGGTACAAAGCCAAGGTCCAAAATTAAACGACAAAACATTTGCTAATCGCATCTCCAACAGCCACAAGGCAACATCAAAAGTACGGACATTTCTTTCCCACCTAATACTTCTAACATTTCTCCTTTCATAAAGACCACTTCTATCTCCAAGTCAGCATCCCATCATCAAAAGACTAACTTCACTTCTTCCTCTTAGGTGCCCTGGAAAGAACAGGAGACAAGATGTGTAAACTTAAAAGGAAGCCCGAAACGTCAAGGATAATAAAGTGTGCATTTTACTGAATCAAAATATCATAAAAGATATTTACTCTGCTGCTGTTTGTGATGAAACTGGCGCACCAGGGCCCTGTTCCATGAAAAACAGCAAAACAAATTACACAATGCCAATGTAATCAGATACTTTTATGATGCATTAACCAGGTTCGAAACAATTAGGTTTTATAGAAAATTGACCAATATGAACAGTTTGAAAAAATGAAGTGTGTATAACGAGAATATGTAATTAGGATAACAAAAGAACAGGTCAAACCAAATTAAGCACTAGCAATACATTCCCTGCTTGCCTTGCTCTTTGCTCTCTTGGCCTCAAATTGGTCGGACAAAGTTTTTTCTCTTGCCTTCTCTGCCTTTGATTTGTGAATGCTCTCCATCAACACACGCTTGTTCTTGAAAACATTACCCTTAACCTTCATGTACATGTCATGGTACATGTGTTTGTCCTTTGTTGGCTTCCTAATCACAAAGCCATCCTTGACCAGTTTTCTTATGTTCTGCCCTGCACATCAATAACAATTTCAATCTCGAGGTTAGCTAATATCTGGTGTTCAACTCAGAGCTTTGAAAAACTTTCCTCAATCCTCATCAATGACGTAATTTAACTTTCATCAGCTTTTATATAAAGAAGAGTGTCATGAAGCTTTTTACCAAGAATGACAGACCAAGGGGAATCAATTATATAGTGAATTTATTGAGAACAGACTAATGGTTACATATTGGTTTTACCATTTAGGAAGTTGTAGTACCGAGAAGTGTTTCTTTTGTTCGGAATTGGCTGCTGTCTCACGTTCTACAGCTTCTTTCTAAATGGTCTCAGTGTGAGCAACCAAATCCTAGTCTTGCCTAGGCAATTGACCTTTATGTTCATGCTATGGGTGATGAGAGATGGAGGTAGCACAGTGACGGCTGGTTTACCATTCATCCAACATGGCATCCTCAGGTTCCATCCTCATCGAGGTTGAGTTCAGGTCAATATATTGTAGACACCCTGTGCTTCTGCATGGTTGTATATGTTCATTGTCCAACCCTTCTTTTGGTACCATTAAGTATTGGGTTGCTGTTGCTTCACTGTTAGATGTGTAAGCCTAGTTTCAAATGGATTTTGGAAAACCACCTAGGTTCTTTTTAGCCTAGTTGGTGCATTACTTGTTGACCTTGTTTGACTGGAGGGTTAGCTGCCACTGTGAGCTGACTTGTTACACAAAATAGTTTTCAAGAAGCAAGCATAAAGTAGAATTTTCACAATCCAAAACTAGGCATACACCAAAATTCATGGCTAAGACATGCATAATGAATCCCTAATCAGCAAGTAATATCCAAGTGCCTTGAATTTTTACTATTTAACGGACAAATGTAATTTGCCATGTTGAAAAAGTGTTTATGGGTGTGACTTAGCGAGAACAACCATCTTGGATA
Organism: Brasenia schreberi; assembly: GCA_036023115.1. Lineage (NCBI taxonomy): Eukaryota > Viridiplantae > Streptophyta > Magnoliopsida > Nymphaeales > Cabombaceae > Brasenia > Brasenia schreberi. Next base: position 2,281,909 of record JAYKKT010000092.1, on the reverse strand, counting down.
TCACGCCACATGTAACCTTCACAAACATAGACAAGATACAAACAGCATTGTCACTATGAGATTAAGAGAAAAGGTCTCCACAAAATAATTTGATGCCTTTGACGTAGGGAATGGAACAACATCTTAACAATAAAACTCAAACAGCAAATCAGTAACTACCCAAAAAAAAAAGCAGAGTGAAAAGATGGTATCTTCAGACAAGCAGCAGAATAAGCCCTTCACATGTGGATCCACAGCTTTGATCTTCTGAGTCTCTGACTATGTCACTTACCATCTCACCAGAATAAAGTGAGAGGCTTTACTAGGCAGTGTGGGCGTAGGATGTCAAAGCAAATGCAGCAGTCTTTCAGAACCAAACAATACACCGAACCCCATAGAACTCAAGAGTAAACAACAAAATCCAAAATGAAATTTGACAAAACACAAAGCGTCTACATGTCAAAAATGATATAGTGCATCAACGAATATGAATAGTGGTTAATTATGATGATATCAAATAAAACAAAATGGCATCACGGAAAATGAAAATAAGAAAAGGAAAGTAAATTTATAGTTGAATGTAATATACCCATATATGTCATCAGTTTATGCACATCTGTAGATAAAGATGAAATTGACAAAACTCACTGGAATTGGCCATGGAGATCTCGCTAGTTTCATTGGGGTCTAGCCAAACTTTTCCCTTTCCACACTTCAGCACGCTAGCAGCTAAGCGCTTCTGCAGCTTCAGAGACACCATGTCTACAGCTAAAGAGATAAAAAGAAAGCAGTTAAAACTCATACATCTTCGTCGAGCTCAACACAAAAGAATGCCTATTATAAGGTGCGCAACTAAAGCAAAACTACGAGAAAAGTTGCATTGGATGACATACACAAAAGTCAATGGTCCACGACCAACCAACACATGCAACATATACAACGTTTCCGCTACGATTTCTTACTGCTTATATAAAATTTCACGAACTTGTAACAAACTTGAATATTTATCACAAAAAAAACCGTATCCCCAAGCAGCATTTTATGAACACATTAAATAATAAGTTGTCCTTTGAAATAGGATGTACAGATCTCGGGAATGGTGAACAGGAACCACCCAGAATGGTTTAATTCCTCAGTCTAAAACAATTCGCATTTGCATCATGGGTATGAAAATGCACACAGACAAAAACGAGAAAACGTTGCCGAGCAATGCCTCAAATCTATTTACACAAGTACACGGAAAACAGTCAATGTTTATCGAGAAAAGGGGAGAAAATCTGCAAATGTCCTACATAGAAAAAACATATAAATCACACACAAGAAAATGTCAATAGGAGGTCGCATCAGTAGGAAGTAAACAGAAGAAGATTCACGACCTAGCTAAATTTGGGTATACTATGAACATCGCCGAAAGTAGTCCCGAAAACAAAGACATGAAAGAAACGGTAAACCCAATCTAGCAATTCCGAGATAAAATAACCTGAATAACTTCAGCGATCCTAGCACGGACCGAACAGCCACAAAATCCTAACTATGATAAGAAAAGGACAGACTGAAACAAAAATCATGCAATATGTTAAAAAGGATATCAGATGGAAAGCCATCTGAAGAAAATTACTGAACGATAGACGCCACCTCTCAAAACCACAACTATTATCGGGGAATCCGAATCAACGCAATTCACACAATTTCCATAACCGTAGAAATCAAAAGAAGAGAGCAAAAAGAATCGAGAACACAGATACGTCGCTCACTCAACTAATGTACAGTCGACACAAGAAGCTAACCACAAATTCTAAATCCATGACAAAAAAGCGCACAGAATTGGAACGTATGGAAAGGAAAAATGCAAATGAAATCGCGAAAGAAATGTCCAAAAGTGCGAGAAGGCGAAGATGAGCACCTCTCTCTCTCTCTCTCTCTGAAATTAGGGTTTTCGATGAAGCGAAATGGTAGGGTTTCTCTTATATAAAATGACTTGCATATCCTCAATTCTCTCTCAACACGAAAGAAGCGTGGTGGGTCGAAATGAGTCGGATATGAATCCATCAAGAGCCCCCTATCCAATCTATTCTTAGGGGCACGTGTCGTATACGGTCAGATATCTCACTTTCTACCGAATCTCTATCGAATTTGGGTAGCTGGGTGTTCGTTAGTTTTGAAAACTTAATGAATATACAATAACCTAATAGGACCTGAAACTAGTTATGGTCGGTTCTGCTTTTCTTGGAATCGGGATAGGGACCGAGCCGGTTTTCGTTCTCGTTCCAGTTTAAGTTCTAAACGGCCCGAAACTAGCCAAAATCATAAAAAAAGATTGAAATTTTTGTAAAAAAATTATAAACATCATATGAAACCGGCAGTTCAAAACATTTGGTTTGTATTTCAACTCAATTCTGGTTCCATAGAAGTTGGAATAGAAAGTCTCCAGTTTCGGTTCTGGTCGGAACAATTGGGCTAATTTCAATTGTTGGGAAATGGGAGAGTTTCCCATTGTCCCTTCTCAAGCATATCATGATATAAGAAAAAGAGATTTTTGATGAATGGAGGTTTTTGTTTTTTCATTTTCTTCTTAAGAAGACCTTTATATTGAAGGTTTTTTTCTTTATTTTTTTCTATTTTGACATTTTTGTTCATTTTCCTTTGAAGAGAACATGATGAGGGAACAACTTATCCCTCTAGATACTCGGTGTAATCAAGTATACCCTATTTCATAATAGCATATAGTATTTGAAAATATTTTTCTATTTTAAACTAGACCCTATCTTGTAAAAGGACTTTTGAAATGTCATTTAATGATTTTGAAAACACTCCACTTTTCATAGAGCAGCAAGCTCTAATTAAAAAACAAATATTCAACTTTGGTCCCTTCTTCAAGAAACTAAAAAAGATCAATTTTCAAAAATCATTTCAATAGAATTTGTGGTAGACACTAAATATCATATCTTTTTGATATTGGACATTTATAGGGTCTACCATGTTTCTTTCCTAGGGATCAATTAGCCAATATGCATCATTGATTTTTGTTTTGCCTCCTTTTATGACATAGGGACATTCTCACTTGGACCGCCACTTTTTGGGCTTCTTTCGGTGAATGATGTGAATGGGATGCATGACATATAAAAATGTATTCTCATATGATATATTTGAGACTAATGTATTCAAGTCTTTATGAAAAATGTTTAGGGAGTGCAAGCTAAATACCCTAGTTTGGTAGAGATGACATGTGCATTCATACATTATGACCGATCCCTATTAACTGGATCAGGTTTTAGATACCAAATCCAGTTACTTGGATTGCGAGCAGTTAGTATAACAGATATAATATATAGTCTGTTGACATCCTTGCTTGGTATTGGTATTAATAGTCCGAATGCCATTAAAGGGTCTGTTTGATGTAAATAGATGAAGTCAAATGGAGATGGCTTATTGGGTCCAGCTTATTGGATATTTATGAAATGCAGTGCGTCTGGAGCTGGATAACAAATATCCGCAATGTGTATTTGAGACCTATATTGTTTCAAAATAATCAGATTTGTAGTTGGATTGGATATTGATCCATTATCATCTCCAGTGTTCACTGATACAGTTAGAGATGCACATAAACCAGCAAAACTCGGGGATCACAGCAATTTTGCATGGTTGGGTCTCCCTAGTTGGAATTGCATTGGATCCATGAAAAGAAATCTGAATCCAGATCCAGTTAACTAATATCTGTTGGCCTAAGAGTTAGATAAGACTTCAAAAGCAGAACTGCATTATCCATTCACATCCGCAGATACAGTGGCCACTGGTTGATCTCCCCAACTTCAATAAGGCTTGGTTGCCGGCACCACTGTTGTGATGCTACCCCTCCTAAACTGAATCCCAACCATCCAACTCAAAACCTTTTGGATGGCCAAGATTATCTAGATGAAGGTATTGGATGGCTACCTCGCTTGCTGCATCTCATCATCAAGTGCTCCAGATCATCAAATATTGCTGATTTCAACTAATCAACAACTCTATCTTTGAAAATTCTTTTGCAATCTATGATGCACTGAAATTGCTGCCTAAGTCGTTTTCCGTTTTCAAGTGACGCAAAACCGTTACATGCGTTGAAACATGTAGGATTAGTCCTTTCTATGTTTTAGATGATTTAACTATTTTATATTTGAAAAGACATATCACAGTTACTAGTATTGCTAGATACAGAGCTTAATTGGTTAGAATATCTTCTCCATAGAAGGTAAAACAGCAACGCAGCAAGGATGAGCCATTTCAGTAGCAGTGCGTCGGAAAAATATCTGGGAGCTCTTGCAGATCATTCCATTCCATCATAAAATCACAGAAGCACGACGAGCGTTGGTTATAAGTTTTCATCACATGGGGTGAGAAGAAGATATATTAGAGTTCTCTGTTGTAACAATGTCGAAAACTTTGTACACAGAAGTTAAGTTTTCCTTAGGATGGTAGCCAAAGAAATATTGAGATATCGACCTCTTCTATATAAACTTGAAACCACCAATTGCTTTATAACGCTAATGTCGCCATAATGGTAAATATGTGTTTTTTCTTTCTTTCATGTTCGATTTGGCATGTATTGAGATGATCATTATATGCGCTACGACAAATCATTGAATAACATTTTACTTCACAGGCCAAATAAACAAGCACCCCCTTAACATTAAGAAAGAGAAACCCAAAGAGCCACAATTGTATACCTGATTATCAATAAGTTACACTTATTAAGAAGAATAAAATCAATATACATGAAGAGTTGGTGGAACCTTTTATAGTGCCATAGCTTATGAGCACAGTAGAAAACTTTGCACAAGTTCAGCATTCTCATCACAGAAATCTACTCTGTAAGACAGAAATCAGCAAGAGCGCAATCACGATACTGAGATTCGATGGTTTCTTGCGTGTGTAGAGCTCTATCGAACACTGCCAGTCTCATCTTTTGGAACCACAAAGTGAACAAGAAAGAACGGTCATCAACGCCCTTTTACTTGGACAATCATGCATCCTTTAGATAGCCTTGGACATGTTTGCATCCAGCTCGTGTTCTCCACCAAAAATTATAGATTGATTTTCTTGGAAAACTGATCTCTTCATCCCAGGAGCAAACGTCTCAAATGGCATCCTCTCCGTCTCCTAGTTTTTCTTGGACTTCGCCTTGTCTAGCCGAGCTTTACGAACGGCCTCTTGGATTTGCCTCTCATGTTCTTTCAGCATTTCATCGATGTTGGCGGAAGGAGGCAGCAGAGGTCCAGAATAATGAATTCTGTTCTTCTTTTGTCCATAGGTCTGCAGACAAGCATGAGAGTAATCAAGATCTGTTCATGCACTAAACTTTATAGATGATATATTCTTGAATTTGTAGGGCAGCTGTGTCCACACGCAAGTATCTGTGACTAAATACAAACATGTCACTAGAAGGTAAACAATTCTTTCTTAATAGATTGACTCTTTCATCAAATATTTCATTTAATACTCTTATTCTTTCTCTATTTTAAAATGAATCCTTATTCCCTCAACTTAATCCTCACTATTGAACTCTAAGGTATAATAATCTCTCTCTGTCTCTCTCTCTCACACGCACACATTCACACACACAAACAGACACTCACACACATCCAAATTGGCACGTGTCAAATATAAGGATATGTTTAGGAGGTTTCACCTTTAAATGCATGAAGACAAGGTGACTGAACTAGTTATTTTTGCCAAAACAGCAATCTACAGTTCACTCGTGCATAGCGTGCATCTTATTTGAGTGTAGATAACCATTCACGTGTGCGTACCACACATATCACAGGTTCTTAGAACTCAGTCCCAGTCCAAACCAAGGAGGGCTTCCCAATCAAAAGATGGGACAGTTTTCTTTGTAAAAATCAAACAACATTTTAGGAGCATTTTTTATCTCTGCTAAAAGCCTCATCTTGCACAGAATTGCAATATATCAAGAAAAAGATTGGACATGCATGTGTAATTGGTTTTGTTTTAGGTGTTGACTTACTGTTGCCGCTTCCTTGATTCTCTCATCCTTCTTATGAGTGCTTGTAGGCCTATCTAACAAATGGTGGGTCCATTGCTTCTTCTCTGGCGAGTCAACAACCTCTATAGGACTGTACTTGTTCAAAATCTGTTTCGGCCGCTGTTGCTGAGCCCCTTTGTTTCTACTGTTGTCCGGCTTATAAGATGCCTCCATATGAGGCATGCAAGATCTCTGTGTTCTAAATTCTGCACAATTTGAAGCTTTTGCACCCCTGCTGCTTCCATTAGACGCTCTATCTTGAATTGTCTGATTTTCATCATTCTTTTGTTTGTTCCATGTAGCTCCGAACACCCCAGGATGGTTTAGAGGCCCAGAATGAGAGAAGCTATTCCTTGCAGTTCTCCTTGGCATGACCTTGGATGGTTCCCCAGAAAACCCAGAATCGACATAGTCCAATTTAGTAATATAGTTGCCAATGTGGCTTTTAGGATTTGACTGATCCCGCCGACTCTGAAAATGTCAAACTCAATCAATCAAGAAATCAGCAGAGGAAGAAAAGTAAATGACAGAAATAAGAAACCACACTTTCATCATTCTCTAACAGATGATTAACAAACACTGTTGAACTTGACATCTTCGTCTTTCTTATTCCATTCAGCTCTTTTATTCTTCGTCTCTAGAGAGTATGTAAGGATCCAATCTAATAAGTATGTGAAGCCTGAGCTATGAAGATTAATCAGGATGAATTCTACGGATGGCAGGTCAATACTTCAAACACGGATCAACAACTCACCCGCAGGAAACAAGCCTACGATGAACTAACTAAAGAACTGAAAATAGAACACACCTGAGATGATTGTAAATCAGCATTCCCTTCTGGAGCTGGCCCGCAACCAGGTTCTCTTGGCACTCTATCTCTGTTGTTTGGTTCTTGCACTTGTCCCCCAGATGTCCTCTGCCTAAAACAAGGGAAAGAAGTGAAGCAGCATACGATAAATACCAAAGTCATCGAGCGATGACAAGCATTCGTAAGATCTGGTGAAGCATGTTTAAATCACCCAGATGCATAATAAAGAATCTTCTCATTTTTTGCAAATATGAATGAAAAAGTAGATCACAAGCATGATTTTGTCCTTTCTATTTCAAATAGTTCATCTTCTGGAAATAGAAGAAGCAGATGCTCTTGTGAACTCGATTAGAAAACAGTCCCGCACTTGAGAAGTAAGGTGCTACTCCTAGAAAGAAATCATGGAGACTCTTAATTCCGGGCAGAATAAACAGTGGTTCCTTATCTTTTCGACTGAATAAAAGGTAAACTAGAGGTATCACTCAATTAAGGAGCTAGAAATGAAATCCGGTTTCATGGGCCAACCAAATGCAGAAGGAAAAGGATTATTTGACGGTAGAGGGATGAATTCTCCAATAGAGTTTTGGAACTATGAGAGGTTTCACTCAACTAAGATAAGGAAATTGTGGAAAGGCCAATAGCTTAAATCGAAGCTTGAAACTTCGAAATAATATCTACTCTTACAACATCAAACGATTACATGCTTTGTGATAATGAAAAAACATGTGTGCTTCTAGCAAGAACGAAGGCCACATCACTACATACGTAAATATGGGAGCACTTGTACCTTCTAGCTTCATCACGAAGTTTAGCATCAAACTCTTTGCTTGGTGGATATTTCGGCAAGCTTGATGGATCACAAGCTAGTGGGTGTGTTGTGAAGAACTGCAAGGAATCATAGAAATTCCAACCACTTAAAATTGATAAGTCAACCATATCAGCACAATGCTTTGAAAACGAAAGCAATAAAAGAGATCGCAATAAATATTGTAAAAACTAATGCATAATAACAAAGGAAGGTTATACAACAGAATTGATGCAACAAACAGTTAGAATTAACTGAAAGCAAAGCATACATTCTCAATTCTGGTGAATTCCAAAAAGAATATGATACCTTACAAGTTGTGAGCAACTGTCAAACCTAAATCATCATATCCAAATATATTAGATAGAGGCACTAGATTTAGCAACAAGTTAATTGGTAATTTGTATATTAGACATTCAAATCTCTGAAAACCATAAGGCAATGATTCAGTAAAAGAGGAATAAAATCCAGTTTCTAAAAAGACAGCACAGAAGCAACGAAACCAAGGCAATATCGCAAACAGGAAATAAAGGAACAAAATCGTGAAGACGATATCGCAAACAAAGTAAAGAAGGATTACCTCACTCTTAAGTGCATTGACTGCTGTACCACGTTCTGTAGGTTCTATAGCAAGAAGGCGATCCATCAGAGACAAAGCTGAAGCAGGGAAATCCTTAAATGTCTCTGCCAAACATCGCTTATAAGTATGTTGAGGTTTAAAGAGTGTTGTGTGTGGCAACTTCCATTTCCTCCAGTAATCCTCTGAAGGTGAACCACAAAGCTTAAAGATCTTATGGAGCTGCTCCACCTAGACCCGGGAAAAGGAAACATCAAAAGTTTGCACATAGAAGCACAACTATCCTAACCAGAACGTAAAATAATGCGAACGGGCAACTTATGAACTATAACCGTAATGGCAATGAAGCACAAATCATCTAATGATGACAGCCGCCAAGAATACATGAATAAAGTTTGTAAACGAGCCAGCAGAAAAGGCACCTCAGTTCGTCCTGGCATGATGGGCTTGCCCGCAAGCAATTCAGCAAGGATGCAACCAGTGCTCCATAAATCAACTGCAACACCATAATCTGTTGCACCAAGTAAAAGCTCTGGAGGCCGATACCATAGTGTCACAACTCTACTTGTCAATGGCTGCTTCCGATCAGGATTAAAAAATGTCGCCAAGCCAAAGTCAGCTATCCGGAGAACACCATTGTTATCAATTAGAAGATTTGAGCCCTTAATATCTCGATGTAGAACTCCCCGACTATGGCAGTGCTCAAGCCCAGATAACAGTTGTTGCATATAGCATTTGACCTAATAAATCCATTTTTTTTTCAGAAACTATATGTGGGTAAACATGAAGTATCAGCATTCCTAACTCCTGGGACCAAGTAATGCCACCCCAATGTAAAAGGAAAGATGCAGCTATTCACACTTTTATCACCCACTCACCTGTGGCTCAGTGAACTTGAGACCAGGAGTACCAGCAAGGCCAGCAAGATCATGTTCCATATACTCGAAAACAAGGTACAAGCCACAAGACATTCGCGATGTCACAAGCCCTTCAAGCTTCACGATGTTTGGATGGTCAAGTCGGCGAAGGATGTGAATCTCTCGTGCCATGAAACGAACACTTTCAGGATCCATGTTAACAAAGCGAACTTTCTTTAGTGCCACAATTTTGCCAGTTTCAAGATCCCGGGCTTTATACACGTTGCTGTAGGTCCCTTGGCCAATCTGCAATCAGAGGCCATCTCATATAAAATCAGTCCAATTTTGAACCAAATAACTGATATGAGAACATGAATAATCTACGTTCATGAAAAAATCTTATCCTTCGCTCTAAATCGTAGAACTATAAATCAGATGCATGATATTGTATAGGCTTAAATGGTGTTAGAAGGGAATTTAAACTGAAACCCATTGGTTTCAATATACCAATACTCGCAGAATCAATTTGAAAAATTAGTAATGGGTGCAATACGAAATGAAAAGAAAAAAATCTATTCACCTTGTCTAACTTCTCGAATGAATCTGCCCGTCGAGGAACCCACCCTTTGATCGCTTCTCCAGCCACCGACGCGAGCCAAGACGGCCAGCCGGCTGCGACCTGCTCTCCTTCAATCTGCTTGGGCACGCTGCCTGCCCACAGACCCTGGCACTCATTCACAGAGGAATCAGCAGTGGAATTTCTCTGGTGACTTCGCCGTGTTGGCTGCCTCTCCGATTGCCTCACAATTTGACTTTCTGCTCTCTCAATCTTCTTCTCAACTGTGGACGAAACGGGGATCACAGCAATGTTGTCTGGTGGCTTCACAATTACCTTAGCCTTCACGGATTCTGGCTCTGGTGGTGCAGCAGCCACCTCTTCTCGCCTGGAGGGGTTTCGCAGGCGAAGTGACGATGCAGAGGCCTTGAAAGAAAATCCTTTCCTGTTTGAAGGGCCTGTGGCGTCATCCTTTTGGCTCGATTTCGAGCAAATGCAGCCCATCGTCTAAACTGCCTGCTGTTTCCTCACAGGCAACTGCTAAAATCAAATGGTTCCCTGAAGCTATTGACGATCCATGATGCAGCAAGTCAATATTTCAACCAAAATTCATCAAAGTAATCCTCAAGTCTTCGGTACTCTTAACATATACCTACATTGTCACCGACTCACCACCATTGTACTAATGAAGGTAAAGGATCTCCGTAGTTTCGACCTATCATCAATTTATTCAACATCCAACTTCATCAAATCCACGCAAAAGAGTTCACCAAATGAACAAAACACGATTTGAGCCACTACCCACGACTTCAAAACACTGGAAAATTGAGTTCGGAATTAACAACTTCCCAGTGATGCCCTAGTATTCAAAGGAATGAAACCTCTGTGTGTTTCGCACAGGCAAACGGAAAAGGACGGATTGAAGCCACCACCGAAGACGCCGGAGTGTTACAAATCGGTGCCTGTGGTTAATGGTGGTCTTGCATTCAATTAATTCCAACAGTAAACTCTCTCTCTCTCTCTCTCTCTCTCTCTCCGAGAGAGAGGGAGTATATGTGGATTAATTAAGGAAAGTAGGCCAGATAATAAGGAAGAGGAATAAGTAAGCAAAAGGGGAGATGATAGGGTGAAGGAAGGAGAGAGGACAGACGACCCCAACGGAGAAATTCTGGAATTAGGGTGGCGAGTTTGGACGTCCGGAGACTCTTTACGAACTGTTGGCCAGTGAGGCAGGGAGGATTTCTCGGATCCTGTAAACGCTACAACCCCTCCGCACCTCTCTCTCTCTCTCCCTCACAGAGTAGAAGAAGGCAGATGAACGGGTTTTCAGTTTCTGCCTCGGCAGCGTGTTTGGATGGATGGGTATTTAGATAAAGACCAACGGCTTCTTTTTTGGTGGGAAATGCAAAGGGAAGTTGCCTCCTATTCAATCGCCCAATCCTATGATGACTTTACGGATTCCCTGCACAACTTTTTGATATTTTCGTATTACCTCCACCTTTTCAAAGCATTACACAAATCACGGCCTCTATTATTTTTTTTGGGTTGGCTTCCAAGACAAGAAGTTCAACTTCTTCTTTTTGTTATAATGGGAGGCCAAAGCCTAAAACACAGACATGTACATACACCCTTCTGAGAATCGAACTCGCCACCTGCAAGTTGGCCCAGTCTGAAACTGGAAAAGGAACAATACCTGGGAACGAGTGGAATCGAAGCCGAAATAAGATCTATAGGCAGGTCGGTTTGGTTTGGGTTCCAGGTTTTGATGGAACTGGCAGTCCCAACAAAATAAGTCTAGGCCACCCACAATGACATAAACAACTTAACTAATTACACAAGCTTGGACTTACATTTATCAATAAAATTTTGATAATTTAAGTTCAGGAAGTTCGAGATAACTTTGCACCACCTAGAGACAAGTGGAAGATCTAGGAGATTGTTCATGGTACACAAGGCAAAGGTCAGGGATCACAAACTATGTTATAGCCTATGGATTCAACCATGAGCTAAACTTTTCTGTTAACTTTCATACAGATCAGCCACTGCTTGTTTGGCTCGTTTCTTATACGAGCTACCTTGTGTTCATGTGAAGAATTTATATGTATACAAACTGTTCTTTTTTTTGTAATGAACTGAGATTGAACCTAACAAGCTCAGTTTGAACTTGTGCCTCCTCATATTTAAGCTTGTTTGAACTCGTACTTTTGTTTGTTTTAACTCGTGTTCAAAACAATACCCTGGTATAGAGAAAAATGTGCATAACGAAATGAACTGTTTGTTTTAACTCGTGTATTTCTAGCTTTTGCTAGCTAGAACCGAAGACAGACTTTTCGTGTTCAGCTCAATTAAGGGCACGAATCAACCATGAACAATCTGAAATCAGCTGAACCGAGCTGATCTACGAGCAGCTCATTGAATTTTCCCCAACCCCAACAACTAGTCCTTGTTTCATTTGGTTTCAAGATCCTGACTGTGACAGGTCCAACCCATTTAACTCTATAATTATCAAAGCAAAACAACAATAAAATACCAAAAGTACCATCGTGGCATTGCAACAACAACCAATGAGTCGGTCATCTGTCCTTTTGTTAATAACCAGGCTCAGCTAAAGCCGATGAGTACACAGAGTCCATCTAAACGTGGAGGCTCGCCCATCAACGCTTTCATCCACCTGTCCGGCCATGGCGAAACCTTACTGACCATGTGTACGCGTGAATGCCATTTTTGGTCATCATAAAAACCCTGGTCTCTTTCACCGTAGACTTGATCGTCTTCTCCCTTCTTTCTCATTCCAGCATTCGAACTGAGGTATCAAAGAAGCTCGAAGAACTTGGATAGATCGATGGGTCTGCTGGATTTTGTTTTGAACCTGGTGCTGCCACCGGCGTCTATGATCATGGCGGCCTTCGCTTGGCCATCGTTGGTGTTCATACATGCGTGTGAATGGTTGTATCGCAGCTACACCAGTGAGAACATGGATGATAAGGTCGTTATCATCACGGGAGCTTCATCCGGAATTGGAGAGGTAAGTGTGTGTGTGCGTTAGTGTGCCTGACTATATTTTTGTGTGTGCGCGCGCCCACGTGTTTTTCAACTTTGTTTTATTATTCCTTCCAAGGGTTAACATTGAGAATGCTAAGTTTCGTTCTTACAAGGCACTGAGTGTTTATTCTCTTCTACTTGTATAGGAGAATTGCATGTTCTTCTGTGTGTGCGTCTCCATGAAATCCTCTAGTCTTTGTTCGAGAGCTTCAATCCTCCCTGCTTCTCATAAAATCTTGGAAATAAATGAACAAGATCAAACGCTTACAAACACAAGAGAATGTAATAATTACTGAAATATACGAAAGATAACGTTTTTCCCATCTATATTACAGATAAAATTCAAGTCCGGTTCTCGTGGTATTTTAGACATGCTTATGGAAACATGCATGTGATATTTAATATATATATATATATATATATATATATATATATATATATATATATATATATATATATATATATAATATAATATAATTTTCTTACTACTGTTCATGAGCTAAATTCTCAAGAACTCACTTGAGATTGACCATGCTTGATGCTAAGAACTAGAACACTCAACTTCAATCTTGCATGAACATAGTCTCATGTTTTCATTTTTCTTCCAGTCTTGAAAGTTATGGCATCGATGCCCAGATAGTTGCTTTGTCTTTCTTTCTTTTTTTACTTGTTGTTGAATAGAGTTGGAATTCCAGCATCTGAAGATGGGAGAATCTAAACGGATTCAGTCTGAAGCATTGAGAAATCACCTATATGGCATCGATGCCGAGCTAGTTGCTCAGTTTTTTCCTTTACTTGGAGGGGAATGGAGTTGGGATTCCCACATCTGAAGGTGGGAGAATCTACACGAATTGAGTCTGAAGCATTGAGGGATCACCTATCATCAAATTAATTCGTGACCTAGAATTTCAGTGATCAGTTTGACTTTTAGTTCTGTGAATTTCCTTCAATCACTCCAGTCCAAATGCATCTGTACTCTCTCTCTCCTGATATTTTCTTTCTTCATTATGTGTGCAATAGGCTTTTAATTTGGTGCATGCATGATTGTGAGCTTATGCAGCAAATAGCATACGAGTATGCGAAAAGAAGAGCAAACCTGGTGTTGGTGGCTAGAAGAGAGAGCAGGCTGCGTGGAATCAGGGAGAGGGCGAGGGAGATGGGAGCAAGGAACGTGTTGGTGGTTGGTGCAGATGTGGTCAAGGAAGACGAGTGCAGGAGAGTCGTCGAGGCTGCCATTTCAAGATTTGGCCGCGGTACGAACCCCTTCATTATTGCCTTCACCTATGGCATGCAACTTTACCAACATGGTTCCTCATCCTTGAAAAAGAATTGATGAACATCAGACTTAATTCCAGATATTTAAGTACGTTCATCGCTAAATTCTTGTTTTGTAGTTGTAGTTCATGAGATTTCCAGTTAATACCTTGAGACGACTTGATGAGAGTGCAAAATGGACGAAAAAGATGTCTTGTACAGTAGATTCAAAGCGTAAGCTGCCATATTTTAAATTCGAAAATACAAGTGAAGAGATTTTCCCAAAATACATGGCGCATCGTCAAGAAACTTCCATGGGAAATCTTACCAAGAATACCTTGAGGATCAAATTGGTGAAGGTGTGGGTTCAACTGCATCGTTAAGCCAGTTAATGGCAACTGTTGAATCATCAGTTGCGTGCTCTTATACCCTGACATTTGTTGGCGTGCATGGTATACAGGGGAGGTCCATGTTATTTTCTTGTTTAATCCTGACAGAGTGATTCTTTTGCAGTGAACCATCTGGTGAACACTGCAAGCTTAGGGCACTCATTCTTTTTTGAAGACACAACAGATACTTCTGTTTTTCCACTTTTAATGGTGAGTACAGCTTGGTCTTGGGATAGACATTATGTTCCTGTTGATTATTTGCGTTAATTCGAGAACCAAACTATCTGATTGGTTATCCTGATTACCTATTACCTAGAGATTTTTTTTTTTTAAAGTTTCTTAATTTGTTCATTGGAGTAACATAAATGAGATCTTTGATGCACTTAGTCACATATATGGATGACAATTTGGTCCTCCATTATCTTCTCCTTCAATGCAGGTTATTAGGTCTGCGTTTTAAGAAATATGACAAACCGCATTAGTACTCAAGGCCCTTGAATCCTCTTGGAGGCTTTGGTATTGAAGTTAAATATTGTTGCTTGGTTATCTGAATTGGTATGAATTACGTACTTCAGGACTGTGTCACCAGGTCAGTCCTTTTTGGTTCCGTGTTCTGTTCTCAGTAACACAAACAACACATTCTCAATTAGTACGTGCTTCATGAGCACACTAGGCTTGGAATGTGGTTAGAAGCCCAGTTACCATCTGCCATTGGAATATATCAAGATTGATGGTCTTAAAGAATGACTTATGCTTTCTAATTTGTTTTGTTCTCCTTTGGCGTTTGTCTTGCAGGACATAAACTTTTGGGGAAATGTCTTCCCTACATACGTTGCTCTTCCCCATTTGAGGCGCAGCAATGGTCGAATAGTCGTGAATGCATCAGTCGAGAATTGGCTTCCGATGCCGAGAATGAGCTTATATACAGTGAGTATGAAGCGAGAATCTAAGTTCAAACTCGAATTTTTACAAATTTTGCATGCATGAATTGCCGTTTTAAAGATGTGGTTTCATTAATTGGGATTCTGTTACACTCAGAATGATCTGAATGCACGATTCTGAAGTATTCAAACTGCCCTGCAACATTGAAACCATACACATAATTTCTTTTTTTCTTCAACATTGATTCAGGCATCAAAAGCTGCACTGACCAACTTTTATGAGACATTGAGGCATGAAGTGAATGAAGAAGTTGGGATAACGATTGCAACACATGGTGCCGTTGGGAATGAGATGACAGGGGGCAAATTCATGCTAGAGGAGGGAGCTGAGATGCAGTGGAAGGAGGAAAGAGAGGTAATATTCACAAAGGTCTAACGTTATGAATATGAGAATGATATATTGATTTCTACTGTTACGTCCATTCGACCCATAAAATTGAGAATAGAGACAGAGAGCAAAGAAATAAATCGAATGCCGTAACTTCTGTACAGATAGCAGTAACTGGAAGACATGCTCAAGAGTATGCGAGGCAGATCGTCAGTGGAGCATGCAGGGGTAACTCCTACGTCAAGCCCGCCAAATGGCATTCCATATTTCTTCTGTACAAGGTGTTCGTTCCGGAGGTGCTGGGCTGGACCTTCAGGTTACTCTTACTCGACTACACTCAGATGCGAACACCAACACCACCACTTGGTATGGAGCCTACGTCCCCAAGGAAGCCATTGCCATCCCCTGTGGCTTCCCCACCTCGTAGCTCTCCCTCCATAGCAGGAAGGTGAGGAACAGACGTTGCGGTATCAATGAGTGATCTTCGTCCGTGAGTGCATGTTGATATGTCTGTGATTTGGCGAACAATATGTTTAGATTTTATGCGAGTTTCAGCTTTGCAAGCTAGAATAAATATGGATGTGATCATCTCTAAATTGATGATATGGGAGAACAAGTTTGATTTGGCTAGTATTCTGTGATACATTATATTTGATGCAGTTAATTTGTTTCCTTGCACGAATTCGTTTATCTAATTTTATGTGGGATTCATTTATTGTCCAAGAAATTAAAGCTTCCAAAAGTTCGTATTAACTACAGTTAAGTTCCCATCAAAGCTGCTATACATGAATGCATTTGTATTTGGGGTCCGCGATATATGTAAGAACTGTTGGCAAACAATGCGAACGCCGAAGAAAACTATCACACACGCACTCATGTAAGAGACGAAATCTACTGTGGTTCAGGGAAAGTGAGTCTGACTTCACTTCCGCAACAGAAAACACACATGATTGCAGGGCTGCATGCCCTGCGCCTCACCTGAAACCTGAAAATGTCATCGGTCTCCACTGTGTATAGAGAAATTCAGGACGTGCAATACAAGTGTGCCTCACCCGATCACCCGAAATTCACAACAAAAATTCTGGGTCCGCCACTGGCTGCATGACCTAGTAACAAGAAGTCCAGGTCTTGCAGCTTGGAAGGCATTTTGGACCTGATTGTGTCTGTGGTGCGGGAATTTTTCGGGTCGAGGTTTTCCCGAATTTGAAAAAAAGAGAGTTATCTCAGATCTGGATTTAACTTGGATCGACACGTAAACCATGTTCTTACCATGGTGGTTTCACCGCTTCTCTTTTTTTCTTGTTCAGTTAGAAGGTTTCACCGCACTTTTGTTACTTCATCACCATTGTCTCCATGCATTTGGATTCAGAATTGGTCTTAGATCCCGCATTGTGTGCAATGAAGATCCTGGCAGTATTCACGCCGGGACGTTTTCAAACTTTCATCGACTGTCCCTTACATATTTTGGGGTCAATTTGGGACAGTATATGAAAACCGGATCTTGCTCACTTGTGATTATCTATTCAATGTTTTTGAGAATTTATTTTTTTTTTAAAAGTGTGAAAATTATTATTATTATACTCATGTTACACCCATACGTAATGAATGGACAACGTCAAAAATAACCAAGATCCAAACTCTTTCATTATATATATACACTTGATAAGTATTAATAAAAGTTGAGTATGAGTATAATTAAAGATCGTTAAAACTATTTAAATTGTAAGATACTATATATAGAGAGAGAAAGAGAAAGTGGCTACTACTACCAAATAATCAGTTATATCATTGACTGAAAAATCTCAAATGATACGTCCTTGTTCAAATATGCTTCAGTCAAATGTTTCTGTCAACTTTTTCATGTCTTTTTTTTGGGGGGGGGTTACAATGAGAAGGCACAAGCATGCCCCGGGTATCGAAATCACGTCCATCATGTTGCTACTCGAGCCCCCTGCCAGGTGAGAGTGCAACTGCTCATGCTTTTTGTGAAAGTTCTTATCCAAGATGTCAAAAGCACATGCAAAATGGTTAACCGCATGGGACTCGAAGGTCGGCTTAAGTAACATTTAATGAAATGGTGTTAACCGCGCCGGAGTAGAGGCAAGCTCAAGTTGGCTCGTTTAAGAATTGCTCAATTTGAATTCAAGCTTAAGACACATTAACTAAACTATATATATATAGTTTGATTAGAATAGCAAGTAACCGGGATGAACTGTAGGTAGGCTTGAGCTCAGCTGTATGAATGTCAAGCTCGACTCGAGCCCCTCAAGACCGAATAGAAGTCGAGATACCGTCGAGTTGATCTCGAGTAGCTCACAAGCAGCTCAGCTCAATCAAGCCCTAATTCGATCGTTAGAAATGTCGTATACGAAACATTAAGTGACTATATCACGTTTTGATATCCGAGATCATAACATAATTGATTAAAGCAGTGGTGAATTAACTACAAGTATATTTCCATATCATCAACTGATATGCTTAGCTCCCCTGGGCTAAGCTGATCCATTGCGTACCCATCGCTGAAGTCTTCCTCATCTTGCCATATTAAGCATTCTTGTGTTGCACACTCATTGCTTTGCATCACCCTGCAGCTTCCACTCATCGGCATTCTGGCCGTCAAATCCACATCCACGGCCATGCCGGCCTCCGTTGCAGCTTTCCTTATGGACTTGGGAGACATGTTGTGCTTCAGCAACCCGGGAATATTCTCAGGGAAATTCAGTTTATTGACTGCATCCGGACCTCTCAGGCAATACATGGCCGTGTCATGGGCAATGGCTGCTGCCTCCGGTGTCGCATAGGTGCCTAGCCATAGACGACCTCTCGAGCCCGGCAAGCGGATCTCTGAGACCCATTTCCCCCATTTCCTACACCGAACACCCTTATAAGGATTCCGGTCGGTGTCAAGGTGGTGACCTTGCTCCGGTCTCTGCATCTTCCTTGATTTTTTACTGCAACTAGCCCGGTCTTTCTTGAAGGCAACCGAGACGAGCTTAAATAGGTTGAAGAATTACAAAGTCAAGGTTGACATTGAGGTTTTTTATGAACGGTTTGAATCATGACCCCGCGTACGGCAGACCATATGGCCAAGTCAAGGCTCAAAGGGAGGTCAAAGTGAGCTCACAAGGAGCAAGCAATGAATTCCCTTTGGCTTTTGGGACCCCTCATATTGAAAAATGAGCCATGGATCCTAATACATCCAACTACCACCTGGTGATTACTTTAAAAATATTTAATTTTTTCTGTAAAAAATTTCAGGAAAATAGTGCTGTTCTTCGAGGAGTGTATATAAGAATATAAAAGTACCTATATGTGTGTATATATATATATATGTATATACATATACATATACATACATACATATGTATGTACATACACACACACACACACATATATATATATATATATATATATATATATATAAGTAGGTTTTCCATGTTCAGTGGTGCCTCTTGAATTGACCTGATGAGAATATCTGAATCCCTAGAATATACCAAACCTTTGAACATAGTTAAAGAGGGCACCTAAGATGTGGTTAATAAGGACTGGCCAGATTTGGAGCCTACTTTGTGCAGGGTTGTATTTTGACATGCGGTTTTTCTTTCAAACTCAAATACAAATGTGTCCACAATCCAACCCAATTTCATATGCAATACACACAATTCGATATGTTTGGATCTGGGTTCGCTTTAATTTTTTAAAATTGGATCCAAACCAGAGTTCAAATAATTTGGATGGCATTAATTTAGATCCCAACCAGAGTCAAGACTGTGTTAGACGCATTGGCATCCTTTCATGGCTATCCCTTCTTTCTTCCTCTCATTTTAAGTATGACTTACTTTTAGATAATTTAT